>QEYC01000043.1:0-44232 GCA_009935795.1 Pholiota adiposa
TTGTCAGGGTTGACCAAAAAAGGAAAGCATGAGAAAATATGCTATCTCATCACAGATTAGATAAAACTGGTTTATTTTTGAATTTCCCATCAAAGTTGGCATCACATCAGCAATTCCCATCACATGGGAGCATGACACATGACCCAACACTGCCACATCTGACTCAGCAACCCCTTTGGGTGTTCCCACACCTAAAAATAGAAAATTTCTACTATTGATTGGGGGGCATCTGCAGTTGGTCCGCTTCTCCTGGGGAGTAGGACTATCTTATATCAGGAGAACCGCATTTTTTCACTGAATCCGAATATGAAGGTTTCGTATTTTTATCTATAGCGGTTCACGCGCAATAAGCGAAATACTACATTAAAAATGTTCGCACGTAAATTGCGCCGAACCGCTGCACCGATTTGCACGCTCTAAATTGCAGTATGTAGGGCTTATTGATACCTTTCTAACGAGCCTACACGCGTTTAATGCGCTGTGTATTTGTTGTATAATAATATATTAATAGAAAATACACGGGCGCTTATACGGCGCGTTCCGCACATAATAATACAGCGCTTAATAACGCGACCTTTAGAATTATAAATATCTTTAATTGCCAAAAGCACACATTGATAGCTCTACTTCCAAATTTATATGGCTAAAAGCGCAGAAATCCGCATAAAATACGTATTTCCTCAATAGCTCGCCCAATTCTCACCGGAATTCGACGCTCTAAAGTGCATCACATTTTCCAAATTTATCGCTTTCTAACAAGCCCTCACTCGCCCAAATCGGAGCACAGGAATGCTCATCTAAACAATGTGTTGGCAGCATTGATGGGTGGCATGCTGTCACATGACCCATCAATGCCACATTCTCCTCCACCCCCTCCCCATGCTGCATCCATTCCTGCCTCAATTCTTGATGGAATCACATAATTCTTTTTTCCATCTTGAAGTCCTTTCTATTCTTTTATATCCATGATATGTACACCATTATATATGCATTATCTCATGTACTATTAGGGGAATTTCGCTTTTTTGACTATAAATGTTATCTGAATCTGGCTAGATACAGCACCTATAATCTTCAAATTAGTTCAAACATATTCTATTACCCCAGTAGCATTAGAATTACACTTTTTTCTGCACCTCAGGACTCTCTATTATGCTTAAACAGGAAGAAAATCAGCCAAAAATGCGAAATCAGTACTATATACTTTAAATTCTATACTGTATAACACCTCAAAGACCATCTGAAACATGTATTATAAGTCCCTTGCATCCTTACCTTTTTATTTTTGAATGTTCCAATATAACCACCCATATGGTCAGGAAGATGGGGTAGGTTGTTTACTGATATATGCTGTATTTGATTATGTGTCAATTAATGTGTGGTGACTTTCAGCACATTTGCCTCTACAGACCTCAATTCTTACTCAAATTTTGTGATACTTTTTTTGGATAGTAGATATACATTTAGGGCAGCTATCCCATTAGTTATGGGAGTATTCAATATATATTGGAACTGTAATTGCTAAAATACACATTTTTAGCGAATTAAATAGTAATTTGAATATTTTACCTTGTTCTAAACAGTAAAATGCCAACATCAAGTTTAGAATATTAAGGTCTAAGCCCTTATTATTATTCACAGTGCTATAAATAGGTGGAGAGGTTATATTGGGAAATCCAGAGTCAATTCAATGCAGAATTTAAAATTAATGATTTAAGTTGTTGCTGCACAGTCCAATTTTAATCATAGAAAGGTCTTCTTGTAACTACACATTTTGGCCATATATATTCAACTCTTTGGATAGGCATATCTGCAATATTCATGCTGGATAATCCATAATTCTACATATATAGCAGGAATATGGGGTAATTTTGACATAATAAATTGTACATGATATCCAAAAATACAAGATAATAACTATGAATAGAGCATAAAATATATACTAAATTATGCAAAAAAGATCAAAAGTATTGGTGCAGGAATGGGTGAGCAATCATCAATTGATGTGGAGGGGGAGGAGGGCAATCAGTGATGAGTGGCAGAGTGGCTGTGCAGGTGGCAAGGAGGATGCCATCACATTGCTTAGATGAGTGCATTCCTGTGCTCCGATTTGGGCGAGTGAGGGCTTGTTAGAAAGCGATAAATTTGGAAAATGTGATGCACTTTAGAGCGTCGAATTCCGGTGAGAATTGGGCGAGCTATTGAGGAAATACGTACTTTAGGCGGATTTCTGCACTTTTAGCCATATAAATTCAGGGAGTAGAGCTATCAATGTGTGCTTTTGGCAATTAAAGAATATTTATAATGTCTAAAGGTCGCGTTATTAAGCGCTGTATTATTATGTGCGGAACGCACCGTATAAGCGCCCGTGTATTTTCTATTAATATATTTATTATACAACAAATACACAGCGCATTAAGGCGCGTGTAGGCTCGTTAGAAAGGTATCAATCAGCCCTACATACTGCAATTTAGAGCGTGCAAATCGGTGCAGCGGTTCGCGCGCAATTTATGTGCGAACATTTTTACTGGTAGTATTTCGCTTATTGCGCGTGAACCGCTACAGATAAAAATACGAAACCTTCATATTCGGATTCAGTGAAAAAATGCGGTTCTCCTGATATAAGATAGTCCCATACTCCCTAAGGAGAAGCGGACCAACTGCAGGATGCCCCCCCCAATCAATAGTAGAAATTTTCTATTTTTAGGTGTGGGAACACCCAAAGGGCTGAGTCAGATGTGGCAGTGTTGGGTCATGTGTCATGCTCCCATGTGATGGGAATTGCTGATGTGATGCCAACTTTGATGGGAAATTCAAAAATAAACCAGTTTTATCTAATCTGTGTTGAGATACCATATTTTCTCATGCTTTCCTTTTTTGGTCAACCCCCCTGACAACAGCGACGAAGAGGTCTCGACATTGTCCATCACAGTGAGCAGCTCCCTCTGCTCTAGCAGAGGCCAGCTGAGTTTGAATCCCTATAGGCCTATGAGCTCCCAATGTTAACTAATGGCCTGGATATATCCAGGCTCCTAAACCAGCCTCTCGTACGAGAATCATCTATCTAATCTAAAAACTAATCAAAAAACAAACATAACACAACAGTACTTTAGATGAAGATTCTCGTCAGAGAGGCTGGCGTATTTTGGATTCGGTCATCCCGGGCATACCTATTAGATCCTAGTATAGGGCTTATGTTTATTCATTCCATGTCATTATCTTTTGATGTGTCAGCACTCTGGTCACTCATAGTCACATCTTAAAACAGACATTTAATTGACTGCCGGTGTTGTGCCGGTGACGAGCTGACTCGCACTTGCATTGTGTTTGCAAAATTGTATATAACAAGATGTTTTCTAAAAAGAAAAATGCCCGCTCATCACCATGGACTTCACTGCTGATGAAACATCAACTTCATTTGAACCGGAACAAGCGGCTAAAATTCTGGCAATACTGAACGACAAGAGGACGGTACGGGTGAAAACAACAGCAATCTGTAATGTGCTCAAGGACTACAACCTCACTAAAAATGCGGCACTCGACTGGGCACATCACACCATGAATGCTATATATTCAACTGAGATCATGGGCCTCGCACACAAGAACAGTGGCCTCCACTTTGCGGCGGCTAATTTGACGGAGGACAGGCTGCGCTCGTTCGACATTACGGCGCTATGCAAACAAATTGAAGACCAGGCTCCGACTGTCTGGGTAATGCTCGACTCCGTATTTTCTGCTGACCCTAAACTTCAATACAAGCGTGAATGGGCACGAAACAAGGCGAGAATGGAGGGCCCAAAACGACGCATAAAAACCGCTCGTGATGGTGACATTGAGATGGGCGATATTGCTGTTTTGACGACAATTCCCGGCGACGTTGACGAAGATGAACTAAATGACTATTATGACTTTGAATTCCCAATTCTTGAGCAATTGGAAAGTAACCCAGAGGCTGAAGACGAACCTGAAGACACTTTAGAACTTGAAGAGGATCACTACAAAACACATATAACAATTGTCAGTCATTTCTATCACTACTAATCAAATTAAATCTTACCTTCGCATTACCCCTCAAGAAAAAGGTTGTTGCCATCAGTGCAATGTTGCAGAGCACAAACCAGCGATGCAATGCTCTTCAAACTGTGATAGGAATCTTTTTACAGTCTTGCAACTGTCCCGAAACATTGCGCGACCTTCTTGCACGAATTGGCCTATCAATTTCAACGTCAGCTATTGAGGATGCTGTTAATAATTTATCAGCGGAGGCAGATAAGGCGCTCAAAAACCTTGGACATACATTACTGGCGCTTCTGGCATATGACAACATAGATTTCGACCTCAAACACTCAGTTCCTACAGCCGAAAAAGCGGAGACAACCTTGGTGCATCTGACTTCAGGCACTATGATGCCACTGCCAGACAGTGTCAGCCTTTCAGATCTTGATTGCGCTGAAGAACTATGGAAAAAATCACCAAATAATCCTCTAGCACGTCCGGAGGATATTCCTCAAATTCCCTTCCATATGTTACTCACCATTCATCCTGAAATCCCCGATAGCAACAAGATGCTTCGCCGTGACCGTTTTAATGCATGGAAATTCCTTCACGACCTCATACACCATGGACCCGAATACTTCCGAACGTATAAAAATCAATTAGGTGATCCTGAAGAGATTGAATGCATACCTATTCAAAAGACAACACAGATACCCTGCCGAACACTCGATATCCATCCGAGCACGCCTGCACAGAATGCTGATGCTATCGAATCCTTTTTCCGACAGGCTGGAGTTGGTGATCCTAATGACACACCCGGCGTAAAGGCCATCGATAATTATGTCGTCCCTATCTTTGGCGATCTTCTCACTGGAGAGCGAATTCGAAGTTTGCTCGAATCCCGCGGAGAAGAGGGAACAGGGTGGCGTCGCATGAAATTCTGTGTATATGTAATGGGCCTTTTCCACTTGAAGATGGCCGCCGCCGACGCAATATGGAGAGTGTTCATTCACCCCAAAAAGACGAGAATAGAGATGGGCGAGAACAGCCTAATGGATTTTATTAGTCAAATCCGGCCTAAGGAAACAGGTAAAATGGAATCAAACCCTGGTTTCCGTCGCATGCATGAGGTAATCCAGCATGTAGGAATTGTGTCTCGACTGGACAGCTGGAGGGTTGAACTACACAAGAGAACACCAGCAATGGCGACTCTTGAAGACTATGCAAAGTCCAAACCTTCCTTCAAAGACCTGCAGGAGATGGCAATCATGGTTACCAAGGAACATGTCGCGACACAAGAGCTCACCTTTGAACAAGCATCGAAACGGGATGCTGAACGTGATAAACAACACGAAAATGTCCTTCTCCAGCAGCAGTACTTTTTGTTATATGAGGAGCTGTCTCACGCATTAAACTTTGGCGACATCGCCCGAGCCGAAACATGCTTTCTGCCGTGGATGTTTATCTTTTTAGGTTGCGGAAAGCATAAATATGCTGCTGAGTTGCGCCGGTACCTCGAGACAGTGCATTTTATATATCCTGAAGGTTTGAAGTGAGTAAATCAGTAGCATCAGAGGTGATTCATCACGGAAAACTCACCCGATTGACAGAAATGCAATACGAATGAGCATTTTATGCAATCCTACAGGGAAAAAAGGGTGCTTTCGAGCCATTGATTGGGTTGTGGAGCACAATAACCTGTATACCAAAGTGAGTAGGTTATAATTCAGTGTCTGACAAATTACTAAAATGTTGTAGCGAATATACGGTGGAAAGTTTTCGAACCATCAAGTACAACGGATTATTGCAGAATCACCATTGATCGAAGTCTATAAAAATACACGAATACAGCTTGAAGATGTATTCTGCCTCGAACATAAGAGCAGTCGACATTCGCCGCCTGACCTGACGGCAACTTTTAGGAGGTTAGGCATGTACATGGAAAAAAACAAGACGAACGAACTAGTAATTGGTCGTATCACAAGATACAGTGTTCCAGATGTTGCGGGGAAAGGAATGGCTGCCATATTGACGGATAAAGGAATACAGCTCGCTATTGAAGAAGATGAGGCAGTGATATGTGGAGATGCAGAGGACATAGAGGTGGAGGATGATGGGAGTTTAGATATATGACGACGTCGTTATATGTGCAATAGGAAATCAAGTTGTGTCTTGATGTATGTGATAATGGGATGGGCGAGGGGCGAAGGTGCGAGGGTAAGATGCGAGGTAATTTTCTTGCTGATTCAAATTGGGCGCAGGTGCGGTGTTTTCATCAGTTGGGGCGTGCTGGAGTTGCAATTGTCCGAGTCGTCGTTGTTCTAGTTTCCACGGACAATTACGGTTGGAACCTTTGATATACAGTATCAGGATATGATACGACGGTAGAATAAATCCTAATACGCACTTATGTGACCTTCCTGGTGGCATTTCGAACACGTCCGACGTATTTTAGTTTGAGGTCGGTGTTGAAGCGGTCCTGCCGTATTTAAACTTGATTGTGGATCATTCAAGGTCATAGATGGTTGGATAGTGGAAGGAATAGGTGTTCGAGGGAGAGGAAAGTGTGTCAGAAGAATTGAGAGTAAAGATGCGCCGAATTCTTGAGCCCAATCGGCTCTCCAATTTGTCTCCTTCACAATTTGGGCTACGTCTTGAATCCGTTGATTTTGCGCACATAGGATGAGACGGTCTAGCATATCATCAGATATGAAGAGTTTACTGCCGTAGGTCTGAACAATGACATTGCCGAAATTGAGGATCGCGGTGTCGAAGCGCCATTGGAGTAGTGCGATCTTGGGACCATCGAGTTCGTCCGCGGTCATATTTGAGATAGGTTTGAGCTTTGACTTGCCACCTCCGCGTGTCACTTTCGCAGCTGTAACGCAGTAGATAGAGAACAGGTTGGGAGAGCAGAGGTCGCAGCACACCCAAGATGGTCGAGGTGAACACCGCGAGCAACCACTGGCATTCGTTTCATCGCAATACAGATGATCATCGCAGGCTAAGCGTGAGAATCATGTCAGCGTTTAACGTTTAACGTTTACTCGGCGCCGCTGCAACACAACTTGAATATAACTCACGATCTTTGTCGTTTCGAAAGTACAAGCGCGGAGGAACACGTCGACACTTAAATCCCAATGGCCCGGCATTGATAAAGTCATCCATCGCAGACCCTACTTCGACTTCATTCTTCCTGGTGGGCTTTTTCTTCTCCTGGGCAATTACTTGACCGTCTTTTTCATAGTGCGACTGCCGTTCATCAATGTTGACGCTCATCGTGGTAACGACGAGTTGCGGTTGTTCGACGTCTTCGATCTCGGAGTCCGTATCCGACTCGCCGTCCACCAGTTGCGGGATATTCTGATTGAAATCGCCTAGAGTGTGTCGTTTGACAGGATAGTCTGTGGTGTGTTTTGCCTTCCTCTTCATTCCTACCCCCTCCTTAGCCTTCTCTCTTCTCTTTGTGGCTCTGTCAGCCTTTTTGATTCTATTTTCGTAGATATCCGTGCTCTGTACAATCAAAATCGCCACACCTTCCTGACCCGCTCCACGCGCAGCGCGACCAAAGCGTTGCCACAAAGTCGATAGGTTGGATGGCGCTTTCCATTGCACTACCATATGGATATTGGAGATATCCATACCCTGATAATTCAGTTGAAGTGAGTTATATGATATATATTTATTCAAACAGATGGCTCACCATGCCGAATGCGTCAGTGCAACAGAGTCCCCACGTTTTACCCTCTTCCATGTTAACGAGCTCTTCATCTCGGTAGTTCGATGTCATCGTTGAATGGAACCATTTGATTTTTTCTCTCAGATGCTCCGGCATTCTGTTCCGCAAGTGTCTGCATGCGCCTTCAGCTTCCTTTGTATTATCAAAGAAGACAAGGAATGTTTGCAAGGGATCACTGTCTGGTGAGTAGCCATCCGGTATGAGAAAGTCCAGATCTTTGAAACTGTTTGAAGGAAATGCCATTCCTCGAACCATTATTCGGATTTCCGGCCTATCGTTTGATCGCATGATGTGCTCTGTATTCCCTGCTCGTAGATGAAGTAATCTATTGATTTCGAGAAGTGTTGCTGGTGGGAGTGTTGCAGAAGCGACGAAGAAAGGTACGTCGTCAGGAATGAGATATCTGAGGTCTCCGAGCTTTGTATATTGCTCACGAAACTTTCCCCATTGCGTGATACAGTGCCCTTCATCGAAAACGAAGTATGATATCCGTCTTGTTACAGAGGGCCGTCTCCAAAGTTTGTCGACTTCTGGATGCGTCATCAGGATCTCCGGATTAATAACGACAACGCGATATTTCTTCTCTTCGATATCCTAAGGGTATGTTAGCATATATTTTTAGCAACAAATTGTGAATAAACTTGCTTTGAAAGTCTTTATGCTCGCATTTTCTGCACTGACGGCAATTGCAGGAAGGCCAGCCTTCTCAAGCCCGGCCACATTCTGTTTTCCCAAGAGGTTCAGGGGAGTGACCACTATGATCATTTTGTCCAGACCGTCTTCTATATCCATAAGAAGTGCAATGTAGAAGGACAATGTTTTTCCTGCTCCAGTTCGTGCACATGCCACGACATCTTTTCCTGCCCGTAAAGCCAGTGCTACCTTGATTTGCATCCAGCATGGCCGTTTCCCTAGTTTGATTTGGACCAGATCGCGTATTTCCTTGATTGACCATTCGCGACGTTGCTGAATAGAAGGTTCTTCGACCATTGAATCAAGATGTTGACATTAGGTTTGGTTAAGCGATCCTTTTTTGGATGTCACTCATGTACCGGAATGTCTGCTGACAATGGCTGACACATCAAAAGATAATGACATGGAATGAATAAACATAAGCCCTATACTAGGATCTAATAGGTATGCCCGGGATGACCGAATCCAAAATACGCCAGCCTCTCTGACGAGAATCTTCATCTAAAGTACTGTTGTGTTATGTTTGTTTTTTGATTAGTTTTTAGATTAGATAGATGATTCTCGTACGAGAGGCTGGTTTAGGAGCCTGGGATATATCGCTTACCAATGTTAACTAACATGAGTTGATGCATGATACTGCCAGTAACAGGTGGGATACCATCCTCCCTCGCTGAGAAATGGTGCTGTGGGAGGGGACGTAAGGTGGGCGAGGGACAAATATGGGGGTGCAGCGGGCGCACCTGTTGGGTCTCCCGCTCCCGGGTCTCCCCTTCTATCCATCCCCTTTTCATCGGTGGCGGCATCTGAGATGACACCCACATCCCTGTCCAGAGAGGAGGGGCAGAGTGGAAGAGGGAGGTGAGAGACCAACAAGGACGACACACGAAATCAACACACAAGTCGATTCAAAGTCCGCCACATTACATGATGTGGCGGACTTTGAATTGACTTGTGTGTTGATTTCGTGCTCCCCCGCGTCGTTTACACAAACACGACGCGTCGATATCACACGTCGATGTGTCGCGTTTACTCTTCAAGGTGGGAAATCCAACCCAGCGCGGGTTAGATTTCCCACCTTGACTTTCATCCCTGCACAACACCGTCACCTTTGCATACAGGAACACGCCGCGGTGCGAGCTCTCAACATCAACAATGAAGGAGGGGAGAAAGGAAAGAAGGGAAGACCCGGGGCAGCAGGAGATCCATCAGGTGCGCCTCCGAGCGCCCCCAAGCTCATCCCCTTGCTCCGCAACTCACCAACTTCTCATGTGCTAGCCCACTGCCGCATCCCCACTTCGCGCCCTTGTTGCGTCCCCGCTTTGCGCCCTCATCGCAGCCACTTCTCTTGGCCCCCAGCCACTTCTCTCCTCTCTCCACATCTCCTGTCACCTCTCTCTCTATCACCATCATTGCGGCCATCCACCATCATCGCGCCTGTTCACTGTCATTGCATCCGTCCACCGCCATTGCATCTGTCCACCGCCATCGTGTCTGTCCACGCGTCCGTCCACCAACATTGCGTCCATCCATCCACCATTGCGTCTGTCCGCCTGCTGCCGTCATGTCCATCCGCCTGCCATTGTCACATCACGCTCTCCTCTCTCCTCTCTCTCCTCTCTCCATCATCACCATCACCCTTCTGCACACATTACATCCTCCCACCAATGTTGGAGTGCTGTTGTTGCAGCATGGACTGACACAGCAAAAGGACATGACTGCAGGCAGGGCGAGATCTTGAGGATGCGGTGACGGTGAGAGGACATGGCGGCGGCAAGATGTCATGGCGATGGCAAGAGGACACAGTGACGGCAATGTCAAGGAGACCTGAAAGCAGGGAGGGTGAGGCGCGAGGGCGACCAGAGGAGGGACGCAGCAGCACGCTGGCAAATATTAAGTAGATTTTTTATATACAATGCTTTATAGACCAATTAAAATTTATTAATTGAACTGGAGTGATTTAAGAGCTCCAGGGTCAAATTAAATATGTACTGTAATTACAGGGCATCCCAGGGCATCTCAGAGCGCCCTGATGCTCTTGCAGTTCCCATGTGCCCTGGGAAAGGCTGACTTCATCAGATCAAACTGTGACTTGTGTGGGAGCAAAGTGTTTTTCCTGATGCAGGGGTGGCGGGAGTGGTTTTTTTTGATGGTTAGGTGAGTGGGATGATGGTCTAATATGCTGGGGGTGCCGGGAGGGGTGGCGGGGTGGTTGCTTGCTGTGGGCGGGGGTGCGGGAAGGGTGCGCGCTTGATGATGTAGCCTAATATGTGCAAACAATGCAGCATTTGAGAGTGGTGCCTACCACTTCCATTGAAATTGAGGCGGCAACGTTCAGCACACCCAACGTGATACTTGCCGTGGAGTTATGAAATGAAATCCTAGCGGCAACTCTGAGTTCATTTACAGCGAACAAATATATGTCAATTTCATTAATGCTCAGTAGAATTTCATTACGTTCAGTACGCTATCATAATGTTCAGTACACTTTCATACTGTGCCGCATGCGATTTCAATAATTGCCATATGCAATTTCAATAGTTCTCACATGCGCTTTCAATACTTGCCATGTGCACTTTCATTAATTGCTGTGTGCGCTATCATTAAATGCCATGTGCACTTTCAATAATGCCGTGTGCACTTTCATTAATTGCCATTTGTGATTTCAATAGTTCCCACGTGGGCTTTCAATACCTTCCATGTGCGCTTTCATTAACTAGTGTGGGCGCTTTCATTAATTGCCGCATATGCTGTCATTATTTGCCATGTGCACTTTCATTAATTGTCATCTGTAATTTCAATGTGTCTCATGCACAATTTCATTGCTTCCCATGCACAATTTCAATGCTTCTCATGCGCGATTTCATTAATTACCATCTGCAATTTCAATGCTTCTCATGCGCAATTTCATTAATTACCATCTGCAATTTCAATGTTTCTCATGCGCAATTTCAATGCTTCTCAGGAGCAATTTCAATGCTTCTCAGGCACGATTTCATTATACTCAGAAGTGTATCACATGAGCTTATACCACATGACTAGGGCTGGAAACTGCTAAAAATAGCCAATGTCTATTATTGGTGTGTGGTGGATATGGGTGGTTGTCCTGCATTCCTGATGGAATAATAGAAGTATTCTATATCAAAAGAGGTGTATTTGTAAGCAGAATCTACCTGTAAATGTTTCATGACTATAGCTTCATTGGTTGCAGAGATAATAGCAATATACTCTGTTCTTTAAATAGAAACAGCATAAATCATCAATTTCTCAACGCCAAAATCATATTTTCCCACGATCTAAAATGGAACTTGTACGTTAAGCATGTATCTATAACTTCCAATTGGAATTATGCTTATCGGATTACAATTGTTTATGGAATAAGCTTATCAATATATAAATTGATTAGGCTCTAGCACCTGCTATATTTGGAATATTAAAATGATCAAAATGGGCCCTTATAGAGTGTATATACCTCTTTTAGATTCCATAGTATCTAACTGATTGAACTAATTTATCATATACCACCTTATGGCAAATGTCAAAATATCTACGCTTCTGTACCGATTGACCTATATGAAATTTTGATTTCTCAATGTAGGTATCAATAAAAAGTTATCTAGAATCCAAACTTAAGTTTGCAGAATACCTACCTCCAATATAGCTAACTCAGAATTACACCTTGAGCACCTATTTAATGTACCTAATACATACCTACCCACTTTGCTCAATTCTGTGTTGTGACAACCTTAGAAAACTTGGGGATATCATAATCTGAGCTTTATTAATTGTTATTTTATTCCAGGACTGTTTGGTTCATACACCTATCTCATGTAACAGAGAAAGTGGGTAAGTATGCATATAGATACTTTGAATAGGTGCTCAGAGGTGTGATTCTGAGTTAGCTATATTGGAGGTAAGGTAATATCTGCAAACTTAAAATTTGGATTCTAGATAACTTTTTATTGATACCTACATTGAGAACAAATCAAAATTTCATATAGGTCAATTGGTACAGAAGCGTAGATATTTTGACATTTGCCATAAGGTGGTATATGATAAATTAGTTCAATCAGTTAGATACTATGGAATCTAAAAGAGGTATATACACTCTATAAGGGCCCATTTTGATCATTTCAATATTCCAAATATAGCAGGTGCTAGAGCCTAATCAATTTATATATTGATAAGCTTATTCCATAAACAATTGTAATCCGATAAGCATAATTCCAATTGGAGGTTATAGATACATGCTTAACGTACAAGTTTCATTTTAGATCGTGGGAAAATATGATTTTGGCGTTGAGAAATTGATGATTTATGCTGTTTCTATTTAAAGAACAGAGTATATTGCTATTATCTCTGCAACCAATGAAGCTATAGTCATGAAACATTTACAGGTAGATTCTGCTTACAAATACGCTTCTTTTGATATAGAATACTTCTATTATTCCATCAGGAATGCAGGACAACCACCCATATCCACCCCCACACCAATAATAGACATTGGCTATTTTTAGCAGTTCCCAGCCCTAGTCATGTGGTATAAGCTCATGTGATACACTTCTGAGTATAATGAAATCGGCCTGAGAAGCATTGAAATTGTATGGAAATTGAAATGCGCATGAGAAGCATTGAAATGCAGATGTAATTAATGAAATTGCGCATGAGAAGCATTGAAATTGCAGATGGTAATTAATGAAATCGCATGAGAAGCATTGAAATGTGCATGGAAGCAATGAAATTGTGCATGAGAAGCATTGAAAATTACAGATGACAATTAATGAAAGTGCACATGGCAAATAATGACAGCATATGCGGCAATTAATGAAAGCGCCCACACTATTAATGAAAGCGCACATGGAAGGTATTGAAAGCCCACGTGGGAACTATTGAAATCACAAATGGCAATTAATGAAAGTGCACACGGCATTATTGAAAGTGCACATGGCATTTAATGATAGCGCACACAGCAATTAATGAAAGCACATGGCAAGTATTGAAACGCATGTGAGAACTATTGAAATTGCATATGGCAATTATTGAAATCGCATGCGGCACAGTATGAAAGTGTACTGAACATTATGATAGCGTACTGAACGTAATGAAATTCTACTGAGCATTAATGAAATTGACATATATTTGTTCGCTGTAAATGAACTCAGAGTTGCCGCTAGGATTTCATTTCATAACTCCACGGCAAGTATCACGTTGGGTGTGCTGAACATTGCCACCTCAATTTCAATAGAAGTGGTAGGCACTTGTGCATTTGATGCTCGGGGGCTCGCGCTCACTGTTGCGGGCGGCAGGCGGCATTTTTAAGCGGGGAAAAATGGACAGGGCGTTTGTAATATTTATTAGCACCTTTTGGCACCATTAGCAGGAGGAGTAGAGAGGGCGGTGAGATGGATGCATTGGAATGGGTTTGGATGATGTTCTATATATGGAATTGTCAAAACTTCTTACTTTTGCTTCATTTTTCCTCTTTTTTAATGTATTTAGGTACTCTACTACTATTCTATAATGTAATACACCAAGAAAAACTGAGAAAATAGGATGGGAATTGGTGGATGTGCAAGCGAGCATTTGGATGACGCTCGTGCACATTACCATTTCGGGCAATACTTACCGCTTTGGGAAAATTTTTATTCTCCATGAAATTGAATTATTGCACAAAAAATGATGTATTAGGTATGTAAATACATAGTTCACGTAGAAAGGGGAATGGGATTTGGAGAGGGCACTCGCAGTGTGCAGGACACATACCGGCCGTGGCCTGTTGCCTCTGTACCGCCTGGTCGCTGTCCCACCCTGCTCCTGCTCCTGCTCGCTGTCGGGTGTCCATCCACATCCATCTGTGGTCATGGTCGGGGCCACCACCCATCCTACCTGGTCGTCCTCGCGGCACTGTTCTGGCATCCGTGCCCAGCCGTCAGTCATGGTCTTGGCATCGTTTACTATTTGTGATGAGGAGACCAAGGTAGAGAGGGACAGGTGCCAGGAGGAGCAAAGCGAGTTCAGCGGATAACACAGCAATGTTGTTACCATCTCCCTCATCCTCGTCCACTGTTGTACTCACCCGCCGTCATACTCATTCGCCCCGCGCGGTGTGCATTCATCCTTGGTATGACACTGTCTTCCCTGTCGTCAGTGCTGCGCCAGTGTCCATTGTCTATCTGTTGTCGCCTGTCCTCATCTTGCCGTACATGCATTCTCATCTATCTCCATCTAAGCCCCACAACTTCTGGACATGCTCACCACCACCCCACATGTCGTTGACCCTTTGTCTTCGCCCTGTGTGCTGGCAGCTGGTTTTGTGCATCCGGTGTCGTCCATTGTCCGCAGTTAGAAGAGGAGAGGGAGAGTGTCGCTGTCTTGACTGATGGGAGGCGCACGGTGCGAGATGCAGGGAAGTGGTGGTGACTGAGGACCTGCAAGCCACCATCCGTCGTCGAAGGGAGGGGCATGCAATGAGGGCAGGGACGGTGGTTGATTGGCCAGAGATCACCCACACCCACATCCCTCATTTAAGGGGAGGGGGGACTACATTTGAGGGAAGGTGCGGGTGGGGTGGTGTTACCTTGGCACATGCTTACGTCCCTTGTGCGACAGGAATGGCTCGCAATGTGCCAGCGAGACGGCTGCCAGTGGAATATATGTGTGTTGCCAGAGAGCCGGCCACATCCCTCATTGGAGGGGAGGGGTACATGGCGTATGTTTCCAGAGAGCGCTGGCTACATCCACCAGTGTGTGCCAATACCATGCATGGGAGGCTGCTAGTTAGCCAATAAGACATATGCATTCAGAGCACTAGTGGGCCTTACACTGCCACTTCCCTTGCCTGAGTTGGCCTGCTCACTGCTGGATGGTGCTCGTCGCTGTGCTTGACAGTGAGCAAGAGTGCTCGTCACTGTTATCAGGGTTGACCAAAAAAGGAAAGCGTGGGAAAATATGCTATCTCATTGCAGATTAGATTATACTGG
Source organism: Pholiota adiposa (assembly GCA_009935795.1). NCBI lineage: Eukaryota > Fungi > Basidiomycota > Agaricomycetes > Agaricales > Strophariaceae > Pholiota > Pholiota adiposa. Next base: position 15,406 of record QEYC01000043.1, read on the forward strand.
TCTATTTTTGAATTTCCCATCAAACTTGCCATCAAGTCAGCAATTCCCATCACATGAGGACACAACACATGACACAACACTGCCACATCTGACTCAGCAACCCCTTTGGGAGTTCCCACACCCAAAATAGAAATTTTTCTACTATTGATTGGGGGGGCATCCTGCAGTTGGTCCGCTTCTCCTGGGGAGTATGGGACTATCTTATATCAGGAGAACCACATTTTCAAGCTGAATCCGAATATGAAGGTTTCGTATTTTTAGCTCCGCCGTTCACGCTAAATAAGCAAAATATTACAAGCAAAAATGCTCGCAGGCTGATTTCTCAGGATCTGCACCGATTTGCATGCTCTAAATTGCAGCATGAGGGCCCATTAACATCTTTCTAACGAGCTCCTGCGCGTTGTAATGTGTTTTGTATTAGCTGCACAATAAATTTATTAATATAAAATACATGGGCACTTATACGCCACTTCCTGCACATAATAATGCAGTGCTTAATAACGCGACCTTTAGGTATTATAAATATCTTTTATTCTACGGAAGAACACATTGGTAGCTCTACTCCCCAAATTTATATGGCCAAAAGCGCAAATATCTGTATAAAATCCGTATTTCCCAAATATCTCGCTCAATTCTCACCGCATTCTGATGCTCTAAATTGCGTCACATTCTTCTAATTTATAGCTTTCTAACAAGCCCTTATTCGCCCAGATCGGAGCACAGGAATGTACTCATCTAAGTGATGTGTTGGCTGGATTGATGGGTGGCATGCTGTCACATGACCCATCAATGCCACATTCTCCTCCACCCCCTACCCAATCTGCATCCATTCCTGCCTCAATTCTTGATGGAATCACATAATTCTTTTTGCAAGCTTGAAGTACTTTCTATTCTGCTCATATCCATGATATATATGCCATTATATATGCATGATCCCATGTACTATTAGGGAATTTCGCTTTTCAGACCAGAAATATTACCTAAATCTGGCTAGATATAGCAGCTATGGAGGTGGGCAATGCCTGATGCAGCAGTGTGCTGCTTAGTCAGCACAAATTCCTGGAAAAGGTGTCCGATACAACTTCAACTCGATTCTCATCCAATTCCAGCATTCTAAAGGTGTAGAAAGATTAATATATACTCTATATAGTATAACAAACATAAATGTGAACTAATAAGAGAGAAATATACGAAATATCAGCTATAAATCATTAATCAAGACTCTTCAACTTTTCATCTAAAATCATTGTGTCCTCATCCTCCCAATTAGTTTGGGTAATGGAGAGCTCAGGCTAATCTTCGCCCTCAAGATGACTTAATGTGTTTTTTGATTGAGTCCTGGACTCATTTTCCACCTGCAGAAAGGTGTTCTTGATATGTCAAAACAGCCATTTTGAGGAAGTTCTGCTTTTTGTCCTTCAAACCGCGAGCTTTCTTTGTCTTGGGGATTACAGCAGTGCCAGATATTTTTTGGAATAAGTAAGTCCAACTGCTGGTCAAGTTCCTTTACAGTTAATATTAAAATGTCTTGCTCCGTTTGAACGAGCTTCACTTGAAAGTTGAAGTCAACTTGAAGTGCGACGTGGAGAGTGCAGATCTCCTGTTTCTTTGTGGGTGCCATTCTGCACGAGCGGTGGTAAATTGATAAAGCTGAGCTGGGCTCAGTTTTTTTTCAGCCATGGCAGAGGCACTTTGCGTGTTTTTTGACAATGGCGAAGTAGAAGTCCGTGCCCGATGCAAGGCAGCATCGAGCACGATAAGTAGGAGGTAACTGTTTCTTATCTTCAATCTTAAGCAATGGAACTCAAAGACAAATATTACAGAAACATACCTGAATGTTTTAGAGGTGAACGGAGTGCATTTTGCCTCTATAGCCACAGAATATTACGAGACCTGCGCGGGGTGACGTGACCGTGACACATTTGGCGCGCATTGTCACAATGTGGTCACTCAATATGGTCCCAACGCGCAGCGCCTTTGGTGGCTCAGGATTACTCTTTTGCCACCAGGTTCATAGAGACATTTTATTTCTAATATGGTGCTCTTTAATATGTCCAGAGGAATAGCAGCCAAATTGTGTGCTTCAGTAGATAACAATTGTTTTTGTAGTTAAACCTATCTTAATTAGATAACCCTCTGGAGGTTTTAAAGATATCATACAGATAACTCAGTTTCTGACTTAGCATTCTAGAATAAGTCACAATTGCCAACACAGAAGCCGTTGGACACTCAAATATTTGAGATGGCAGGTGGGAAAATTACAAGCACAGCCACATCAATTCTGGCCATAACCGTGCTTTGCCCACCTCCAGCAGCTACAGTCTCCAAAATGCTTCAAATATCTTTTATTAACAAGGTAGCATTAGATTTATATCTTTTTTTGCACCTCAGGACTCTCTATTATGCTTAAACAGTAAGAAAATAAGCCAAAAATGCGAAATCAGTATCATATACTTTATATTCTATGCTGTTTACTCAATTTCTACACTAATATAAATCGAGAGAGAAAGCATGTCAAGTTTCAGTAAGACAATGCCCCTAGTCACACCAGTATTTTGACAAAGAAGTGGTTTTCCAATCATCACATACCTTTGGCTTTCCATCCACCATCTTCTCCTGATCTCAACCCCATTGAACCCATTTGGCTCGAGCTAAAAACTATTCTACATCATCTTTCACATCTGCCAACTACCATTAAAGGTCTTAAACAAGCTGTCTTGACTGCCTGAGAGGTGATACTATTGGTAAAAATTAATAAGCACATTAGTTATATGGGGGATCATGTCAAGGCTGCTTTATGCACAAAAGGAAGTCACACTCACTTCTAATTTTTTGTGTATATACATTATATAGTTATCTAATATTTCTGCATGTTTCAAGGCTGTACCTTTGCAGGGGCTACTGCTGTAAAGGAAATACATCGAGCTCTGCGTGAACCAGACATGGGAAAATAATTAGTGCAACATTACTTTTGGTGGTCGTGAGTACACGTAGGCTGCTTTTATGTAGCCTAGTATCAAAAGACTGGCACTATTTTTGCACCTACTACATTAGAATTAATTTTCCAGCTATTACATTGATGATAGATATCCAAATATGGGAATATTGGTATAATCAAAGTTGAATAAAAATCTCTCATCCCCTGCCAGTCCTACCTTGTTACTCCTGATGAATATTGTCAGTCCATACTCACCCATCCTCACTGCACTATTGTGCAATATTTAGTGCATCAGGAAAAACACCCTTTCACCAGGAGCTCTAGATCTCACTAGAGTGTCTTTATAATTTTTGTATTTTTTAAAATTGTCTCCAAATGTCTTTGCAAGTCTTGCTCTATTTCTGCAATATTTTGGAGCAGTCAGGCATTCAAGAGTCTTTGAAAGAATAAAGTATTTCTTAGAGCTACAGAAATGCCTGTTTCTTTAAATTAGAACTTCCACTTGTAACTGTGCATTTGTTAGGAATTTTCTTATACATACTAACACTGTAAACATATATTTAAATATATGTTTACACTCATGGATATCTAATCTAAGTATATATATTGTGCCTATCCTGCCAGCATGCACACACCACTTTGTTATCTATGCCCACAACTCTCACTGCTTGTGCACATTCAGTGCTGTCCTGGCACATAAGTGGCAGTGCCAATGCCTGCCCCACCCTTGCCACTCTTCACCAATTGTAGCATCATTGCTGCTTGCCACCAGCGGCATCTGCATCTGTGATAGCCTTCCTTGCTGTGCATTGATTGTGACAGCCAGCCTGCTATTTGTTGGCATTCATTGGCTGGGTCATGTCATTGGCTGCACTCTCTATGCATCAGGAAAAACACTTTTTCCCTTGATTTCTCTCAGAGAAACCTCCACTTCCAAAAGTCACACAAAGATACCCAGATGCTCTAAAAGGCTCTGCATTTTACCTGGGTATCTTTGGAAATTTTAATCATCTCTGCATGATCTCCAGAAGTCTTTCCAATATCTTTACAGTGCTTTGTAGCTCTGCATCTCACCTGGGAATCTTTTGGAAATTTTAATTATCTCCACATTGTCTCTAAAAGGCTTTTCAATATCTCTCTAGTGCTTTGTAACTTTTAGAATCCCTGAAGTGGCTTTGAAAGGGTTGAGCACCTCCAAAGGCTCTGGTAACTTTCAAATGCCTTATTTTCTCTGGAAACTCTATTTTATTTGCATTTAGGTAGATACAACTATACCTATTTACTCCATAAATTTATTGAATGACCTACTCCATCATTTCTACTCAGCGGCGGCTGGCGGCGAGAGGTGGCAACAGGCTGGCACGTGAGAGGCAGATAATGGACAGCAGGCGGCGTGCAGCATGCAGCAGACAGTGCGCAGTGTGTGCACTGGTGGAAGTGCAGTGTGTGCACTGGCAGATGTGCAGCATGTGCGCTGGCAGATGTGCGGCATAGGTGGGGGATGGTGGGCAGGTGACGAGGGAGAGTGGGGAGTTGCATTGAAAGATTGAAGTTCAACATTCGGCATTTGCCGTGACACAAGTCACGCGCACGTGCTGGTTGAACTTGGTGGTTGAAGTTGAATTCCGACGTTTCCACTCCAACCACCACCCTCCTCTCACCCGCCCCACGGCCTCAGCCTCAAACGAGGCTCTGAGAACGAAACGAGGCGACGACGGCGCACCGCCATCGTCACCTCCAAGGTAAGACTCCCCGTGCAAAATCAGGTTCAAGATGAACCTATTTTTGCATGGTGAGTGTTTCTCCCTCCCCTTCTACGCACTCACTTACCAGCTCGCTCTGTCAACCCCGCGCTGCCCCTCCCCTCTCTACAGGGATGTGGGCTCGCTCGCACGCGACGACGATGGAGAAAGGGGAGGAGGATACAGAGGGCAGACCCACGAGGTGGGAGAGCCAGTAGGTGCATCACTAGCACCTCGCCTCCACTCCCGCTCACTGCCTCCCTTCCACAGTGCCTCTCTCCCCTACGCCGCCCTCGCCCAGCACGCTCCAGCGGAGGGTCCGTGACCGCCAGCACGCCACCTCGATGCCACATCACAATGACGCGATGCCGCGGGAGTGCCCCCGCCTCCCTCTACCCTCCGTTGTCCCGCCGCCACCACCACGTCATTACCCGGGTGACGTCGCGAAAGCGCCCCGTCCCTCCTCGCCTTTGGCGACTGGTGGTGGCGGGGCATTGGTGGCCCCCGTGCAAATGGGGCAAGTAGGTGCAGCTACGATGTGTCCGCATGTTGTCGCCACTGCCGTCCGCCCCTCCCCTCTCGACAGGGATGTGGGCTCGCAGATACGCGACGTCGGCAACGGAGAAAGGGGAGGAGGACACAGGGCAGACCCACGCAGTGGGAAAGCCGTGAGGTGCGTCATCTGCACAACCCCCAACCCGCCTCTCCCTCTCTGATGCCTCTCCCTCTCCCACAGCAATCTGAGTCGCCACGGCTGCTCCCAGCCACCGCCAATGTCCTCCCTGCCCGTCATCCATACACCGCCCTCGCCCTGCACCTCCTGACGGCGGTCCCGCCACGTCCAGCATCCCTGCTCGCCGCCACGTCACGACTACGACACCGCGGGATTGCTCGCCGCCTCCCTTCCACCGTTCCCGCCGCCTCCAAGGCGCCACCCCGTTGCCACGTCATCACATGGATGATGTCGCGGGAGCACCCCGCTGCCGTCCCAGTCCCTATGCATCCACCACGGCCTCTGTGGGTGCCGTCTGTATGCAGACGGCACCCAGTACAGTGACGCAACAGTGGCGGCGCCTGTGTCAACAGGACAAGCAAGCAGCATGACAACGTCGTGCCCGCACATCCGCATCGCCGCCATCTCCGCTATTGCCTCCCCTCGCCTCTGCTGCCCCTCTTGACGGGGAAACTGTGCTGCTGGCGGCAGCGTGGCGGTATACCCATGGATGCGCCACGCGTGCTGAGGCTGTAGGTATGTGCTCAGGCAGTGGGTTGCAGACAGCCCTTGCAGGGGAGACAGCGTGGGGGCTGTGGCGCAGAAGCGCATTGGCGCCCATAGTTGCCTCTCAAATGAAGGTGCGGGTGCACGCAATGGCAGCATATAGGCCATGGTATAGGATCAGGCAGTGGGTGCGCGAGCATGGTGTATTTGTCCATTAGTGGCTGCGTGCATAGATACTAGGCACGAACCACCAACATGCCGCTGCTCCCTCCGCACTCACTGCACCCCATCCACAACATGCCCATCAGCAGGATGAGGATAATCTGTCCCTACTTGCCACAACTGTAGTTATGTACTATGTAATCTGTACATATATGGTGAAAATATTAATTTTTGGAATTTTATTGGAGTTGTGATAAATGCTCTGAAGTGCTGGAAAGTAGTACAGAAAGATTTTTATAAGATCTGCAAAGATGTTCTAAAGCTGTAATCTTGACTCTGAATTTCACTTGGAGTGGTCAGAGAGCCAACTGGCATTTTAGCAAGCAATACAAAGCCACCTGGGAACCCCTTTGGAGTGTCAAAGAGCTGACCAAATATCTCAGTGAGCAATAAAAAGCCACCTTGGTGAGGAGTTCCATGGTAACTAAACTTTAAGAGACTTTTTATCTCTGGATCTCCAGATGGCTCTTAGAGCATCTAGGTGTCTCTTCAAGATTCACAAGCTCACCTAGGGAGAATATGGTTTTTCCTGATGTGTCCCATTTGCATTAACCATGTGCCCTGTCTCATTGCTAGCTGAGAGTCCCATAGATGCAGGTATCAGAGTCAGCAAAGGGAGAACTTGGGTGCAGAGGTGCGGGGTGCAGAGACGGGGGCTCATTGGCAGGTGGTTGCTGATTGAGGTGCATTTGACACCCATTACTTAGGCATTTGGCAGGGAGGTGACAGTTTCAGGCAGACCCCTGTAGTAATGTCAGAGATAAGGAAGCAAAGAGAGGGAGGTGGAGCATCACCTGGGAGACAATGCACAGTCATTGCTATGTCCATTCACTCATGGCGGTGTCATTGCAGTGTGCCTTGGGCAATGTCTGCTAGCCCATTGCTGCACTCTGGTTATTGCCAGCCTTGCTATTAGCAACTGTGTGCTGTTGTTTTCCATTCATGCTCAGCTATGTTTTAAATAATAGATGGTGTGGGAGACATGAGCAGAAGAGGGCGTGCGGGTGAGTAGCACAGGGCAAGCAGACAAGTAGCACAGGGCAGGTGGGCAAGTAGCACAGGGCAGGTGGGCAAACAGCTGCATGGTGCATTGCAGTGGAGCTAAGGGCACTTAGAGGGGGGGGCACTGCTGTGGGGAATTGGAAGAGAGGATTAGTGGGAGCTGCACAGAGTGGTGTGGGTGTAGATGCACTTGTAGAAAGGGTGACAACACCATGTCACCCTCTTGTTCCCTCTCTCTTTCTCTCCCTCCTCCTTCAAGTGCCACAGATGCAGCCTTGTTTGCTAATATTCTATATGAAATCCTGCTAGTTGTCCGCAAAAATGTATGCATCCAGCTGGATAACTCAGCTAGCATAGCCACCTCCCTCAACTGAGTTCAGATTTTTTGGCCTGCTAGGCAGCTGCTCATTGTTGGCTGATACTCAACACTGTGCTCAACAGCAATCAAGAGCCTTTGTTGCTGTTCTCAGGGTTATCCAAATAAGGAAAGTCTGCCAAACTTCAAAAAATGGCAGTGTGGCAGCGTGCATATGCATGACCTCATTTTAGGACCTCAGATTCTTTCCCATGCATTTCTGGCTGAAGTAATATTTAAAATAGATTTATTACTAATAATCTATATACCTATCTAATCTATTTACAAATCTAATCTACTAATTTAATTTAATCTAATTAGGCAGCTGCATATTGCTGCATGCACAGCATGGCCCCTTTACATCCCTCAATGTGCCTTGCCTGTCACTTGCTGTCCCTATCCCCCGCTGATCCCTTACTGGCTGTTGTGGACATGCTTGTCTCACTGTCTGTCTACCCACTGCTCATTGTACGCACTCGCCATTCATTCCCACTGCTTGTCACACATCTGCTGGCCTCTTGCTTCTTGCTGTTTGACCTTCATTGTTTTTTCCATCTGCCACCCTCACCACTGCTTTGGGCACTCTTTGCTCTCTGCCACTCCTGTGTGTCCTAGCCACTGCAATATGCTGTGTGTTGTCACTTGTGGTTGCTGCATCAGAAAAATCACTTTTCTCCCCGGCATGACCCAAGTGACTTAACTATTTACAAGAAACACCCAAAGACACCTGGAAGACCTAGGTTGCTTTGGGAGGCTTGTAGATCTTACCTAGGTACCTTTGTAGTTATTAAACATCTCTGCAATTCTTTCTGTAGCTTTCACTATAGCATAATATTGCGAGGTATCTCTAAAACTCTCTACAACTGCTCAGATCCATTCTGAATTTCTCAGCTCATATTCTCTTTGTCTTAAGATAGGAATATTTTTTTATCATTGCTAATACTACTACAACAACAGTAAATATATAAATAGTTGAACACACATATCCTCTCCCCTAGTCCCACCATTGTTGTCATTCCCTGCGGTTGCATTTGCCCTCACCCTCACCCTCGCCATTATCCCGCACCCCTGCTTCTGCTGTTAGTACCATCATACCATCCTTTATTCCCCTGCTACTGGCCACCATTGCTGGTCACTGTTATACCTTTCCCCATTTTCCCAATCTCGCTCTCGCTGCTCCCCTTGCAGTGCCGCTGCCCACCACTGGCCATGCTCTCGTGCTTTTGTGGCTGACAGCCCCGTCGCTTGTCATCGTCTATTTGCCTAGTGCTCCATGCTAGTGTGTGCTGCTGTTGTTGGGTTGTTCAACCTTGGCTTTGGTTGGTGCCCTCAACTTCAACTCGGTGATTGTAGTACCTGTGTCATCCTGCCAACCAGCATCACCTCGTCAAGACACACAAGTGAGCGGCTCGTGCTCGTGCTTGTGCTCGATAGGGGCCCACATGCCTCCCTCTTCCATTTGAGGTTGTCTGCTGTGGCCTGCTCATTTGGGTATGCAGCAGCCGCTGCACGTACAATTGCCTCCACATGCTGATGTTTACCCTGCAGTGAGTATCAGGGTGGGTAGGGAGATATGGCATGCAGACAAATAGGGGTTGGAGTGGGGGGAGTTTGAGGAGGCATTGGTCCACATCACCATTGTCATCATTGTCCATCGCCCACCTCTTGTCACCGTCATTGTCATCCATCACCGTTGCCATCATCCATTGTGTTAGGACTTGAGGAAGACTTGAGGGAACGAGCGAGAGAAGGAAGTGAGAAGCAGGAGGTGGGATTAACCAGACTGCGAATGACGATACATGTGAACTACGTAGAGCTTATATACTAAGAGATAACAGGACTAGGCTAAGGAGGATTAAGAATGAGACAATGACAGACGAGACTGAGAAGGGAGTAAACGTAGGCGAGACTGGCAGGCGAGACTGAGCATGGAAAGGAAAGGAAGAAATGAAATAGTAGGCGTTGTAGGACGCAGCAAGGCGGGCCGGATGGGCGCTTAGCGAGCACTTGAGGATGATCGTGACATTACCCCGTCCTTAAGGGAGGTTGTGTAGTCGTTTGTATGAGGGTAGGATGTTATTATCGATAGGAATTTCGCTTTCGTGTTGCCAAGAGGAATCTTCAATGGGGAGGTTGTCCCATTTTACTAAGAACATTGTCCCGTTATGTAGACGTCGATGGTCGATGATTGATTCGGGCATAGGGTTGTTGACGGAGATGGTGGGTGTTGAATCTGGAGTAGATGTAGGCTGGCTAGGGAATTCAGGCGCATGGAAGGGGGATAGCTTTGAAACGTGGAAAACATTGTGAATACGCCAAGAGACTGGGAGGCGGAGGCGGTACGATCATTCGCCGACTGGAGCGATAACCGTGAAGGGACCATAACGGAGATTGTCGAGTTTCTTTGAAGGCCGAGAGGAAACAATATCAGAAGCATCAAGAAGAACTTGATCTCCAGGTTGAAATTGTTGGTCAAGTCGTTTGCGGTCGTAGGCGATCTTCATTCTGTCGGAGGAAAGTTGCATAGCTGCACGGGCTTCAGTGTGAATCGATTCCATTTGTTGTGCGAAGAGGGAGGCTCGAGGCACGTTGGACGAAAGGGGACTTCGATTTGGTTGAAGAGGTCGACAAGGGTGACGTCCGTAATTAACATAGAAGGGAGAGAAGCCGGTTGAACTGTTGACGTTGTTGTTGATGGCGAATTCTGCGCAGGCAAGCCATTCAGACCAGTCAGATTGCCAGTCGTTACAGAATAAACGAAGATAGTGTTCGATTTCCTGATTGAGTCGTTCAGTCTGTCCATCCGTCTGGGGGTGGTACGATGTAGAAACGTTGGCAGTGATACCCAGAAGTTTGTTGAGCTCGGTCATGAATTGGGAGGTGAACGTCGAAGCGCGGTCCGTGATAATCTTGTAAGGCAATCCGAAGTCCTTCCAAACGTAGTCGCGGTAGTGACGTGCGAGTCCTTCTGCGGTGGAAGTTTTGTTTGTGGGGATAAGGCGAACCATCTTTGAGAGACGGTCAACAACGACAAAGATGGAATCTCGATTTCTGCTTTTGGGAAGGTCAACGATCAGATCGGTGGTGATTATATCCCAGGGAGCAGATGGAACGGCGTTGGGGGCAAGCAGTCCGAGGGGCTTATGGCGAAGAATTTTAGTCTTTTGGCAGGTTACGCATCCAGAGACATATCGTTGAACATCTTTCGATATATTGGGCCACCAGTAATCTCGTTGTATTAGTTCCATGGTTCGGAAACGGCCAGGGTGTCCCGCGGTGATGTGGTCATGGTTGGCTTGAATAATTTGGGAACGAAGGTCGTCAATTGGTGGGACAAAAATACGGTTGTGCCAGGTTATTACCCCGTTATCTAGGGACCAGCCAGGAATTTTGTCGTGGACGAAGTGAGTGACGAGTTGCTGTTTTCCAAGGATTTTCGGCAGGAAGGTGTCGGTGTTGGAGGAGAGATGGATGGCTTTAATCGACGATTTTGTTGTAAATAGTCTGGGGGGAAGAAGAATTATATCCGAATTGTCGTAATGTCCTTTATCATAGTCTGGTCGTCGGGAAAGGGCATCGGCGCAAGTCATATGAGATCCGGGTTTATGCGACAGAGTGAAGGAATAGTCCACGAGTTCGAGAGACCATCGGGCTTGTCGGCGATTGAGGCGCTGGGCTTTCATGAAGTACTGGAGGTTTTGATGGTCGGATATAATTTCGACGGGGATTTGAGTACCTAAAACATATTTTCTCCAATCTGTCAGAGCTCGCATGATAGAGAGCAGTTCTCGGTCGTGTACATCGTAGTTTCGTTCAACTTCGTTGAGGGTCTTGGAATGAAATGCTATGGGTCGCCATTCGTCGTTCTGAAGTTGAGACAGTACTGCGCCGGTCGCATAACCAGAACTATCGGCTTCAATTTTGAAGGGGGCATCGTCGAGAGGTATGGTAAGAACTGGTCCATTGATCATTGCATCGCGAAGATCGATGAAGGCTTGGTCTTCAAGTTTGTTCCATTTCCACGGTTGAGAACCGGTTAGGGCGTGTAGTGGAGTAGCGATATTAGCGAAATTTCGAATGAAACGCCGGTAGAAATTCAGGAAACCCAAAAATTGTTGAACGTCTTTCTTGGATTTCGGGGTGGGCCATTTGGAGACAGCTTCAACTTTTGCCGGACTCATTCGGAGACGTCCTTCGGAGATGGTAACACCAAGGTATTCAATTTCGAGACGGTTGAATTCGCATTTTTCGGGTTTGAGGTAGAGATCGTTGTTTTTCAGTATCTGGAGGACTTGACGCGTAATTTTGGAGTGGAGTCGGAGGTCGTTTGTGAAAATGAGGATGTCGTCCATATAGATGATAACGTGTCCTTCAAGAATTAGGTCCTTAAAGAGATCGTTCATCATATTCTGGAAGGTCGCAGGGGAATTTGTAAGGCCAAAGAACATAACAAGAGGTTCGAAAAGTCCTCGGTTGGTGATAAAGGCGGCTTTGTGTTCGTCCCCCTTTTTGATACGGATGTTGTTAAAACCCCAGCGTACGTCGAGCTTGGTAAAATACTTGGCGCCCTTCAACTTGTCCATAAGATCCGACACAAGGGGAAGGGGGTACTGGTTTCGTATCGTCATCTCGTTGAGTTTGCGGTAGTCTTGAACAGGTCGCAGGGAACCATCCTTTTTTTTCACGAAGAAGAAGGGAGAGGCAATGGGGGATTTTGAGGGTCGTATACATCCTGTTCAAAGTTGTTCTTTGATGAAGGAATCGAGTTCGACTTGTTCAGATTTAGCGAGTGGATATATTTTGCTGGTTATTGGCTTAGCGTCGGGTTTGAGTTCTATAGCGTGGTCCCAGGGTCGCTCTGGTGGAAGACGGTCGAACTCCTTCTGCTCGAAGACGGTCGAAAATTCTTTGATATATTTGTCAGCACCAGGAGTTTCATTTCTGTGTTTTGCATTGGCCAAGTCGATGGTAGTTGTAGTAGCGATGGAACGAATAAAATCTTCTTGATGGGGGAGAATGTCGACACAGAGCATTGTTTCCCCCTCGGCGAGTTCAGCATCAATGGCAGTTTCCCAAGTTAGATCATCATCGAGGTTGAATAGATCGTCGCCGAGTACAGATTTTCGTATATGGTCCGGTCCCATGTTGGTTATAGATTCAAATGGTGCAGGCGAGGTTAACAGTGAGTGCTGACAATAGGAAGGGCATCGTGAAAAGCAAAGGTCGCCCGTCTTCCAGTCTACGAGTGGGTTGTGTTCATGGAGCCAGGAGTAGCCTAAGATCATATCTGAGTCTCCGATGTTGGTGACAGCGAAGCGTCTCTTTTCGACGTGGTCCTTGATTCGAACAACGAACTCGATCGTACTTGTTATGGCGCCAGATTTATTAATAGAACCGTTGGCATTGTATACTGCGATAGGGTGCGGCAATGGGGTGGTGGCTAGATTGTGTTTGCGAATCAGGTCTTCGTGAATGTAGTCTTTGGTAGCGCCGCAATCCAGCAGATTAATTAAAGAGAGGGTGAAGGAGGGGTCATTGGGGAGCAATATTTCAGTAGGAACCAGGACAGAGTTTCGTTCAGAGCCGTCGCTGTTTTTCATTCCAGCAATGACAAATCGGGGTTGTTTGAGTTGTTTGAGAACGTCGAGAGCGAGGGGTTCATCGAGGAAGCAGAGGGACTTAATAAGGGAATCGTCGATTTCAGCCCACCGGGTCTTTGGGGTCCATGATCGAAGGATGCGAGTGGCTGTAGACGTTTTGGGATAGGATTTCCTAATGAGGCGTAAGGTACGAGCGGGACCAGATTCGAAAGTTTGAGCTTTTCTATTTTTAGACGGTGTCGGGACAGGGGGTATCGCTGGAAGGTCGTTGAGATCGTCGATATGGGAAAGGATGTAAGTGGCGGAGGAAGACGCATTTCGAGTTTTGAGAAAGGGCTCATCGGGTTCAACAGAAACTTGGGGGCGGAAAGATACGATAGATGAAACAGCTATGGATTTTTTTGGGAAAGAAACAGGAGGCGAAACTATGCTGCAAGTAGGAATCGGCGAAGACGTATCTTCATTCGTCGAGATCGAGAAAATCCTCCTCTGTTAATTCTCTGTCAGCCTCGTGGATATCGTTCGGGGCGTCGTTATCAGTAGTCTGAAGGACACGAATAATTTCGGCTTTCTGTTCGGTTGAGAGGGAGCTAGCGATTTCGCGAACATTTTCAATGTCGGTGGTGATTTGGCGGATCGTACGTTTTTGTTGAGAAGGGCGTTTATCGGGATAGGGGCATTGGCCGCTGTAGTGGCCGAGGTTGTTGCAGTTATAGCACTTCACCAAAGCGAGAGGAGTGGAAGCTTGAGAAATGGCGTCGATCTGCATGGGAGTGCCGGTTCCGGGTTGTATACCCGGGGTAATAGGAGCGGGCATAGTGGTACTAGGAGTACTGGATGAGAAGTTTGAGGAAGTAGTTGAATACGCAGAGGGGGTAAAGCGAGGACGGTAGGAGTTGAAAGAGTTGTTCGCTGGGAAGGCGGCTTTTCTCACGATGTTTTGACGAACTTGCCGGTCGAGTTGAGTGATCATTTCTTCCATCCGAGGTAGGTGGTAGGAGGGAAGGTGAGGTGATGATTCGAGAAATAATCTGTTGGTTAACAGCTTCTTTGACAAGATGAATAGATAACTCGGGTTCGTTGTTGAATTTCGAATGATAGAGATATTCGTCGAACAGCATAAAGAATTCTTCGGCAGTTTTCGATCCTTGGCGTAACGTGAGTATTTTTCGTTGCGCATCAGCCTTCTTGTCAGAATTTTGGAAAGTATCGCGCAGAGTTTGTCGAAAGCGGGCCAAGTCAAGATGAAGTTTTCGTCGTTTCTGATTCGGTGATTACTCCTTCGGCCCAGGTTTGCGCGAAGCCTTTCGTCATATAAGACAGAACATAGTAGATTTTGGTGTGATCGTTGAGAAAGGTCTGAGGATCGGCATGAAAGACAATGTCGACAGAAGTAATGAAGGCGTCAAAGTGTTTAGGATCGCCGTCAAAGTGCTGAGGGTTTGCAACAGGAACTTTTCGAGAAGTGAGAGGAGTAGGTGTTCGATTATTTTGGGCCTCGGTAGCTCCGGCCATTCGTTCGAGGACTGCTGCTATGTTCGAAAATAGCATTTCATGGTGGGAGAGCATAACAGCGGTGGTATCAGCAGTACGGGAGATCTCTTGGATAGCTCGTTCAAGAGGGGGCAGAGGTATAGGCTGTTGGTAGTTTTGGGGAGCGTTCTGGGGTCCGGAGACGAAGGGTCCAGTGTTGACTAGAGGGGGAATATCGCCAGGAATAGGCATAGAGTGAGTTTGCTCCATGGTGTTCATAGTATCGGTGACAAAGGGAGTAGGCGCAGACATGGCAAGAGCTAGGACAAGGAGGTATGGGAAAATAAAAGGGTAGAAGCAAGGAATGGACAGCGCGGGAATGATGAGTGAGAACTGTGGCTGACCGACGCGGCTGACCGACGCGGCTGACTGACTGAGTAGTAGACTGGGGACTGTGTTCGAGACGTTGAGAAACCCGAAAATTGTTGGACTGTGGACTGCGGACTGTTGGCTGGACTGTGGATTGTTGACTCGACTGTGGACTGTTGACTGTGGACTGTGTTTGGGGAATTCGCAGTCTAATGTTAGGACTTGAGGAAGACTTGAGGGAACGAGCGAGAGAAGGAAGTGAGAAGCAGGAGGTGGGATTAACCAGACTGCGAATGACGATACATGTGAACTACGTAGAGCTTATATACTAAGAGATAACAGGACTAGGCTAAGGAGGATTAAGAATGAGACAATGACAGACGAGACTGAGAAGGGAGTAAACGTAGGCGAGACTGGCAGGCGAGACTGAGCATGGAAAGGAAAGGAAGAAATGAAATAGTAGGCGTTGTAGGACGCAGCAAGGCGGGCCGGATGGGCGCTTAGCGAGCACTTGAGGATGATCGTGACACATTGCCATCACTGTCATTCTGTTATTGCGCTGTCACCATCGCTGTCATCCTGTCATTGCGCTGTCACTGTTGTCCATTGTCCATTGACTGTCGACCACCTCTTGTCATTGTCACCATTGTCCATTGACTGCCTCTTGTCATTGTTGTTGTTGTCCATTGCCATCGCTGTCATCCCATCATCGCGCTGTTGTAGAGGAGGGAGGTGGAGGTGGTATCAGTGTGATAAGGTGGACATAGCCGCTAACAAGTGATGTTGGTGAGCAGTGCAGCAGTGCAGCAGTGCATGGCTCTCAAATCAAAACCTTTACCGTACCAGTGGCATCCTTTTGTAGAAGACAAGAGGTGGCGGCAAAGGCAGCAGAGGCAGTGTGGATGTTGCGAGGTGGGAATGGGTGCTGCCAGAGGTAACAGGTCGGCGCAGCGGCGCAATGACTGACACGTCACATCCTCGCCATACCCACTACCTGTCCTATGTGGATGTCAGACTGCACATGAGGGCATTCACAGGGGCATGGTTGGGTGAGGCAGTTGACTTGTGAAGTGGTGGTGGCATGTGCTGAGGTGCATGTTCCACCAGTACTTTACCCTCCACCACCTTCAATCACTGAACTTCACTGATTACTGGTGAATATTGGTGAATATTGGTGAACATTGGTGAGTTTACTACTCTGTTCAGTGAACTTACTGGTGAACCCATTGGTGAATATTTAGTGAACTCATTGATCAATATTAAGTGAATTTACTGGTGAATACACTGGTAAACTTACTAATAAATTCATTAATGGATATATTTAGTGAACTCACTGGTGAACTAACTGGTACATATTTAGTAAGTTTACTAGTGAATTCACCAGTGAACCAATTAGTGAATATTTAATAAGTTTACTACTGAGTTCACTGATGAATTCACTAGTGAATATACAGTGAGTTTACTGGTGATGTGACTAGTAATTAACTATTAAATATTTAGTGAACTTACTAGTGAACTTACTGGTGAATATGTAGTGAACTTATTGTTGTAGTAACTGCATGTTTACCAGTGAATTCACTAGTAAACTAATTGGTGAATAATTAGTAAACTAACTAGTAAACTGTTTAATGAGTTTATTGGTGAACTAATTGGTGAATATTTAGTGAGTTCATCAATAAATATTCAGTATCAATTTATGAGTAAGCTTAAGTATATTTACTGATGAATTTACTAGTGAATTTACTGGTGAACACATTGGTGAATTTACCAGTGAATTTATTGGTGAATTTACTAGTGAACTTAATGGTGAATTTACTAGTAAACTTAATGGTGAACTTTTTGGTAAATCTTTTAGTCAATTTATCAGTTAATATTTTATCAAAGCAGCTTTATTATTGGCTATATTTAGAAATTCCCACCCCTGGTAGTCATGTGAGTGCTATCACAGATATAGATAATCATTCATTAGTAATAAAAACCCTATAGATAATGAAGTACCTAGGTAATGAATCCAGTATAAAATTGAATACACGGGTAATGAAACCATTTACATAAATAGGCGCTAGTAATGAATACGTGCTCTGGCGCATCCGTATAGTAATGAATCCAATATAAAATGAATACACGGGTAATGAAACCATTTACATAAATAGGTGCTGGTAATGAATACGTGCTCCAGCACATCTGTATAGTAATGAATACTCCCTTCTGCGCATCCGTATAGTAATGAATCCAATATAAAATGAATACATGGGTAATGAAACCATTTACATAAATAGGTGCCAGTAATGAATACGTGCTCCAGTGCATCCGTATAGTAATGAATACAGTGCCCAGCTCACATACGCAAGTAATGAAGCAGCATATAATGAAATTGGCAGATTTATGAATCCGATAAAATGTCTATGCTATCCAGTACTTATGAAATAGGCGTTTCATATGACCATGAATGATAACACAATGGGGTCACAGATCTATCCGTATTTTATGATTTAAGTAACCAGTACCACTCCAAGGACTGGCGGGGGGGCTGGCATTGATGTTGCCGACCTGCAGGCCCTTGATGAGGATCACCGTGCAGCCCGCCTTTGAGGGGGGGCAGGCGGCAATGAGGACGCGGTCCTTGCTGAACTGCAGCATTTGAATGATCCTTTGCGGGACATCCGCGCTGTATTTGGGCGAGGAGGACGCACTGGGGGTGGCGTGGGGGTTGATGTTGCTGCCTTCAGAGAAGCTTACAGTTCCAACTCAGAGGATGGGAATGGAATCGCTAACTACGTTAGGCGCGCAGGGGCTGCCCTGGGTGCTAAGCGTAATAAATCCAACAACAATGATGCGGCCATCAAGGCGCATCTTGACAATGTCTTGGCTCAGTGCCAGGATGACCCCCAGTGTGTATATGTGGCAACGGATGCATCTGTGCCCACTATATCACGCTACCAGGCAGCTTCGGCTTGCTTGGTATTTTGCGAGCACAAAACTGTTTATCAGAGCAGGTTTGTGGCTGGCAAAGTACTCAGTTCAGATGCTGAGTTATTCGCTATCAGCGCAGCTATTGAGAACACTGTAAGGCTTCCTGATGCTACGCGCATAGTGTTGTTTACAGATTCCATTGCTTCCGCTAAGCGGGCAGTGGATCCTTCCGTACACTCTGGTCAAGGTCACTCCTTGCGGGTGTGTGCCGTTCTTAAGCAGTGGTTTGAAGAGGACCCTGCTC
The DNA here is from genome assembly GCA_009935795.1 of Pholiota adiposa. Lineage (NCBI taxonomy): Eukaryota > Fungi > Basidiomycota > Agaricomycetes > Agaricales > Strophariaceae > Pholiota > Pholiota adiposa. Next base: position 33,543 of record QEYC01000043.1, read on the forward strand.
GTACCCTCTCCTTCATCTACGCGCCTTCGCGTCTTCGGTGGGGTGTTCATTTTGCAGTAATTGGCACTCCACCACTTTTAGTTACCAGTTTCTGGTGGATTCCACTGGATGAGGTACTAGTCTATTGAAGTCCACCATTTGCCACCACTTGCCACCACTTTCCACCACCTTCCACCACTTGCCACCAGTAAATTTACTGCTTTCCACTAGTTTCCACCAGTTACCACCAGTATTCTCACCACCTTCCACTAGTGTTTCCACTAGTTGCCACCAGTTTCCACCAGTTGCCACTAGTAAATTTACCACTTTTAACTACTTTTTACCACCATCCACCAATTGACACCAGTTGCCATCACCTTTTATTAGTACCTCCATTACTTTTCACCACTTTTCTCCACTTTTTTTTTTTTTTTTAACTCAACAATCTATTATGTGGTGTGTGATGGCAGTCCGCGTGGTACTAACTACTTTACAAAGCAGCCTTCTCAATTTAATGTCCAAACGGAAGGGATGAATACATAACGTGCATTAGACAGAAACATTCCCCCGCGCAGCTCGCCGTTAACAATGGAACTGATACAAGGGCCCGAAACACTGACGGAACCCAGAATGCGTCACTTTTCTCCACTTTCCACTAGTAATTCTACTACTTCCACCACCTTGCACCACCTCTACTAGTAGTTTATTACTTGCACAAGTTTCCACCACTTGCTACTAGTAACTGTTAGAATTGCTTTTCCCACTCTCCAACACACTCTTCTTTCCAGACTCATCAGACTCATCTGGATTGTTCTAGACTCAAGTCTAGACTTTTCCAATGTTCTCCTTTTATCATTCTGAGCACATTGTAGTTCTAGTCATCATCGCTTCTTAATCCGGTACTACCACCAGTGCCCGTGGGAACAACTCGCACATCGTCAACATTGTCCCCACCACTACGCCACTGCGCCCGATCTCTGATCAGGCATTACCAACACTTACCACACATCCTATGACACACCTCGAGGAGGAGGTGCTCCCAATCGCGGCCGATCGACCGCGAGGGGGGCGCTCCCTCTAGCCGCGGGAGCTTCTCCACCTGCTCTCCCCGGTGCTCTTCTGCCCGCTGCACCTATCCGTTCGACCTCCAGATCGACCCATTCACGTTCATCGTCTCACTTGTCCGTGAGGGAGCGGTACGCCACCCCCGTCCCTGCCCAAGTCCGAGGCTTGGGGCGCTCATCCATTGCGGGAACCCCCGCTCCTTCGCCTGGTCCCATGTCCATCGACGACGATGAGGGGGACCAAGTTAATGCTAAAGTGCTACCCCTGTTGTTCGACGATGACTTCACGGCAGCAGACGCCCTCGCGGCGGTGCACACATCCTTGGAACGCGCGACGGAGTGGGCAGCGGCTGCGCAGTCTGTCGAGTGGTGCCTACCACTTCCATTGAAATTAGCACGGCAACACTCAGCACACTCAACGTGATAGTTGCCGCAGCTTTTATGAAATGAAATTCTAGCGGCAACTCTGAGTTCATTGACAACGAACAAATATATGTCGATTTCATTAGTTGCCAATTGAATTTCATTTAATTCAGTGTGCTTTCATATTGTTCACTATGATTTCAATAGGTGCCTTGTGCACTTTCAATAATATCCATACGCAATTTCAATAGTTCCCACGCACATTTCAATACATTCCGTGTGCGCTTTCAATAATTGCTGTACACGCTATCATTAATTGCCGCGTACGCTATTATTAACTGCTGCGTACCGCTATCATTAATTGCCGCGTATGCTATCATTAATTGCTGCGTTATGCTATCATTAAGTACCACATGTAGTTTCATTAATATCCATGTGTGATTTCATTAAGCGCCGTGTGCGTTTTCAATAATATCTGTGCGCGCTTTCATTAAGCACTGTGCATGCTTTCATTAATATCTGTGTGCGATTTCAATAGTTCCCACATGCGCTTTCAATAATATCCGTGCACACTTTCATTAATATCTGTGCACTTTCATTAAGCACCGTGCACACTTTCAATAATATCCGTGTGCGCTTTCATTAAGCACTGTGCACGCTTTCAATAATATCCATGTGCGCTTTCATTAAGCGCTGTGCGCTTTCAAATATCTGTGTGCACTTTCATTAAGCATCATGCATGCTTTCAATAGTTCCCACATGCGCTTTCATTAAGCACTATGCATGCTTTCAATTATATCCTTGCGCGCTTTCAGTACTATCTGTGCGCGCTTTTATTAAGCGCCGTGTGCGCTTTCAATAATATCCGTGTGCAATTTCATTAAGCACCGTGCGCGCTTTCATTAAGCGCCATGCACGCTTTCAATAGTTTCCACATGCGCTTTCATTAAGCACTGTGCACGCTTTCAATTATATCCTTGCGCGCTTTCAATACTATCTGTGCGCGCTTTCATTAAGCGCCGTGTGCGCTTTCAATAATATCTGTGCGCGCTTTCATTAAGCGCCTTGTGCGCTTTCATTTCTTGCCATGTGAAATATCATATTTGTCACTTCTATATCACATGAGCTTATACCACATGACTAGGGGGTGGGAACTGCTAAAAATAGCAAATATCTATTATTGGTGTGGGGTGCATATGGGCAGCTGTCCTGCATTCCTTAGGGCAATATAGGACTATGCTATATCAACAGAAGCGTATTTGTAAGCAGAATTTACCTGTAAAAGTTTCGTGGTTCTAGCTTCACTGGTGGCAGAGATAATAGCATTATATCTGTTCTTTAAATAGAAACAGTGCAAATTATCAATTTCTCCACAGCCAGGGCATATTTTCCCACGATCTAAATTGAAACCTGTACTTTTGATACATATCTATAAGATCAAATTGGGAATCGTGCTTATCGGATTATAATTACCTATGCAATACCCTTATCAAAATATAAATTGATTAGGCTCTAGCGCTGCAATAATTGGAATATTGAAATAATTTAAATTGGCCTTTTAAAGTCATGTTACCCTATTAGAGCCCAAAGTAACTAATTGAACTCAGAACTTTACCTTATCTCATCCTACGAGAAATGTCGCAATATCTACGCTGCTTTACCAATTGACCTACCTGAAATATTGACTTGCTCTCAATGTAGGTATCATAAAAAGTTATTTAGAATCCAAAACTTAAATTTGCAGGGTACCCACCTTACTCCAATATAGCTAACTCAGAATTGCCACCTTGAGCAGTTGTTCAGAGTACTTATATGCATACTTACCCACTTTTGCTGTTATGTGAGATAGGTGTATGAACAAACACCCAGGAATAACATATCAATAAAGCAAACATCAGATTATAATATCCTCCAGGTTTCTAAGGTTGGCACCATACAGAATTGAGAAAAGTGGGTAGATATGCATATAGGTGTATCAAAGTAAGTGTCAGCAAGGCGATTCTGAGTTAACTAATTGGAGTAAGGTGGGTACCCTGCAAATTTAAGTTTTGGGCTCTAAATAACTTTTTATTGATACCTACATTGAGAGCAAGTCAATATTTCAGGTAGGTCAATTGGTAAAGCAGCGTAGATATTGCGACATTTCTCGTAGGATGAGATAAGGTAAAGTTCTGAGTTCAGTTAGTTACTTTGGGCTCTAATAGGGTAACATGAGCTTTAAAAGGGCCAATTTAAATTATTTCAATATTCCAATTATTGCAGGCGCTAGAGCCTAATCAATTTATATTTTGATAAGGGTATTGCATAGGTAATTATAATCCGATAAGCACGATTCCAATTTGATCTTATAGATATGTATCAAAAGTACAGGTTTCAATTTAGATCGTGGGAAAATATGCCCTGGCTGTGGAGAAATTGATAATTTGCACTGTTTCTATTTAAAGAACAGAGTATAATGCTATTATCTCTGCCACCAGTGAAGCTAGAACCACGAAACTTTTACAGGTAAATTCTGCTTACAAATACGCTTCTGTTGATATAGCATAGTCCTATATTGCCCTAAGGAATGCAGGACAGCTGCCCATATGCACCCACACCAATAATAGATATTTGCTATTTTTAGCAGTTCCCACCCCCTAGTCATGTGGTATAAGCTCATGTGATATAGAAGTGACAAATATGATATTTCACATGGCAAGAAATGAAAGCGCACAAGGCGCTTAATGAAAGCGCGCACAGATATTATTGAAAGCGCACACGGCGCTTAATGAAAGCGCGCACAGATAGTATTGAAAGCGCGCAAGGATATAATTGAAAGCGTGCACAGTGCTTAATGAAAGCGCATGTGGAAACTATTGAAAGCGTGCATGGCGCTTAATGAAAGCGCGCACGGTGCTTAATGAAATTGCACACGGATATTATTGAAAGCGCACACGGCGCTTAATAAAAGCGCGCACAGATAGTACTGAAAGCGCGCAAGGATATAATTGAAAGCATGCATAGTGCTTAATGAAAGCGCATGTGGGAACTATTGAAAGCATGCATGATGCTTAATGAAAGTGCACACAGATATTATTGAAAGCGCACACAGCGCTTAATGAAAGCGCACATGGATATTATTGAAAGCGTGCACAGTGCTTAATGAAAGCGCACACGGATATTATTGAAAGTGTGCACGGTGCTTAATGAAAGTGCACAGATATTAATGAAAGTGTGCACGGATATTATTGAAAGCGCATGTGGGAACTATTGAAATCGCACACAGATATTAATGAAAGCATGCACAGTGCTTAATGAAAGCGCGCACAGATATTATTGAAAACGCACACGGCGCTTAATGAAATCACACATGGATATTAATGAAACTACATGTGGTACTTAATGATAGCATACGCAGCAATTAATGATAGCATACGCGGCAATTAATGATAGCGTACGCAGCAGTTAATAATAGCGTACGCGGCAATTAATGATAGCGTGTACAGCAATTATTGAAAGCGCACACGGACTGTATTGAAATTGTGCGTGGGAACTATTGAAATTGCGTATGGATATTATTGAAAGTGCACAAGGCACCTATTGAAATCATAGTGAACAATATGAAAGCACACTGAATTAAATGAAATTCAATTGGCAACTAATGAAATCGACATATATTTGTTCGTTGTCAATGAACTCAGAGTTGCCGCTAGAATTTCATTTCATAAAAGCTGCGGCAACTATCACGTCGAGTGTGCTGAGTGTTGCCATGCTAATTTCAATAGAAGTGGTAGGGACTAGTGGTCTGTCAATGGGGCCGAGCTTTTGGAAGAGCTCCCCAACTTTGCCCTCTTAACCGTCCCGCTCAAGCGGCTTTTCGAAGTCACTCAGGACGCGGACTGGTATAGAGAAATCGTCCGGCGAGAGAAGAGGCCTGCTGCTGATGCAGACCCTCAAACGCCCAAACCCCCCCCAAGAAAGCGAAGCCTAACCCCCCGGGTGCGGCCTCGTCGTCTATGGTTGTCGACCCTCCCCTGCTCTCAGACAGGTTGAAGGGAAAGGCATCTACGCCTAAACCCGCTCCTCGGCAAGCGCCTAAGCGCAATGTCATCGAGTATCAGCGTCAGGGGCCTCCGCCGCCTGTGCCGATGTCTACCAAGCTGCGCCGCTCCTATGCAGGGGTGGCTGCAGCTCCCAAACCGGTTGCTAAAGTTGAGGGCCTCGTTGCCCTCGCTAAGGCTTTCCCGCAACTCCCTGCAGAGAAGCTCGTCGAGCTTCAGCAGAAAGCTGGTGGCGCTGCGCCCAACAAGCGCAGAGCCACCCCTAGCTTCACCTCTGCTGGCCCTACTCGCCGGCAAGTGCTGTTTGGTTTCCAGCTCGATGAAGGGGAGAAGATCCCTGCCATCGACTTCAAAGAGCTACGCAAGCTCTGTAACACTTGTCTTCCCAAGATCGAGATACAATCTGGCAACTTCGCGTACGATGGGTACACATTGCACACCACCGGCGTAGCCAACGTTTATGACATCGAAGTCATACGAGGCTGCATCGCATCCATGGTACCCACCTTCGCCAAGAGGATGTGGGTGTCTCTCCCTTCGTCGACGTCTTATCTCAAGATTATCGATGTTCCCTTCTGGAAGCACCCCAAACAGGGGATCAAAACAGACATGTCAGAGGTTCGGGACGCTATGGATGCACACCCCCTCTCTGGATATTTCGCGTTGACGGGCCCTCTTCGTGTCGAAGAATAGCTCCACCATGACTATTTATTTCAATATCTGGGACTCTCAGACGGGTACCCGCGCCAAAACACTTAACAACAAGCCATTTCTCATCCACGGAAGCAGCTGTATGATACAGACTGCTGCTGCAAACCCTGGCTCGGCCTTGTGCACTAGGTGCTACAGGTGGGGCCATGCCTCTACGTCGTGCAAAGCGCGCGCAATCTGCTGCCCTCGATGCAGTGGCCCGCACGAGAGCGATCTCCATCGCGATCAGTGTGGTTTATGCCGAGGTAATCCCAAGGCCACTCCACTGCTTGCCCCCACCAAGGAGGGTGTGCCGTGCCCGCATGCTCATTGGTGCCCCAACTGCAAGGGCCCGCACAGCGCTACTGACCGGAAGTGGAAGCATCATTTCGATTGCACGTGGATCGAGGCAAAATACGCTGAAGTACGTGCAGTCTCTGCTCGCAACCGCGTTCCATCTAACTCCTCACCCGTAGCTTAATGCTGGACAAGGGATGGATTAGTGTTTTTTCTTTTAACGTTGCGAAAAATTACGCATATGTTGATGTACTATTAGAAAATTGTAAAGATGTTTACGATGTTCTGTTTATCCAAGAACCGCCTAGGCAGGTTATAAGAATGGCGCCGTCGACCACCTCGGTTGCTGGTGATGTTGTAGTCGGTGCCCCAAAGCATCCCGCTTGGACCACCATGGTGCGCCCCTCGGTAGGGGATAGCCACCCACGTGTACTGGCCTATGTTTCCAATAGGCTTGCCCCGCTCCGTCCGTCGATGCGTCGAGATATCCTTGACCATCGTGACATCTTTGTCCTGTCACTCACCTATGGGCCCAAGACAATGCTCTTGATGAACGTCTATAATGACGATCAGAACACTGCGCTACGGTTTATTGCCGATCGCGACGTCTCGCTCCCCCCCTTTGTCTATATGGGGGGAGATTTCAACTGTCATTCGCTGATGTGGGATCCTAGGATTTCACATCACAGATCGCAAGCAATCCAACTGCTGAATACGGCAGCCCGATTGGGTCTGGATCTAGCTCCATTTGCTAATCCAGGTCCCACATTCATATCTCACAACTCAGAACTTGAACCATCGGTGATAGATCTGGTGTTTATTAAATTTCAAGATGCGCTGCGCTTACCACCGCGGCGGGTCACGGACATGCAGGGGACATCAGATCACATTCCGATCTCCACCGTCATCGAACTCGGCTTCCAGTTACCGGAAGAATCGAGGTTCTTTATCAAGCCAGGAAGCCCGGCCGAGGCCGACTTCTTGTCTCAAATTATTTGCACCTTCAAGGAATGGCCCTTGGATGCGATAAATTCGGCCGCAGACGTGGATCGGATTGCCGAAGGCATCTGTGACACATTCTCTGCTGCGTGGGATGACCACGCAATGGAGGCGCGCATCACATCACACTCGAAGCCATGGTGGAATGGCCAGTGTGCTTATGCATTTCGACGGTACCAGTCCTCCCGTTCTAAGGAGGACTGGGCCTGGTTTCGCTGCACCGTCAGGGTGGCCAAGCGCGAATTCTTTGATGCTCGCATCGAGGAAGTTGCTACTACCAATAAGCGCCCATGGGACCTCATGAATTGGGTCCAGCAGCGTAAAAACCCCCCTTGCGAGGCTATCCAGTATAAGGATAAGCCTTGTAACGACATGGCAGACCTATGGGATGCCCTTCATGGTACATACAACTCGGCCTCTGGTCGAGAGTGCGACCATTCAGTCCTGGATGACCTGCCCGACATGCCCGAGAGGGATTGGGTCCCATTTTCAGAGCTCGAACTTAAGGAGGCCTTGGCCGCCTGTGCGAGTGGCTCATCTCCAGGTCCGGACCACGTTACGTGGCCCCACCTTAAAAAGATAGTAGAGGACCCAGTGTGCCTCGAAATCTTTACCGTGTTGGCGAATGGCTGTATTTGGTTCGGTCATTGGCCCACACACTTCAAGGAATCTGTCTCGGTTATCATCCCAAAACCAGGCAAACCTTCATATGCTACTCCTAAGTCGTTCAGGCCCATTGTACTCCTGAACACGTTGGGTAAACTCTTCGAGAAAATGCTCTCGAATCGCATCCAGTTGAAATGATCGAGCTGGATATTGTCCATCCAAACCAGTTTGGCGGCGTTCGACAGCGCTCGACCGAAGATGCTGGGTTGTACCTTACCCACCTTGTGCGTGCGGGGTGGGCGAGGAACCTCAAGACGAGTGTTATCGCTTTTGATTGCTCAGTTCTTTCCATCTTTGAACCACGACTTTTTGCTCGCAGTTCTTAAAAAGCAAGGATTTCCTGCCCCGGTGGTGAAATTCTTTGCGTCCTACCTTGTTGGGAGATCTACTTCTTATAAGTGGAACTCTTTCATGTCGGATCCCCGGCAGGCTGATGGGGGTAGGGCAGGGCTCCGCGCTCTCGCCTGTACTCTCCGCTCTATACATTGCTCCAATTATGAAGCTATACGAGATGAGGGCTGTCAATATTGACACCACCCTTCTTTCTTATGTGGATGATGGAACTGTGATGCACAGTCCAAATCGCTAGACGACAATAATTCTACGCTTAAAGAAGCGTATGAGATATTGTTTAAGCTTTTCACTTCATTCGGCCTCGTCTTGGAACACAACAAGACGGAGTTGTTCCATTTCTCGCGCGCGCGGACAAGTACAACCCCTCACTCGATCTGGGGTATGCACCTTTCACGGGAGACTCCCGTTTAACACCCAAGACCATTTGGCGGTACCTTGGGTTTTATTTTGATCGTCAGCTCACATTCCATGAGCACGTTCGATACTACTCCACCAAAGCACTCACCACCGTCATGGCGATGAGGATGCTAGGTAATTCATCCAGGGGGCTTTCTGCTAAGCAGAAGCGCCTTCTTTATCGGTCGTGTGTGGTGCCTATTGCCACATATGGCTTTCGTCTATGGTATTTTACAGGAGCCCGCATTAAAGGGATCCTTAAAAGCCTTACATCGATGCAGCGTAAAGCGGCTTGTTGGATCACTGGCGCCTTCAGGACGTCGCCAACAATGGGAGTGCAGGCCATTGCTGGCTTGATCCCTATTCATCTCCATTTGCGAAAGATGGCCGACAGGTCAAACCTTCGCATTGCTACACTGTCGGACACTCATCCGACACGGTCTCTTATGGAGGCTGAGTTTCAAAAGGGCGCTGCTCCCCATCAGCACGCCCTCTCTCACCGTCGCACAAAGAAGTCTTTCGCTGTGCGTGGCGGAGTCGTTGAGGCCAATGAGGCCCTTCACCAACTGTCGGAGACATTGGCGCCCACAGCGCCTTTGTCAAAGCCTGGATCTCGCCTACTGGACTTATTTCCAGACAGCGTCACTTATGACGTGTTCGTGCCGCCTCCACGTGAGGACACACCTGCACCTGGGAGTCTGCCCCGGGCCGCTTCACCTCTCGAAAGGGAGGAGTCGCCGCCTCGGGCGGATGCTCCAGCGGCTGCTCCGGGTCATGCCGACCCGGTTCTGGCCGAACTCCAGCGCCTGCATGACCCCCTTAGGGGAATTCTGTTAAAGGCAGCAGGTAGGCGAGGTCGTCAGACAGCTAGCTGCCAAGTTAGACGGACTTGGAGCGAGATATAGACGAGCTATGAAGAGCTGAAGTCCGGAGTAAGTAACTAATATATTGAGTGAGAGGAGAGACTACTACTAACCTGAAGTCCGGAGTAAGTAACTGAGGACTTCAGGAAACTAAGTACAACCTTATATACTACTAGGACAGAGTCCAGAGTAATCTAGGACAGACAATTCCAGTGTAGTCTGGTAATTGTCTGGTAACTAACTAGAAGTGTCTAGTGAATTCTGGTAAGGTCTAGAAGTCTAGACTGGTCTGGAATGAACTAGAACTACAATGTGCTCAGAATGATAAAAGGAGAACATTGGGAAAAGTCTAGACTTGAGTCTAGAACAATCCAGATGAGTCTGGATGAGCCTGGAAAGAAGAGTGTGTTGGAGAGTGGGAAAAGCAATTCTAACACCCCCCCGTGATCTGAACACTCTCCAAAAGCAAAGGAAAGCAAGGAAAAAGCGAAATAGAAACTAGGGTCTGATACCCATACTATCTCTACAAAATTGAACCTTTGGAATAGGCAAAGGCTTGGTTAAAATATCTGCAACCATTTCTGCAGTGGGAATGTAAGAAGGAGAAATGATCTTGTTATTGACCACATCTCTAAACCAGTGAAAGCGCAGATCCAAATGCTTCATGCGCCCATGGTGCTCTGGATTTTTGGAAACAGAGATAGCAGACTGGTTGTCCATGTGTAGCACAGAGGGCTGGTCAAATGTATACCCAAATTCACCCATAATGTTGCGCATCCACACTATCTCTTTGCCAGCTTCAACAGCAGCCACATATTCCGCTTCAGTAGTAGAAAGTGTCACAATGCTCTGCAGCTTACTAGACCAGCCAACTGCACCACCCAGCAAGCAAGGTGACATATCCACTGGTAGAGCGACCAGTATCAACACAATCACCATGTGCAGCATCAGTGTAAGTGACAAAGTCAGTTGGGCCATC
>QEYC01000044.1:0-42937 GCA_009935795.1 Pholiota adiposa
GGTTATTCCCACATTGTCGCTCATCCACTGAGGCAATATTTGCCCACCGTGAAGAACTGGGGAGGATTTATGCATTCAGCGCAAAAGCGATATCCATTCCACATTCCCACATTGTCGCTCATCCACTGAGGCAATATTTGCCCACCGTGAAGAACTGGGGAGGATTTATGCATTCAGCGCAAAAGCGATATCCATTCCATGGTGTTATTGACTTGAAAACAATCATTGGGGAAATTGTATTTCCCGAGGCATAGAAGGTATTCCCACATTGTCGCTCATCCACTGAGACAATATTTGCCCACCGTGAAGAACTGGGGAGGATTTATGCATTCAGCGCAAAAGCGATATCCATTCCACATTCCCACATTGTCGCTCATCCACTGAGACAATATTTGCCCACCGTGAGGAACTGGGGAGGATTTATGCATTCAGCGCAAAAGCGATATCCATTCCACGGTGTTATTGACTTGAAAACAATCATTGGGGAAATTGTATTTCCCGAGGCATAGAAGGTATTCCCACATTGTCGCTCATCCACTGAGACAATATTTGCCCACCGTGAAGAACTGGGGAGGATTTATGCATTCAGCGCAAAAGCGATATCCATTCCACATTCCCACATTGTCGCTCATCCACTGAGACAATATTTGCCCACCGTGAGGAACTGGGGAGGATTTATGCATTCAGCGCAAAAGCGATATCCATTCCACGGTGTTATTGACTTGAAAACAATCATTGGGGAAATTGTATTTCCCGAGGCATAGAAGGTATTCCCACATTGTCGCTCATCCACTGAGACAATATTTGCCCACCGTGAAGAACTGGGGAGGATTTATGCATTCAGCGCAAAAGCGATATCCATTCCACATTCCACATGTCGCTCATCCACTGAGACCTAATTTGCCCACCGTGAGGAACTGGGAGGATTTTATGCATCAGCGCAAAAGCTATCCCATTCCACGGTGTTATGACTTGAAACAATCATGGGGAATTGTATTTCCGAGGCATAGAAGGTATTCCCACATTTCGTCTCATCCACGAGACAATATTTGCCCACCGTGAGAACTGGGCAGGATTTATGTATTTAGTGTTAAGCGCTTTAACTTCGCTGAGAGAGCAGAGCAGTGATACATTGAAGATAACGTGTTTCCCGAGGAATAGAAGTTTCCCACATTGTCACTCATCCACTGGACCAATATTTGCCCACCGTGAAGAAATGGGAGGATTTATGATTCAGCGCAAAAGCGATATCCATTCCACATTCCCACATTGTTGCTCATCCACTGAGACAATATTTGCCACCGTGAGGAACTGGGCAGGACGCTGCTGCTGCCCCCATGCAGCCCCCAGCACCACAGACCGATGGAAAGGGGACAGAGGAAGGCAAGGGAAGGCCCGAGTAAGCGGGAGATCCACCAGGTGCGCCCCTTACAGTGCTCCCAGCACATGCCCACTGACCTCCCTTCTCCCTCCACAGCCCGCCGGCGTCCTCGCCGCTTTGCGCAACCGAGGCGCAGTCACGCACCCATCCACCACGACAAACTATGACCCCCGTCCTCAAACGTGTCCGCCCTTGCGCTGCCTCTGCGACGCGCCACCTCCTGAGGCACCCTGCCACATCTGACTCAGCAACCCCTTTGGGAGTTCCACACCAAAAATAGAAATTTCTACTACTGATTGGGGGGCATCCTGCAGTTGGTCCGCTCTCCTGGGGAGTATGAGACTATTTTATATCAGGAGAACCGATTTTGAGCTGAATCCAAATATGAAGGTTTTGTATTTTTAGCTACAGCCGTTCACGCGAAATAAGCGAAATACTGGAATCAAAAATGCTCGCAGGCAGATTCTCAGGATCCGCTGCACCGATTTGCACGCTTAAATTGCATCCTGTAGGCACATTAATACCTTTCTAACGAGCTCCTGCGCGTTGTAATGCGTTTTGTATTAGTTGCACAATAAAGTTATTAATATAAAATACACGGGCGCTTATAGGCACTTCCTGCATATTAATAATAAGCGCTTAGTACGCGACCTTTAGATATTATAAATCTTTGTTAACAACCAAAGGCACACATTGAAGCTCTACTCCTGAATTTATTATGGCTAAAAGCGCAGAAATTTGCATAAAATACGTATTTCCACGATATCTCGCTCAATACTCACCGGAATTCGACGCTCTAAAGTGCATCACGTTCTCCTAATTTATCGCTTTCTAACAAGCCCTTACTCGCCCAGATCGGAGCACAGGAATGCAGTCATTTAAGCGATTTGATGGCATCCTCATGGCCCCATCAGGTGCACAGCCACTGGGCCACTCGTCACTTTTGGGCGGCAATACCAACCCTATATGGCGAATGTAGAAATAGTGTTTTCACTACCGTAGCCTGTATTTTGACTGCACAGCCCACTACGCCCAACCGTATTTGCGCTTCATCCATCCCACCACCAGATTTTCACTATACACATTGGTGGTTGGGCAGTAATACCAACCCTATATGGCGGATGTAGAAATAGTGTTTTCACTACCGTAGCCTGTATTTTGACTGCACAGCCCACTACGCCCAAGCATATTTGCGCTTCATTCATCCCGGCACCAGATTTTCACTATACACATTGGTGGTTGGGCAGTAATACCAACCCTATATGGCGAATGTAGAAATAGTGTTTTCACTACCGTAGCCTGTATTTTGACTGCACAGCCCACTACGCCCAAGCATATTTGCGCTTCATTCATCCCGGCACCAGATTTTTACCAATTAGTGTATACACATTGGTGGTTGGGCAGTAATACCAACCCTATATGGCGAATGTAGAAATAGTGTTTTCACTACCGTAGCATGTATTTTGACTGCACAGCCCACTACGCCCAAGCATATTTGCGCTTCATTCATCCCGGCACCAGATTTTCACTATACACATTGGTGGTTGGGCAGTAATACCAACCCTATATGGCGAATGTAGAAATAGTGTTTTCACTACCGTAGCCTGTATTTTGACTGCACAGCCCACTACGCCCAAGCATATTTGCGCTTCATTCATCCCGGCACCAGATTTTTACCAATTAGTGTATACACATTGGTGGTTGGCGTGCGAAGCGCGCGGTACGAAATTTCACATCGTGCCAGCGTATTCACCGTGGATCAATGGGTTAGTGGAGGGGACGAATGCGGTGTTGCTGGGGCGGTTGAAGAGGATGTGTGCGCCTGATCTTGGGGAGGAAGAGTATGAGCGGATGAATGACGTCCCAAATAATTGGACGACCCACCTAGATGCTGCAGTCCATGCTTTAAACACCCGCATTCTACCCAGTCTGCGCTAGTCGCCGAAGGAGTTACTGCTTGGCTTAGTGGTCAACACAATGTCGACGCCGACCACCGTCGTCGACACACTGATTACGCCGGAGGACGTATCTCTTCAGATGGCGTACACTAGTCAGCAGCGGCTCGACAGCTATTCGCAAATCATGGAGCACGCTCACCTCAGAAAAGAAGCATTTGACAAACGCGTCAAGGCTCGAGCTCCTCGAGAGGTCATTTTTCGGGCGGGCCAGCTAGTCCAAGTCTATCGGAACGACCTCGCACGGCGGACAAATAGGTGTCCATTCGCGATTTGATGTGTCATGTCCAGTCAGGTGTCCATTTTTAGGAGATTTGTGACGCTGTGTGACATGCCCCTTTTCACATATATGGTGGTACAATGAGGCGCACTACAATGTGTAGTTGTATTTATGCAGCTTGAGGAGTTAGGTGATAGGTCATAAAATTTATATTAACCTGTAAATAAGTTTATTTATGATGTAATTCAAATTGGAACACAGTACAGGCAGAACATTGACTGTCACAGCTTTTCTACAGTAATTTAGCACAAAAACAGTATGTTTAATTGTATACGCTGTAGTTTCAGGAAATTAAAGTGTTTAGGAGTCATTCCGTATATGTTCCTTTGCTTCACAAATTTTTTTGAGGGCTAGAAGCCCAGGCTTCGTACTCAAACGTCAATATTTGTGGGATAAAGCGTGACATGTACGACTGGACAGGTGACTGGACAGTTGATGGTCACGTAACTGGACATGACATATCAAATCGCGAATGGACACCTATTTGTCCGCCGTGTCGACTTCACCATGCAAGCGTCAAGAAAGATGGAGCCGAAGTGGTCAGCGCCGAGGCGTGTGGTCAGTCGCCTGCGGAACTCGTACAAGCTCGAGTCGCTCGAAGGCTTGGCGATAGGTGGGCGGTTTAGCTCAAGGCGATTGCGTCGTTTCATTCCCAGAGATGGAACAAGTCTGAGCGAGGCTCAAAAGGCAGTTGAGGAGGCAATGGGGATTGTAGAGGATGAGGCGGACAGAGTTGCGCTCGGAGATGAGACACATGTGGAGGAGGTAGATGATGATGCAGAAAGTGATGGAGATGGAGAAGACAGCGTTGAGGATGAGGGAAACAGCATGGTAGATGAGACGGAAAGCGGCGGTGGCAGCGTGGAAGATGAAGAAAAAGAAGACGCCGCGGAATCCGAGCCCGAGAACACGTCTCCCAGAGACAAAAATAGCGCCTCCAAAATTCTGCGCAGGAGCAGACGGTTGGGGGGTTTGTCGGCTACAGGAGTTAAGGGTTGAGAAGAGGAGAGGGTCCTCTTGAGTGCGACGCGGACGTCGCTTCTCTGGGGTGGGGTACATGTACCACTGGCAGGACATTATGTCCGCGACCGCGATTGGCCGGCGCCATCAGTCACGGCGTCTAGATACGGATGCGCTCACGTAGATACATATCATCATTCCTTTGCTCTCGCCTACGACAGTACGCCTACGTACAGACTCGCCGTCTCCAATGAGCTCAGGATACTAATTTGATGAAGAAAACTATCATTTCCCTTCCTTCCACTGGACCTCCATAAGGATGTCGTTAGACCGCCCATCGTAAATGATCAGAAGTTGAAGCAAGGGTGGAGCCATGTCTGGACAGCACGTCTCCTTTGCCCTCATGAAGATTGTGCCATCTTCGACCAGGGTTCACTGTAAGTGTCTCGATATCCCTATCATAGTTCCTCTCATCTCATATCCCACATGTATAGCGCTTATATGAAAAGTGTACAAGAAGGGAAGCAAAAGATTCGTGCAGGAAACCTTCCGTCATTTCTATATGAAGAAGAGCTGTATACGATGCCAAACATCCAGACAAGGGCCTGTTCAGTATGAAGGGCCTCAGCGGACAAAATTATCTTCACCTTTGAAAGCACCTTTTTTTAGTAACTTGACCATTTAATACGTGATCAATTTGCACTTTTGGAGTAAAATGTTGTTTTTTCCTCATTACTTTGACTTTTTCAAGTCACAACTTCCGGGATATATCTTTCCAATTTCCGACATCTATGTTCACCTTTTGAGTTTTAGCTTTACATTTGAGATTCTATGTTCAATTCCATGTTTTCAACCTCACGTTCACGTTTTCGACTTCACGTTCACGTTTTTGGCTTCATGTTCACGCTTTCAACCTCACGTTCACATTTTCGACTTCACGTTCACGTTTTTGGCTTCATGTTCACGTTTTCAGCTTCACGTTCACCTTGAGTCTGCCACGTCGCGTCTCTGCACCGCGGAGTGCCGTATATACGGCGCCCTTCGTATGCATAGACGGTGAATGTAACGTCCGTCGTTTGTGTCATCATACAGGCTGATACAGCAGGTGCGCACACAATGCAAATGGAAGGCGTGGCGCATAATGATCGCATGGCGGCAATAACGAGTGGGAGGGAAGGAGTCTAGGTGTGCGACAGGATGGATCATGGGTGCTTGCGGTATGTAGGGACGGTGCCGGGGAGACTTTCCCTGACTGGGCACAACCTGTTGGGACAAAAAGCAATCAGTCATCTGTGGTATACATGGGGGCAGGGGTAGCGGACGAGTGAGCACGCTGCTCGATGTGATGCTCTCCGATAGATATACGTTTCCAGGGTCGGACTCGACTCAGTAATCCTCAACGCATCGACGGCGCAGCCAATGTTGGGCATGGAATTTGGCACAGATTGCAAGGACTTACAATAGTTAATCAATGGTGAGAGAACGACGACATTAAAACTAGAATACTAAAATTAATATTAATCTGCCAACATTTCAGCCAAAATATTTGTGTCCGCAGGCCGCAGGTGGGGTCGAAAGATGAAAGTGAAGTTGAAAAGATGAAGATGAATGTCGTAAAAATGAAGATGAAGGTGAAGTTGAAAAGATGAAGAAGACGAAAAGATGAAGATGACATTCAAAAGATGATGATGACGTTTGAAAGATGATGACGATGTTTGAAAGATGAAGATGGCATTGGAAAGATGAAGGTGAGGTTGAAAAGATGAAATGGAGTTGAAAAGACGACGGTAAGGTTAGCAAGATGAACGTGAGGTATATTCAACATAAGCTTGAAATTTGAAAACTCTAAAATCATTGGTGAAAAAGGTCTACATGAACGAAAAAAACGTACACATGATGTTGTGAAAGGTGTGTTATATTTTGTCCGGCGGGGGCCTGGAAAGTTCAGAGGTCATGTGGTCATTTGAGTATCAATTTCAGAAAAATTCGCCATTCCCAGGGAGGTCTACAAGCCAATCTGGGCTCTTTTCTGCCCAGGGTTTTTGGCCGAAATCTTAGAAAAAGTCGCTAATAGTGATCTATATAAGTTAATTTCTCGGCCCAGCTGGACGGTGATCTTCAGACTTCGGTCCAGTGTGTTGGGCGCGCGAGACTTGTCTTAATTCGGCTCTCCAAATCACGTGCGCTCAAATTGATCGCAAAACGGTCATTTCGGGCCGGGACCTCCCTAACCCCGACGCAACCCCAACATCCCCAGCCGCATCCGCTGCGCTACATCCACTACACATCACTGCCTATACCGCCATAGTATCACTACTGGCGAGGATTCCTTTGGCGAGATAAGATACACCTGCCCCTACACCATTTTCTTCACCCATCCTTCACTTTTGGTCGCTATTTGACCACTTTCACCGTCTCACGCCTGTCTCACTTTCCGCATCGCCGCCGTCCTTCACAATGTTTCAACACCCTGCCAACCAATCCATTTTACGGTCAAAGTCAGAGAATAGCGATAGCTCATGCAAAGGATTTCCCGATCCAATGGACCGCGCGGCATGTGCTCGTTTTCGGATGCGCCGCAAGACATCAAAATCGTCTCAGCGTCCTCGAAGTCCTTCGACGGAGTCCGCCGTCTCCCAGCTTCAACAGTTGTCAGCTGAGCTTCTCGAGGAAGTGAACCGTCTCAGCAAGGCCATGCTTCTACAAGCCCAGATCTTGGACAAGCATATTCTGTCTTGCTCAGCCTCGACTCATGATATCTATAGCGCTCTTTCCGAGACTCTGCTGCTCAATGCATCCCAGCACATTCAACAAGTTCAACAGTATCCATTTGGAACTTCCTCCCCGCCTAAAGCTGATTGTGCAGAAAATGAGGACAACATCAGCGCCGTATTGCCTGGAGCTTTTCCCACATCATCTCCTCTGCCCATTCTGAAACATCGCTTGACTCGCCATCTCAAGATTCCACTTCATCGTCATCACAACCTTAAGGCATTCTTAGCTGGTCATGGCTTCATTGACCACGTGAAGCTGTTTCCGGCTTGCTTTCCCCGCCAAGTTTTTCTTTTTCGTCCATCCGTCATCAATATTGATGTTTCGTAGGGTGGTTTTTATTTTCTTGGCTTTTATCTTTTTTCTCCCTTTCTTTCGCACCGTAGCCTTCATTCGAGCTGGCGAGGGCCGCATATTAGTATGTAGTCACCTGAGTTATTATGTAACGTAGTCAGCGCAAATTATTACCATTACCATTGCCTTAGTTTGGGCCCCGCAACGCCTGCGAGAAATGTGTGACAACAAAAGTGGCCGCTACCCGATTTGGGATCACGTCTTCTCACGACCGCGGCCGTTGATCTCCCTCAACCTCTCGAAGTTTCAACTGTTTTGACCTCATCCCGCGAGAATGGTGCAAAGAAAAAAGGCAAACGAGGTAGCTAAATAATTACTTCGACTCTTCAATGAGAAATAAAATTTATCAACACCAAAAAGTCCTTGTTTTTCATTGGATTCTCCCCAGTTAACATTCTAGCAAGCCAACACATTCCATGACTTTGCGAGCCTCAAGAATTGCTCTTATCGCAGTCTATTGCTTTTAAAATTAACCTGATATGTACATAATATGAGATCGACTATGCACCTGCCTAGAATAAAACAGGTGTGATTACCTGAGTTAGTATGAAGCCCACCGCCATTGTCTCTGCTGCTATCATCGTCAAATCATCGTGTAAGGGCAGTAGCAATCAACATGTTTTTGCATACTCTTTATCCGTATTGAGAGTTGTCTCAAGTGTTTATTGGGCGCAGCTAGCGCCAATCCTACCTGATTTTGAGCCCATCTACACAACAGGCCATAATTACGCTGCTGGAGACCAAATTCTTGTAATTCCTCGCGTGTATGCTGCACCTAACTTAGACCCAAGGTTTAGTTCATTAATCGTGTCTTATCTTGGAGTGATAGATGAAGAAATAGCCCTTATTAGCGCTCAGAATGGGCATCGCGATAGCCCTCAACCAATGGATGATGGACAGAATTTCCTTTTATAGCAATGTCGCGCCCGACTACGACCTCGAAAGTACTTCAAGTTGCGCAGGCTCCTCTGGATCGTTTTTCGCAAAACAAAAAGGGAAATTATACAGTAGAAACATATTTCATTGATTTCTTCGGTGTAGAATTTTTAGTTCCTCCCCCAAGGCCGAGATATGCCCCTCGTGTATACCATTCTGAGCGAACTACGACATTTTAAAAAATTCTGCACCGAACATTTTTCTTTGATGCCTTCCAATATACGATCCTGATATTTACTTTGGACTCCGGAGGGTTGTGGGAGGCCACCGAGTTTGTGGCCATTTCTCGTCGATGCGGCGGAGTTTAAATTTAGCAGGGATTGCCGGGGCCCACTTAGTTGGCACGTCGAAGTCACGAGCCTGCAGATCATATTGTGGAGTCTCAGTTTTAGTCAACGTGCTGACATATTTTCACGTTCAACGTTTGCATTCAACTATCAACTCATCTCGTCGTCGACGCTTTCGAAATGACTATCCGATATCCGGAGCTACCAACTACTTCAACCTATCCTTACCAAATCCTTTCGAAAGGAGTCCCACCTCCGCCCCCATGGCCTGCACATCCTTCGTCGTCGAACTTTCCCTCATCTTCGACACCCCTTGATTGGAAAGAAGATCCTACAATCAAAACCCATCGTGCAGTGTTGAATAAACTTCAACAAGTGTTGAGGCAGATCCATAAACGCAAGATAGCTTGGCCTATCGACCTTTGTGCCACCTCCAGGTATGTCCCTTTTCATCGTTCACTCTCTGAGGACACTTCCTACCGCCATCTAATTTTCTAAGTTTGTCTTTATTTCAATAGTCTATTGCCGAAAGACTATCCGATGACACTACTATGTCCCGTCGCGGATATTTTCAACCAGTTGCACTCACCGGGGATTCTCAACACGCCAATGGAGTGTATCGAAATTGATTTCGATGATGAATGTGAGTATGGTTCAACTTTCTTTTCTTTCTGGGGGCCTGCTGTGCGATGCGACCATGCAATGGGAGAGTGGAGGAGAAGGTTGGGTTGGGGTGAATGTAATGTGATGTGGATATACGGAATCACTTGTGATCAACTATAAATATCAAATTATCTTCTTCGCTTTGCCTTAATCTCACTGGATTGTTGATAGCTCACTTCAAAATTTGTATATTGGTTTCACATGAATTTACATCTAATTGTGACGAATAAGCCTTGTCGGAATCCCCAAGAGTTTGTGCCAGTCCTTAGAAACCCGAATAAAATGTGCTTTTCCAATTGCGCTGGTCATGAAGCCTGGCTGCCGCGCATAGTTCATTTCAGCGACTGCTACGCTGTGTCCAGCCATGAGATCAGCGGCCCGAGCTAGAGCCCGGTTCTCAATGTCTCTTTCAGTGTTGTATCGATCGTAGCTTGTGGAAGGGAAATGTCGCTGCATAGCAATTGCAAGGTGTCGATATGAGCGGGCACCAATCTTAGCACCTATTCCTTCAACCATAAAGTTTTGAAGATTGCGCGACAAGTCTATCGCACTCCATGGTTGCCCCCACGATGCCCAGATGCGTTCTTTGTATGTATTGACGAGACTTTGTCGCTCATCCTGGCTAGTGGCAACAAATTCTAGGAGGACGGTCAACTCGATTGGTCGGATGAGACGGATTAGGATGTAGAGGAGTCGCAAGACTGAGTATGGAAGAAGGCGAAATATAACCTTCTGATCGTCCGTAATGAAGGAGGTTTTGTTATAACCAGACCGAAAACCACCGGATCCTTCCTGCTCATCAATGGCGAAGTTTCTCGCGCAATTCATGGTATTGATAGGACTTTGAATGCACTCCTCAGACATACGACCAGGTCCAGGTCCTTGAGTAATATGACATAATGGCTGAATGACTGATAGCGCCTTGTGGATGTCAGATATCCACGCCATACTCTTGTTCTGATCAAAACGAAGGTTGTCGTTCGAATCTCGCGTCATGCTGAGGCACTTCTTCTGAAACATCTCGTAGAATATCTCTGCAGATTCTGGATTATCCAGAGTGTTGTTGCGTCCATCGAAAAGAACCCCATTTCCCAAAACATCATCGTCTCCACTCGGATCCTTGAGGCTGGAGATCCCAAACCTCTCCTCAATCTCGTCGAGAGTCAAAGTACCAAGTAAGACTGATTTTTCGACGAAGTCCTCAGTTTCCTTGATTTTAAGAGAAAGGAATTTGGTAAATTGATCGACGTCGACTGTGTGATCGCCAACTTTGACAATGTTTTCTCTCCACCAAACAAGGTCTGGACGAGCTGTTCTTTTTGATGCGACGCTTGTGAGGTGAATAAGATATCTGACGGAGGCAAACGGGGAAAGGTTTTGGTCTTGGAGATAATGCTCGCAATATTTCTTGCACCGCCTGTGTTTTGACGATGCAGAAGAAGTTATTAATATATGCCTTAGACTAAAATTGCAGAGTAAACTCACGTTAACCATGCATCTTGATCGCCATCAGGTCCGAGTTCCTCCTTCCATTGATTAAATTTTCGTAGTGCAAATAAGCGCATGAGAAACTGGATCTTCGAGATCGGGGGTGGTATCAGATGGATATTAGTGTATGAACCATCTTCCTTCAGACATAAGAGGGCGATGAAAGCAATTATAGGTGAGTTGAAGATGGAGTCCGCAGTTGTGTTTTTGGAAGGGAAGTAAATTGCGTTGAGAAGAATGTCTAAATCTTTGACTAGATGATCTCCTTCTTCTAGTGCATTAGATAGGCGCGCCAAAACAGCAGTCTGCTCTGTATCAAATTTGAAGAATTGACCCAAGTTATTTTTCAGGCTTTTCCGCGTGCGCACATTCATGCGATAGGCGGTAATAAGCGCCCAAACCAATTTAACCTGAAGAAGACCGTATGAGGCTATAGCCACCTGTGTGGTGAGTGCGGCAAATGGCCGACGCTGCCTTGGTTGTCCACTAAAAGAGAATGAGGTCTTTGATTTGTGTGCCCAAGAAAAGTTGACGACTCACGGAGTGCAATTGGTGATACTGGTATAAATAGAGTGGTGAGTAGGTGCTGTTTTCATCCAGTCCACTTGGTTGATAATTGTAGGCAGCAAGGCGCTCCTGAGCTCAAGATAATCAGAATCAGTGCGATCTGGTGTAAAGGCCCTATGCAAAGCATTGCGATTGAATGGTGAGAGAAATTGGTCGATCCCTGTCCGTATGAACACCGGTGGGACCGTCCTAATCTCCTTATCAGGAACAACCTCGATGCCCTCCAATATGACGGCCTTTTTCTGCCTGAGGAGTGCTAGAGTAGCAGATCTATCAAGATTGTCGCTATTGACTGCAACCTGTGTCTCCAAAATGAGCCGGGTTGGAAGCTTTGACACTTCAAACAGCGTCATCCAGCCTGGAACCTCGGACAGAGTTTGGCCATGTACCAGCATTATATGTTTAGCCAGCTGACTTCCCTTGTGATCTTTCGACATGTGAACCGCCATGCTAGGTTTGTTAGTTCGGATCAAATTACATTTCCTGCAGCGCCAAACATTGTCGAAGAGCCGGAGACCTAGAACCTGAGGACGCTCCGAAACCTGGCCTTGAATAGGGACCTCTGGAAGACGCATCTGCACCCAAGCAGGTATTGGATTCGCAGCAAAATTAGCATCAATACCTTCATCGCGAGCAGTGAAGCCTGCTTCATGAAGGGACGCGATAATTTCTTTCAGCAGCCGCTTGCGGGGTGGCAGCTTAGAAATTGGCCATGGATGTATGGATTCGTAGACCACCTTTGTTGCGGTCCATTCACCTCCCGAATTCTTGTTGGCTCTGTTGGCGTCGATGTTGGAGAGATGAGTGTGTATAAAGCTGAGTGGAAGTCCCTCGGCGCACTGAGTGCAAATAATCAGTTGGTAATGTGTATTGAAGCAAAGACCAAAGCGCTTGAGATACGGAGTGGTGATAAGCCTTTCTCCCCATTTAGTTTGAGCCAGCACTTCGATAAATCCTGCTGCCGCGAAGTCTGGCTGCCACGCGTACTCGTCTCTGCCATACTGCGTGATCTGCGTGCCATGCGCAAACTGCTGATTAGCTGTAGGTTGAGGTAATGTAAGCTTGGGAATGGTGGTCTCAGTGTCTATGGCGCGAGGTTCTGGTGCGACGGCTACAGAGGCGCTTGGCTTCACAATAACAGCAGTGGGCTGTCGACGATTGCGGAGCTGTCGCTGAGGTTGCTCAGGTATGGGAGATGCATGAAATTCAGCAAGTGCGATCTGCTTTAACCCAGCACTTAGAACGTTGTCAGCTAGGGGAAGTGATGGGGCAAAAGATTTCGCTCGGTTGAAATCTTCTTCATCGTCGCTCGCCTCCTGCGTCCAATCTGGTTGACGGATTTCTATCTCCACATCATCTGAGTAAACATCTTCCTCATCAATGTACTCAGTAATTCGTGCTTTGCTTTTGACTGTCTGAGGTCAAATAATCTCAAAGTTGTCGAATTTTGGTGTTTCTAAAGGTCCGTATCCGCAGTTGGTAACTGAAAACTTTGCTGGAAAGGTTTGCTTACGTTGAACATGCAAATTTGATGGATTTACTTTCCCAGATCCACTCAAAGGACTCTGACTAAGTACTAGATTGGATAGAAATATCATTTTTAGATTGAGGCAAAGAGTACCATTTAGATCATACCTGTATACGCTCCTTTGTTCAAATCTGCAAGGACCTCGCTCTCTTCTGCATCAGGAAGGCCTTCACTTATCTCCTTTTCAATAGCTTCTGTAAGCGCCTCTAAGTCTTCCTCCTGATCGACGTCATCTGTGGTGGTAACATCCTCGATAGATTCTGCAATTGTTTCTGGGTCGGTATTTGCAATAAATTCTAGATAATTGATCAATTGATTGAATATTGAACATATTCAAAGTTATGCGGCTGACCTGTAGATAAACGGTCTTGTTGAAATATTTCAAGAAGCTTTTTCTTTTCGTCTTCAGTCAGCTTATCCGCTCCGTCTGAGCCATATTGGATCCTATGTTGGATTGTCAATTGATCAATTAGATAATCTGAAATGCATAGATCACTAACATGGCAAAATTCGATCCATCGAGCTTTTTTCCAATCAGAGTGATTGACCATCCAGTGCAAAGCGCCGCAGCAGGTTTCAAAATCGTTGACAGGCTGTTGAAGCTGTTGAACAACTGAGTATCAGCCATGCACCAATATTATCAACACCAGAAGCTCACTCCATTGCTATGCTAGAAGTTGAATTTTCCTATGCAAGAGGCAGACGAAAACGTTCGAAGACAAAGAATACAAGTTATCGTTATCAATGGACCCGAGGTCGGAGGTCTAAGTCACGCGCATTACTCTTGCGTGACAAACCTCCCTCCTCCCATCTGCGCTGCTACCCCATCCCTTTGTGCGTCCTTCCTCTCACTCCACTGCCTCACATCTCTCATGTTGACGATGCCCTTGTCCCTTCTCTATCCCTCACAGCCTGTGCCCTCTGCCTACGCCGCCTCCCTCCCTCTTGGGCAGATCCCCGAATGCCTGGATAACCCGGGCAGCACCATGCACCACACAGCGGACTTTATGGTCAAATCCTACCATATCCCGGGAAAACCAGCAGCGCCGCACTCCCAAACGACGAGCAGAGGTCAGATCGACGAGATCGGCGGCAGCTGGGCGTCAGAAATGGTCAGAGGG
Source organism: Pholiota adiposa (assembly GCA_009935795.1). Taxonomy (NCBI): domain Eukaryota; kingdom Fungi; phylum Basidiomycota; class Agaricomycetes; order Agaricales; family Strophariaceae; genus Pholiota; species Pholiota adiposa. The sequence continues at coordinate 14,293 of QEYC01000044.1, forward strand.
CCCATTTTCAGCCGAAAAGGGCCCTGCCTCGCTCGTATACCCATCCTCGCGGCGCCGTAGCACGCCTACCCGATGGGCATAGGCGGACTGGGCATGGGTAAGTCAAAATTCTGTCGAGAAAACATGCACAACTCACCGAATTATCCATTTTCAGGTCAAAACTTCCCCTTTCCACTCTTATACACACCTCACCAACACCTCTACACTCACATAAGACGAGCACAGATGGATAGAGTCTCGGTAAGTCGTTGCAGTTGCGCAGAAACGTCAAGAACTTACCAAAATGTCATTTTTTCTGGCAAATCACCCCATAGCTTGCCCTTTGTGACGCCGCAATGCTTTGAATCGACGAGCATAGATGCAGAGTGAACGGGTAAGTCAAATTCCATCGAGAAAAAGGTGTTTGACTCACCGAAACACCTCTTTTCGGCCGAATAGCCTCCCGCGCCCCGCCTTTGCGCATCGTCACACCTTCGCAGCACACCTAAACAATGAGAAGAAGGTGTAGAGGGTCTAGGTAGGTGATAATGACAACGGAAAAGGACGAAATACTCACCGAATCAACCAGCAGCACCCCGCTACACTTGCCGGTCCCCTCCAAAGCGCATCGATCTGCTCGCCGCTCGCGCTGGTATGAAAGACGTCAAGTCAGAAAATGCCAGCTCAAACAGACGGCCGTCAACTCACCGGACACAGAAGACACGACGAAGAAACCTAGAAGAAGACGGCGCACAGTGAGCAGGCGACATGAATGCAAAGGTGGAGTGCTTATCGCAGATCTCGAACGGCGGCGGGGTGCCTGTCTGCAACGCGGGGCGGTTAGAACTTTGGCACGACGAAGAGGACGACATGGATGGTTACCGACGTCGTGCATCGAGAGGCAGGCCTCATGGGGCGGCGACATCGAGGGAAGCAATCTGGGACGGCACGGTGAGTGAGCGGGGTTCTGACAGCGAGAAGACATCACTTACTGATGCGAGCTGCGTCTGTGGACGCTAGAGGCGAGGCAGCGAGGAGAAGCGAGTGTGAGACAAGCAGAGATGAAGAGAACGAGGCGAGGAGGAGAGGAGCGCTGCAGAGGAGGAGAGGAAGGCAGGAATGGGGAATGAGGGATTGGTGTCGCATCAGCAAAAAAGCAGATATCTGATAAGCCACTAAAATATCGTACATACACACAAAAATCCATAGAAACCTGACAAGTATCGCAGCACCATTTTAATGAAGCATCTCTAAAAATTTCAGCAAGACTTGTGGCAATTACAGTCAATGCTAATGGTACAAGTCATTACAGCCTTCACAAGTCTTGCGCAGTTTGTAAGCGCTCCTCGGATGGCAAGCAAGCGTCTATCGCAATATCTCAAAGTATTGTAATAAATTGTGGTCATTACAACCCTGTATATTTCATTAGATCCTGCGCAAGACATTATCAATTTATTTCATATGCTATTATAAATTGCGCCTCTGAAAGTGGGTACGAGTGCCTGAAATTCACTGCATGCGGGTTTGGGTTTGAAGTGCAAAAAATCATATTACAAACACGTTACATAAGTGTTACAGCGACTCGAGGCGTATTCTAATGAAGCATACGGTCAATGATTAGCAGGTCGCAAGTCCGCGCATCTTCACCGGAACTGCCTCCTCCTCTGATTCGAGCCCTGACCGCCGGTCTGCGTGCCCACTTGGTTAGTCAATGCAGAGATCTTCGTCTTGTGGATCAGCTAATGCTGGCGACTGATGATGGGGCCGGGGCACCGGCAATGGACGAGGCGGAGGTTGATGGACCAGAGAGAGTGGAGCGACTGAGGCGCGCTGCTGCTGTATCCGAGGATGGGTTGAGCTTTGCGAGGTGTTATGATGCTGTGGCAGAGACGAGGAAGGCGGCGGATAAATTGGCGAGCTGTATGTGGCATGGGTGCGTGCATGAGAGGTTGGGGAAAGGCCTGGGCGCGCTGGAGAACTTGGAGAAATCTGATGACGTGGCCGGGGTTGGTCGCTCGAGTGAGGTCTTCTCACGGATGAAGGGCTGGACTCGGGAGGCATGTGCGATTTAGAAGGGTGAAGAGGACTGTTCTTGAATTATTTGATTTCAGTAAGTTTGAAGTCAACAGTGAGCGCAAGAGAGTACATACTGGCTCCATAATCTCCACGCATCCATCTTCACTCGGGTGGCCTGTAGTGTAGGGCAAGGATTCCAGTGGGGTTGCTGACATCATCATCTTCAGAACATCAGAGAGCGCGCCACGCTTTCGCTTGATCTTGCGCTTGAGCGCGGGGAGTTTTCTATCATGAAGCGGGGTGCAGTGAGCTGTGAAAACAGTTATTAATCGAGTACTCACTGGGTGAGAAACGTGAGCGTCTCTATAGACTATCGCCCAAGAGGTACGGGGTTCTTGGAATAGCGCAACAATGATCTTGTAAAATGTTTCGAACTTGAAATAACTATCGCAGTTTGTCCATTGCTCCACTGAGGAGAGGTTGACATATATCTGATATGCGTTAGTAGTCAACTCATGAGGTCGAGTTCACGCGGGGTCGAGGTCTTGAGGTACGTCACACTGTTTCGAATTCCTCAGATCGATCTCGCCGCTTAGAGGACGCTCTCGACGTCGAGATTACTCTGACTAGCGTCGAACTCGACGACCTCAAAGATCGGCGAGATCGGAGTGTGATACGGCTGTCATTTGCTTGGAATTCGAGAGGTAAGCAGCGTAATTTTGATTTCAAGATACATGATTAACTTACTATGTTTGCAGCTTCACGTCGTAAACGCGCAGATCAAGGCAAGCGGCCTTGACTTCAGACGGTCGAGATGACTCTTTGCTGGGGAGTGAGTATTGTTATTTTAATTGGAAGACAAAGCATTCACTCACTATATTTGTACGTTTGACCTAGCATGCAGCGCCGCGTCGAAAATGCAATACAGAAGGTCGGCGGCTCTTGAACGAGAAGGGTGGAGGTCTATACAAGGTTGTTATGACCATTTGCTTTGAAAACAGGGAGGTGAGTAATGCTGTATTGATATTTGAAACGACGTAGACTTACCGTTCACGCATATTTAGTTGATCAACCGTGTAGCGCCACATCGGGTTTGACCTCGCAGATCAAGGCCAGCTGCGCTTGAACCTCGCGGATAGAGGTGGATGCGAGGTCACCACGACCGTTTGCTTAGAAAGAGAGAGGTAAGCGTCATGATATTAATATTTGAATGATGGAGACTTACTATTTTATTTGTATGTCGCATGTTCAGTCTGGCGCACACGAGGGACCGACGAGACGAGGAGGCGGCGTAGATTGAGGGCCGAGTATGTCGACGTCGACATAAACATCAACGTCAAAGTCGCCGACAATGGACAGAGGCTGCCGGAGTTCAAAGGGCGCGAGTTCAGGGAGACGGCGTCGAGGTTCTGCGGTACGTCACCCCGTTCCAAATTCCTCGCCGATCAGACCGATCTCGACGTTCAGAGGACGCTCTCAACGTCGAGACCACTCTGACCATCGTCGATTTCGACGACGTCGCAGATCGGCGAGATCGGGGGCGTGTGTAGGGGAGATCGAGGTACTGCAGTGAATAAAGTGAGTTAATTGACTTCGCCTCTCGTTTGACGAACTCACCTGTGTGCCTGATTCTGTTCACGGCACCTCTCCGCCTCCAGGTGGGAGATACAGGTCAAGGCAGACGGCCTTGGCGCCGTGGAACAAGACGTTCCAATGTTTATCTGTACGTCTGCGTTGATGCTCGCCAACTCGCCGGTTCATTCTCCGGTGCGTTTAGTGTGTCCATGAGGTCGAGTACGCGCCGCCGCCGACCTTGGCAGCGACTAGGAAGGACTGAGAGATGTTGGAGGGCGCGGGAGGGTGGTAGACGTCGAGGTAGAGGACAAGGTGCGCGCATGTTCGACTTGAATAGCTCACTCCCACGCCCCGTCGTCGTCGTGCACGATGTTCTGCGCAGTGCGGTGGTGCATCGACTCAACTGGAGATGGTGGAGTTGTCAGACATTGATGTGATGGAATAGAAAAGCATGTGTATTCGGGTTGTACGCGCGTATGTGGGGTATATTGTGAGTAAGTATGTGGCGAGCAACCAATTAACGAGGGAACGAGCGACGTGAAAACAAAAAAAAAAGCAAAGAACGATGAAAGAGTACGTAGCTAAAGTAAATCCACAAAAATATATACAAAACTTGCACGGCGTCTGCCCCCTCCTTCACCGCGCGCCAAAATTATCATACTTCCCATGGAAGGGCGACAGTGGCGGGTGCGTCTGGCCTACGTTGCCATACGAGTTGAGGTTGGACTGGGATCGCTTAAGGATGTCAGCGGCAACACAGCGGGAGAAGTCACTTGAAGTAAGTATGCGTTCAAATATCTAGGTTATAATGCTTACCTTGCAATCTCTAGCACACCGCTGTCGTCTCTGCTCTCCTAGCCCAATGACGACGTGCATGGAAACGAGAGCAGCAAGACGAAAGAGATGAACTCACCGTGAAGCAAGACCTCGACAGTAACGCCCTCCACCATCTTTCATCCTCCCGAGACCCAACACCGAGCGGCGGCAGCGTCGACTGCGACGTTGACGTTGGCGTTAATGTTCTGAATAAGGTTTGTCAGTCAAGCGTTCAATATCCAAGATACTGACACTTACCTCTCGATCTACAGCGATTAGTCGATGGGCTAGACACGAGGGACATCAGTTCAGCAACGAGGACTCGTGCGTAACAGAGACGACGTACAAATACCGTCTTCGTCAACGCCGTACGCCGTCTTAGCGTCAAGGCCGATCGTGGTCGATCTACGCCGTCGAGCCGTGGATTTTCAATCAGTAAGTCAATGTTTCATTTAAATATCAAGGGCATGATGCTTACCTTACGATCTCCAGATCGATGTCCTCTGATCTAGGTACAAGGCACGGCGATGATGAGAACGAGCACAGAAAAGAGCTCACGTACATTGACCACGGCCCTCGGCACAGCACCCTCCCTCGTCCGTCGTCTCTCCACCTTCCTGATTGCTGCAAACGTCGACGGCGGCGCATCTCTGTCGTCGTACTCGACCATCTCGACGCCTTCAAACGCATCCGTGAATGGAATAACGGGTCAGCGCACGTAGACGAGAGGGAACGAACAGACGGCTCTTACCTGCGTGCATGGGCTCGAGCACCCATTCGAGGTGTCTAGAACGTCTTGCTTGACGTTGAACGAGTTGACGGGGGTGTGGGCGGCGCTACGAAGAGGGAACGAGGTCATATGTGAGTCATCAAATGCACAGACGAGGTCAATAACTCACCGACCGCCAGCACCCGGTTCCCTCTCCCATGCTCGCCGTCTCCAGCCACGTTCGCTCCAACTCGCAGACGTTCGCAGTCGTCGAGGACGACGTCAACGACCTTGCTCGACGTCGAGAGGGGGCTGCGCCATCAGGGAAAACGAAATCAGCGCAGAAACACAAACAGCGCGACTTACCTCGAGCCTCAAGCCGTCTCCTCAACCTCCCGCCCTCCACCATCCATCATCCTTCCTCCCTCATCGCCACCACCAACCTCAACGCCCTCAACCCGCCTCCAACTCGTTGATGACGCCGGCGCCGTAATGAGTGAAAGCTATTGACCCAGCAGGTTGTTCGAACACGTGACGTACTTTTCGATTCTCACTCATGGCAAATGTTTTTGACACATATTTACGTTGTTGGGAATTGGGAATCAAATTGACTGACTACATCACATAAGTAACTCAGGTAACTACAATTAGATAGCGACCTCGTCAGCTCTTGGAGTGCTAAAAGTAGTGGGTGATATAGCGCTTTAGAAATTATGATATTGACAAGTGTATGGGATGATTTCACTTTTCTAAGTAATTTAGTTTGGTAGATACAGCATCAATTTAATTATTACAACAAGTTTTGTGACCTACTGTGTACTCCAACACATTTCGGGCACTCATCTTTGCGAGAGGTGGAAAGTCGCTCGGATGAGCAGTAAGTGTACAGCCACTCACCGGTCCGAGTCAAATATACTGCTGGTCCAATTATCCACTGCCGGCTGTTATTCTAAGGAAATCTGAGTAGACAGTCTCCAAGAGAATATGCATATATACTTAATCACAGTGTCAAAATGTACATTCGAACTTGTTATGATGAATAAATTATCTTGTCTTGCAGAGGCAGTGGAGCGGCGTTACTGAGTGACAGTCACGAAGTGACCTTACTGCGTTGTATTCTAATGGACTTAAACATGGCACGTCTGAGAGTACTGTAACCAATTGTATGGTGGCAACGTAACGCGTAACGCAGCCTCTCAAATGTTGCTTATTCCCGAACTCGTAACGCATAACGGGAGGCTGGTTGCTAGAAGTTAAGAAGAAAAACATTTGAGGCTTTTGGAAACAACTTTTTGACACTCTTTTATGCTTTTTAAACAGTCTTGAAGCATTCGAAATGACATTTTGTACTACAATAATGGTGGCTTTTGCATTTTTTCTTCAGAATTGTTGCCTAACCTATATTTTGTAATGTGTAACGCAGGTCTGGTTGCTTCATCAAAACCATTGAGAAGTGTAACGCACTCCAAGCCGTTGCCACCATACAATTGCTTACAGTAGTTGTACACAATTATCATGTGAGTTAAAGGTTCATATTCCCTCATGATCAGGCCAGGATAGAATGGAATATATATTATTCATATTTCCCTCATTTTATTTTATCCCTTTGAATTACATCTTTAAAGTCTACGACTACTATTTAGAAAAACACATTTGCCATGAGCGAGAATCGAAAAGTACGTCACGTGTTCGAACAACCTGCTGGGTCAATAGCTTTCACTGCCGTAATGGATCGAAATCGTCGAGCATGATATCTGTGTGGCATGTAGACGGGTATCAGCGTCGACTGCGGATGTTGAACAGAGGGAAAGGCACTTACCAGAGTGTCTAGAACTAGGTGAGTACGCCGAGCTTGACGATGATGATAACGCTGATGAGAAAAACAGAGCGGGATCAGCTCTGCGGTGCCGAACTCCCGAAATCAAAATGCGAACTTACCCAACGTCGATGTTCCAAGTTCCCGAACACCGCCGAACACGATGATTGAAATGACGACGGCGTGGATATCTGGCCAACGGCGCCGCCGCGGAAGAGAGAGCATATCAGTGAAGGTAAGCGTGGGCAGACTGCGAAAGCAACGTACCAAGTGCGTTGCACTCGATGTCGAACTCGACGTGCGGACGGTGCTTGAGGATGGAATGAAAGGTGAGGAGTGGGGTGGCGGCGTCGAGGAGAGAGGCGAGCGCAGAGAGGAAAGCAGCGAAGAGGAGAGGAGTGGAGAGGAGAGAAGAGAGAGAGGATGCGATGAGATGTTGAATCCTGTAGTTTCCGTCAGCTTATACTGTATAGATCTTAGGTAGACCGTGTACGTACTTACTAAGGAAATGGAAATGAGTTCCAAAATGAGAGATAATGCCAACCGGAGTAATGAGAGTTAAGCAAGATTTACGCACAAGTCCGCTTAAGTTATTAACGCACCGTGTCCGCTCTCCCCAATCCCTATCACCTACTCGCTCCCCGCCTCCCGGATTTACTGCATGGTACTATATTGATTCTTATTCATAAATCTCAACTACTCATACGAACAAAAAGAGGTGTTTTGAATTACGCTGCAATGCGTTGAATTCATGTAAGTAATTCAATTAGATGCTCGTTACTGAAAATTTGAATTGGCCATCGCGCACTTCGCTACCCACTCGCTCTGCTACCGGATGCTGGAACAATATCTATTAACAAGCTAGGCGGTTAGTCTAAGGAGGAGGGTAGTGGATGGAGGATGGGAAGACGAACCTCTGTCATCACACGCACACAGTCTGGCAGCACATGTATGTGAGCGCCTCAGGCGTAACTTCTTGTATCTCATGAAGCTCTGCTTGCGACTGCCTCGCAGCCTTACGATGCCCGGTGAAGGCAGATGAATAACCTGTATAAATCAAACAAAGCACCTGACAAATCTGAAAAACACGAAATGAAGCCTGAAATTGGGCAGCTTCGCCATTCCCAGGGAGGTCCCGGCCCGAAATGACCGTTTTGCGATCAATTTGAGCGCACGTGATTTGGAGAGCCGAATTAAGACAAGTCTCGCGCGCCCAACACACTGGACCGAAGTCTGAAGATCACCGTCCAGCTGGGCCGAGAAATTAACTTATATAGATCACTATTAGCGACTTTTTCTAAGATTTCGGCCAAAAACCCTGGGCAGAAAAGAGCCCAGATTGGCTTGTAGACCTCCCTGGGAATGGCGAATTTTTCTTAGGCGAGCTCCACTGGCTCCTCGGAATTGAGGTGCGCCGCGTACGTGAAGAACGTCGTCTTTACCTCTCCCAACGCTCCTACATCCACTCGATCATCCGTCGCTACGGCTTCCAAGACCTGAAGCCCTTGTCTATTCCTATGGATCCCAATGTACGCCTTACGTCTGCTCAGTGTCCCTCGACTTCCCACGACTTCGCACTCATGAGAGATGCGCCTTATCATGAGGCCGTCGCACTGAACTACGCCGCGCTCGGAACGCGACTCGACATTATTTATGCTGTCCAGTCCGTTTCACGATTTTCGAGGAACCCTGGACCCGAGCATTGGGAGGCCGTCAAGCGAATCTTTCGCTATTTGAAGGGCACGCGGGAACTTTGGCTAGGATACGGCGGCGAGAAGAAAGATCTCATCGGATATGCTGATGCAGATGGAAGTATGGCCGAGGACAGGCATGCAATCTCTGGGTACGCATTTCTTTTGAACGGCGGCGCGATTTCCTGGAGCGCGAAGCGCCAGGAAATCATTTCACTTTCTACTACAGAATCCGAGTATGTTGCTGTGACGCACGCATCGAAGGAGGCACTTTGGCTGCGCTCCCTCCTCTCTCAACTCTTCCCGGGCAAGCTTGAGCCCACGACGTTATTCTCCGACAATCAGTCGGCGATAGCTCTCACGAAAGACCATCAGTACCACGCCCGAACGAAGCATATCGACATCCGTTTTCATTTTATTCGTTGGGTTGTTGAGAAAGGCTCATTATGCCTTGTTTATTGTCCGACGGAGGCCATGCTCGCAGATGCCTTGACGAAGGCGCTCCCTTCCCCAAAAGTCAAACACTTTGCATCCGAACTCGGACTCGTCTTGGTTTGAGGGGGAGTGTTGGATTTTGAGATCCAAACCCAATCCGTGTCCTGGGCGCAAACGTGCGACGCCCTGTTCGTCCCGACTCCCTCTCCGCAATCCATGAAGCCACAACTTCTTACGGTTAGTATGTGCGCCTGTGGCACTATATATTTCTTTACCTTTTATGTTTCCCTGAAAGGACTATATTGTCCTGTAACATAACCCATATGTTAGCTACTCCGAACGATTATCTACGGTACGTTTCATGTTGTTGTATATATTTTACGGTACCTATTTCGCTTCGGCTCCCCTCAGTCGTTTGTCTGCACAAACAACTGAGGTGAGCACTCTACCTACGTCTCGTCGTACCTACGTACTTACGCGCTTCACAGCGCCTCGCTTGTTAGGTACTTATATTTGTAATATAGTCGTTTGTCTGCACAAACAACTGAGCGCCTGGCTTGTTAGTTTCCAATACACTGTTCGAACGAAGGTTGAAGGTTGGGCGATGGCGGCGAGGAGTGATGTTAACAAAATGTCGCCGGACATAGACGACGATGGCTGATAAAGCTGAAGTTGAAATCGGCGGCGGCGTGAGGCGAGCAGGGAGGGAGCTTTGGTAGGCGAAAGAAGGCCTATCTGGGGAACGAGAGTCAGTGCTCAGCTGGGGAAGAGAAAACACCGGTGATGCACCTCATGGATCTCCCCCACTTAGGTCTTCCCTGTCCACCATCCACCCCTATATCGAGTGTGAGTGTTACTCAGAGACCTAGAGCCCACATCCCAGTCGAAAGGGGAGGGGCACACGAAGAACAGTAATCTACTGATAAGGAGATTGCGGGGCGATCTCAGAGTGGTGGGGTGGGAGAGAGATACGGTCAGCAGAGGAGATGCAGACGAGATGTACTGACGGAGTGGATATATGTGCAAAAAAATATTCCGTAGTGCCTGGAGAGGCGTAGTGCCTGGAGAGGGAGAACAAGAGAGAGAAGATGCGAAACAGACAAGCAAAGTTTGTTTCAAACTCCACAACTCGGCGGACCTCCAGAAGGGCAGGTATTTGTTTATTCACTTTTCCTTTCCTTCTTGCATCCCCCTTTCAATTTCTTGTTTCAGTTGACATCCCCTTTCTGTTCGCTGTCTGAAGTCGATCTCTGGTCCACTTCCTTGCTCTGCGATCAACCTTTTCTCCTATCCTCCATCTGTTCTGTCTTGACGTTGAGCGCTATAACCTATTTTATATTTGATTTCCTGCCTACTTCGTCCCCCACTCTACCTTGGATGGAGGAGTCATCTGTTGCTGTGCAGTTGAAGAGTTCTCCTTTGCTCGGAGAATTTGAATCCATCCCGCATGACATTATAGTGTTTTGAGGCGATCATGGAGCTAGTAAGGGGCTTCTGGATGGCCTTTTTGGTCTATCTTGAGTTGACAATGCTCGAGGACGCCGAGGTCACTATTGCGAAGATACATCTCAATTTTTGAATGTGTTTTCTTCTCAAATGTCAACTACTTCTCATAGTCTCCCACCCCATCCTCCCCGCCCGCGCTTATTGTGTACTTAATCTTGTGTTGGTGAGCAGCCGTCTTATTTCTTTAGGCTATTCTTGATGCTGAATATACCAGTATAGATACTTTATATTTATGTATTTACTGCGTGCAGTAATATGACAAGAATTATTTCACGAGTCAAGTGCCGGCAAATTAGACCTTTCAAGTTGGTCCGTATGGCTCAGCCTAGGCTGCCATGCAAGTCGAATCTCGCCTGGTCAGCCACGCAAGTCAAATCTCGACTGGTCAGCCACATGTGTTACAGAGAATATATTCCATCCTCCAGGTGCTCTGTCTTTCTGTGTCGTCGTTGTTCTCTTTCCCCATCATGTCAGCTCGCCTTCCCATTTCTCCCGGTGACAGGGAAATCGCCGCTCCTCGTTCTCGAACCTTAGCAGGGTTACCAATTCTATATATTATGCATGCCCCCCATCCGAAACGACCAAACGCCGCCGGCGGACGTAACATATATTACATCCAGGACCTGTCCAAGGAAGCGATGACGGAGGCGTTGGAAACGGAGATGAAAACGAAGGTGGTTTATGGTTCCGAGGCTGATGCTGTATCACGCGGTGTGTAGTTGATTCATTGATAACCGAGCATAACACTTAACATCTATCTCTCACTTCAGGGTTCAGTGTGGTACGTGGCCGAGATTTCGTCTTCTCGCGCCCGCTGCATGGAAGCTGTACTGGGTCGGATGATGTGCTCGCTGCCGCCGTTTTCCACCCGTGCATTTTGTTTTTATTCGTGTTACTATGTGTCTGAAATGGTTTATTAGCGATGACCTTCCGCCGGCTCTCAAAGCAAGGCTCGATGCGATCATTGGCGTTGTCCTGGGTCCGCGGAACCAGCGTGACATGTACTCCGATCGCGGAACCCATTTCGAAAGAACGAGACCAACCAAGGTAAAGAAGGCGAGGGCTTACACATTTGGCGACTCGTATGAAGTGCCAAAAACGTTGACCGCACCAGCGGCTGACAGTAGGGTTGACAACAATGAGCCGGGAGTGCTGGAGATGCGACAAGAATTGCTCAAGGTGAGAGAAGATTATCCTCTTCCGTATCTACTTTTAATATCTCCGCATTAGGTAACCACAGAAATCGCCTTGCACAACATGCGATTAACCGCTCCAGAAATCCTCGGTCACTTGAAGATCAACGCCGACCTCATGAATCTGCCCGAGATTGGGGCGGATGGTAATGTTGCATTCTCCTCGAACCAGATCAATTTCTCGCCCGTTCAGCTTCACGGAAGTAGTAAGTTATACCTTGTGCTTCTTATTGTACCCAAGTAGCCCAACTCACAGATGTATCTAGCCCAGTCGATGGCGAAGGCCCTTGGTGAATTTGGCAAGAAACATCGGGATGAAGACGACGGTCATGCAACATTTACTCACGTCACAGCAACGGGCGAATTCGACCCAGCCTTCGATCCCGGTCGCTTCTTCCTACTTTATCCGGGAATCATTATTCCCACTCCAAAGTATGCTTCCTTCTGTTTTTCAGGCCTTCGAGCGCATGCCGGAACTCCGATCCTTGCCTTACCTGGCCTGAGCTATAAAGATTTGAAGGAGTTGGCACGGATAATGCTGGTGTCATATGCAAAGGCAAAATGCTTATCTCCGGAGCAAAAATTCGCCTTCGCGGCATTTCCAGCGGGAAAATCCAAGTCAACCCTGTTTTCCATTCCCCAAGAGTTTGGTATTGAAAAGTACGTGAACTATTCCTCCGTCGATTCTTTGCTTATGTTGCATCTATAGAATGAACCCAGTCGTGCCTCCGCGCCATGCTAGTTTTGTGCGCGATGGCCATATCGTCATGACTCCTGAAGCGCAAATGCGGTTCATTGTAAAGGGAATCTATTCATTAGCGAGAGGATTTATGCATCAAACAAATTCTTCCGTTGCTGGCGAAGTTGAGTATGCACAATTTATGCGTGCCTTCTCCTTTCTCGACAGCTCCGGCGTGCGTCAGAATGTGTCTGACCGGACGCGACTGCTCGAACCTGCTCCATCTCCTTCCTCTTCTGCGCCAACTCCGTCTCCATCTCCAGATACGCAGCCTGATCCTATTCCTGAAGAGGAGATATCATGGAAAACATTTGTGCTCGATCCTGATTCCCCCACCTCCGTCTCTTCTGCGCGGACTTTGGTTGATGCCTTTTATGAAACTTATTCCTCCCACATCCCGTGGCTTGCAGGGGATGTCAGAAAGGGTACGTGATTTAATACGTGTAATATGGTTTTCATCCTGACGGCAAACCTTTTAGCTCTAAAAGCGGTCAGCGAAGGTTTGATTGTTGAACTACGATTTCATGGTTTGAAGGCTCTAACATACTCTCACAGATGCAGCTGCTGAAAGTGGCGGCTCAAATGACGAATCCAATGATAATGTGCTTCGTACGTATGATACCTTTGATCTAAATCTAAATTCTTACCCTACTGTCAGCGCCAGCACCCACGTTGGAAATGGTGCAAGCAAACAAGCGGAAACGAGGTGCTGGCACCAATAAAGGCAAGGAACGTGCCCTTACGCCCGAGTCTGAGGGTAAGTGCCCATGTTTCCAGAACAATTTCTATTCTAACTTGTCCGGACCTCTAGAGGATGTCGCTTCCCCACAGAGTGCGCAAATCTAGCTTGTACTTTGTCTTCATATTTTTCTAACATCTTCTTAGATTGTGATGATGATGAGTAGTGATCTGCAGGGGTTTTCAAACCCGTGCGGGTTTGGGCCAGGGGTTTGGCGGGTGAGGGTGGGGGTTTGACTTTCCTCACCCGGCCTAACCCCTCACCTGCAGCCGCGGGTTTGCCGGGTGCGCGGCAGCCTCTCGGCGTTTGCCGAAACGGGCATCAACCGTGTTTGCCACGGTTGATGGCTTGCATTCTCACGAGTCACCACCACCACGCCCACTTCGCTCCTCCCCTTGCAACAGGGATGCGGGCTCGCTCATGCGCGACGACGGAGACAGGGGCGGAGGCTACCAAGGGCAGACCCAGGAAGTGGGAGAGCCACCAAGTGCGTCATGCGCACTACGTGAAGTCCTCCACTGACATCTAGCATCTCCCCACAGCATCCATCCGCCAAAACGCCCCTCCTTGCCACCTCCGCCTCCGCCCTCCACCTCCCCAGCCTGCCGCTCCCTCACCCTCCATGTCCCTTGGGCGGCCCCGCCACCTCAAGCTCGCCAGTCCGGTGCCACGTCATCACCAGGACTAGGCCGCGCCCGCCGCCTACCCAGCCCTCCAATCCTCCATCACGCCGCCACCTCCTCAGCGATGCTGCCTGTGCATACAGGCAGCGTCTATGCACAGGCAGCGTCTCAAACTGCGTGCAGTTTCCGCCGCCGCCTCCACGCCTCTGCGGCCCATTCGCCGAGATGACGACGCCACGGGTTTCATGCCCGCCCGCCCTCCTCCTCCTCCGTCGCAATACTGCATCCGCGATGCTGTGTGCCCACCCAGAGGGAGATCACCGGCTACACAGTAGCAGGACGATGGCGGCCCCTTCGCCAACGCCCACCCCGTCTCATCGTGGAGGCGCACCGCCTGCTTCCCAGTGCTGCAATCCGCTGCAGGAGGTGATGGTGGTGTGCGGGCAGTAGCATGGCTGGGGAGGAGGTGCGAGCGCATACGTGGCGAGCGCGCAGTCGCCAGCTGCTAGCCAGAATGGTGGAGAAGGTATGCAGCTGCACGACGTGCAGGAGCGTGAATGCGGCCGCCGGATGGCGATATCACGGCTATCCAACGACCGCGCATGAACGGCCCCCTCACCGTCTGCATGAACCAAGGATGCTGCAGTATTGCAGCATCTGCAACATGCAGACGCTTATGGGCTTGCCAGGAATCCCCAGCAATGAGAGCCGCTCACTGCATCGCTGTCTGTATGTGACGCGACAGCGGTGCTCCCTGTGCACATGGGACATGCAGCCACGACGACGTCGTGTCTGAGACCCGCAGAGTACACCCGTACAGGACTTTACCCGCCACACCCGTTACCCAAACCCTCGGAAACCCGGTACCCTTATGTGCAGGTGGGGGGTTTAGCGGGTGAGGGTGCGGGTGTGGTTGAAGATACCCGCGGGATACCCGTGCCAATCACTAATGATGAGTACATTAGGCCTGCTGCCGCCGAATCATGTACGTGGTTTTGCTGTACGTTTCAATTTCGCATCAAAATTATGCTCCGAAATAGCCCACAGAGCGTGTGTTTCTCAGCGATGTATTTACGTCCAATTCAGATCAAATTTACACACTGCTAATCCAGCATTTGTCCAGTGTTGAAGCGCTCCCGTCTTGCGGTTGATAAAGGTGAGCTAATGTCTCCTATGAGAACATCCAATGCACAAACTCATCTTCATCATTCAGCGCCAGCAAAACTGACTAGAAAGGGACTCGAAGGTCCATCGTCTTTTGTCTCATACTCCAGTAAGTGTATATCTTCCCTTCTAACACATATTGTCTAATATAGATAGAATAGAACTACCCCCATTTCTTTCCAAGCTCTCTCTGGCGAATCTGTTGGCCGAGGTGTCCAAAATAGAAGACGGTATTATTGCATTTGAATCCGAGGCGGCTATGGACGATGACGCAGCTGAAGCTCATGTTATTGACTTTACGCACCAATTACAGAAGCTACCCTTTGACGTCAAGACTATATCTCATTTCCGTACGACTTGGGCTGCTGTAGACGTTCTCTGCAATGTCATAGCAAAGGATAACCTGCGTATTCGATGCCAGCGGGTTCTCGTGATGTCTACTGCTCGCGATCTCTGGTACTGGCTAGATTTCTATCTTCCACTTGCTATCCGCCATCGCTCAACTTCGTCACTCGCCCCATGGCCTTCCCGCCTGGTCTCAACTATAGAAACCACCTTTCGCCATTACATTCCTGGAAGTGTCGTTACGCCATCTGAAGTTGGTCTAGACATTGAATGCGCTCCCTCTCCTTTACCTGCACCCAAGTCCCGTGAACGGCCGTGGATGGATGGCGAACTCGCTGATGCTGTCTGCGGCGTTATGTTCCACTGGCTTGGTTTTTCGGATCCATGCAACCACCGACGCTGTCAGGGACAATTTATCCATGCACTACTCCGTGATGCTGCGCCAGGTACCTTGCTTCTGGACGCCGTCTGGGATGCTTATCAAGACGCGACTGGATCCCAGATGCGTGGCGCCTTGGACACTAGGGACTGGAACGGGACATCTGACCCTGCTGCTGCGCCCAATCATCCACTCTATCTCGACACATCTGAGGAGTGGAGAGCATTGGAGAATGTTGGCCAACTCGTGGATAAGATTGTTAAGGATGAAAGCATCCGTGGGATAACTATGGTCACCACTGGCCTCGTATCTACCCTTGTCCAGCGTCGCCATGAATCATTCCAAGCCTTCGCACGACATGCATATGATTTTACATTCCTGCAGCAGCCCCTTCCTGATGCGCCTCAACTCCAGGAGGCTCTGACAAATGACGGCGATTTCTACAATCCCTTCCGTGAATATGCTCCAACGCGTCGTCGCATGTCTAGCACGGATGGTCCACTGTCTGGCAACCGTGCATTTACTTTGGCTGGCATTTTTAGCGCCATGGTCTGCAGGGGAATCACTTTCAACACAGACTTTTCGCGCTCCGGTCGCATGTTTTTTGAATCCTTAGATGATTTTTACGCAGCGTGCAAGGAAACTGGCGAAACCAAAGAAGCCTATTTTTGCAACAAGAAGGCATATGGATCTTGTATCAGTGGTCGTTCATTGGCTCTCGCACCCATCTACTGGAAGGAGCTGAACGCGCACTGGGATGAAGTCGTTACTAAGGGTAATTGGGATCCCATGGATGCTCTTTCCTTCTTCCGGGCACAAGACCGCCGCAAATCACGCTTTCCTCAACTGGGCGCACTCATTAGCTTCTTGCTTGTCGGCGATCTCATCTATGCCAACACTGTTCAACCTTTTACACCGCAGCAGGCGAGCTTGGTTATTCGTGACATCAACAAGGGCGCCGCAAAGGGGTTAGCACTTTTGGGGCTAATCCCAAGCAAGGGGGAGGTCAGCATCGAGGAATTTTCAAAAGGCCTTAAGCGCGCATGGGACCTGTTTCAGGCAGCCTTACCTCCCGATGCTGCTGCGACACATGATACTGGGAATATTCTTAACTTAGAGAATGCGCTGTGCAAGGTCTCTAGGTGCCATGAACGGGTTTTCTTTTTGTAATATTGTGGGTTGATGTTCCGTAATTGGGTGACTTCCCATTGCGTTTAGGAACATAAAACGCAACGGGAAGTCACCCATTATTAGCACAGAATCTTTTTGTATCGTGGTGGCAAAAAGACTTAGGGACATTTATTAGCACCTACATAAGCGAGCCACGTAAGCATTAGAAGGTCCTGTATATTGCGCTGCAAAGATGCGCGACCGCGCGTCTGCTGTGAAGAGATATCCATTCCGAATGTGCCAGTGCACGTATCCCTCAATTCACATCGCTTCAAAGCATTTTAAAACAATCCATGCATTGGGTATGGTGGTGTAGTGTATTTATATATAGACATACACCAGACTCAGAGAGAAAAGTGAGCAAGGACGACACAAATCGAGTGCGAGCATCAAGCACATGTCGGAAAAATCCAATCTAGCATATCGGACCACATATGGCCGGATATGTGCCTATAAGACCCTCAGACCAAGGGCCACTTTATAACCCGCAGAAATCGCTGTTTGGGTCTTATCAAACCTGATAGGCCTGATCGGCATGATACGCACATATCTGCACATATCAGTGTATATATTCACATTAGCGAGTTTATGTACTTTATCAGCTTCTGTAGTCCTGATGAGAATTTTGACTACTGATAGCATATACAAGATCCAATAATTTTTTATTCATCATCCATCGCCAAATTTCAAAAAGGCAATAAATTCCATGTACATATACAGGATCTACGTAAATAGGAACATACCGGCAGGAACATACCGGCACAAATCTAGCTAATCTCTACTCGAGTACAGCAATGGCACATGTCAAATTTCTGCTCACCTGAAGGCCAATCCCAATTCCCATATCCGATCCTTGCAGACAGCTTACAAGTACAACAGAAAACAACATCTGAACTCTAAACTAATAGTGTCAGCTTGGGTAAGATAATAAGCTAGTGGAATTCATAGGACGTACCCAGACTTGGACTTACCAGACATTCACTGGAAGGAATCGACCTGTCAGTACATAACCCTAAAGTCAAAAGTAAGTGGACAATGAAATGTAAGTGATAAGGTACATAGTAAGAGCGGAATACGTACAATGGAGTCGCAAGCGACGCAACAAAAGTCTTCAAAGTGCTGGTCTTTTATACATTTTCTATGGAATGTTTATTCGACCTCCAGTCGCACTCTCGACTGCGTGCGGCGTTTACTTGTTCCGGAGTAAACAAGCCTATTGGGATGCGCAGCAGGACGCGACATAGGCGCGACAAGACTGTGCGGCGTCTCGAATGGCTCTCCGTAAGTCGAGATTGAGGCCGGCGTGAGAAAATGGACTTGCACTTACTGACAACGATGCGGCACCTTTCCCAACCGATGATTTCTGACTGAGGGCGAGCGCAAAAACTATATTATGGATAGTACCAACTCAGATGTGTGTCTTCAAGTCAATCATTGGAATAATACCAGAGCAGGACATATACCTACATATATTTCCTGATACCTATGATACATATTTTTGAAACCTGATATTGTCTGATCATAGCTGATATGAACATGTAGCGAGCAACAGGAATGCTGATCATAACATATTTGACATTACGAGGACTTGATATATTCCTATCACCACATATCATGTCCATCGGCCGACCATATCAGGTCCGTCAGGACCATAATGCCTTATATGTTGAATCCCGTTTTTCCGACACACGCACCTCCCAACCCTTCTCCCCGTTCCCTCATCCGTTTCGCTCCCTCAAAAAATGCACCATTTTCTATACTCGGACCCATGCTAGTGTATATTTAGTCGTGCCACGTACGATCTAGAAGACTCTCACTAGCGCGCGCTGAAAGATGGAAGCCTGCGCATCCATCCAGTCAGTTACTGCCACACGTCGATTGCGCCCACTTTACTGGAATACTCCTGTTTCCACAGGGATCCGAAGGCCTGGAGTGCGTCAGGGTGTCGTTGGAGTTCTTTTTGCGTGTGATAGAGGGGTCAAATAATTGACGAACGGAGACGGACGAGCGGACGAGCGGACACGCTCGCTTCGTTCAGGCTGTTTCCGAGATCTTATTTCCATTGCGCCTACGCAACCAAACTCCTCTGACGGGCCTTGTTGATATGTAAAGCGTTCTCTTTGCTATCGACTACACGCTGGCAATGCCGTACATACAGGAAGGTTGTATAAAGAGGAGCGGATCCGCTCCTCTGTTCATCATTCCCCTCCCATCGTTTCACTCCTCTTCTCCTCTCCTCTCCTCTCCTCCTCTCCTCCTCTGCTCTTCTCGCTCCTCGTCATCGCCTCTCTCCTTGAATAGCTGTCTGGTACCCTGAGCGCATCGCTCCCGCTGTCCTCGTCGCTGTCGAGGCGGTCATCTTTCAGCGTAAGTGTCAATCTACTCACCATTTCATTTCGCATTGCTGACTGTTCGTGCGCTCCCTGTCCCGCTCTAGTCTTCCACCTCTGCGGTACTGACAGGACCTCGCTGTCGTCATCGATGGCGACCTGCTCTATGCGCTGTGAGCCTAGCACGCTGTCTCTATGTTGCTTACCAGGTACGCGATCCCATCGTGCCTCATGACCTATTTACTGATTGGTTTTCCTCATCCTTGCATGCCACGACCTATATATCACGCCCCCCGGCGCCCGACGCGACGAGGAGAATGACCCTATGAATGGTAAGTACCCATTCCATGAGCTCACAGTCATTTTACTGACATACCTCGTTTGTTTATCCCCCAGCGTGCCTTGTCTTGAGCGCTCCTGCTCGTGCTTACTGCATATCTGTCTCCCCTGTCAACATCCTGCCGACTCACTGATTGTCTCGGTCAAGGTAAGGCGGCACCATTGACGTTTACAGCACCTCTTGATCGTCTCTTCGACGATGCGCATGGAGCCGCATGCAGAGACGCGAACTATGAACGACGACGATGACGCCAGGACGTGGACAAGCAGGTGAGCGAATTCTCATTCGCTAACCGCAACCTCCGGCTCGTGAGCATCGACGTCGAGGCCAAAGCACATGTCCTGGATGAAACCCAACCTAGGTAAGCCACCGCCGCTCTTGTATACAATCAGATCCACTCACCACGACCCCCCCCCCCCTTGCTTTCATTTGACTGGAGCGACGCTGCTGCACGCCCGACGAATGGGTCCACTCAGCAGATAATGGCGCCAGCTCGTAGACGAGCAGGTGAGTGAGGCCTCGCCCTTTGACCATACCCCACAGCCCGTGAATATCGAGGTCCAGCACGGCGCACATGTCCTGGGCAAAACACAACTCGGTAAGTCACCGCCGCTCTCGTTTACGCTCAGATTCACTCACCACAATCGCCCAGAATCCCTCCTTGCTCTCCTTTGACCAGGACGACCCCACACGGCCGACGAAGGCCTGCACTCTACACGAAGGCGCGTAGGTCCAAACGGCGCCGTCATGCTTTATCCCCTTCTCATCCAGGACGCACTCTTCCCTCGTTCGCCGCGAGGTGCTGCTCCTTGAGCCGTTGACGAGCAGAGTGACTAGATGAACCAAAGGTAAGCCCGTCCCTAATTTCGAATCAAAGATTCACCTACCGACGCCTCTAGTCCCTAGCACGCTGCGCGAAGACGGCATCTCAAACGAGACCGAGCCGACGAGAAGAGGCTAGACAAAAGAGACGCTGAGTACCTTACATCGCACACGTATCAATCGACTTACTGAATGACATCGTGCTCTTTAGCACAACTTCTCGCGCTCCGACACGACGCCGCCGCCTCCCTCCCTCTTCATCGGTGCACGCTGCACGTCGTCTCCGTGGTCGAGGGCTAGCAGATCCACTCGGAGGTTCTCGTAGACGACGGCTGACGCGGTGAGCGTAAACGAACACGCCGTCGCCGCCATCCATCGATGCAGGGCTGCGTTGACAGAAAGTAAGTCAGCACGCCATGAGCTTGCGATGCACAGAGCAATTCCATTCAAAAAACTAATGCATTCACTTGTAGTGTTCACATGGTGGTCAAAGCGCGCACTTATTGATGCACAAAAACATTTATTTTAGACGTATACGCAAATTGGGAGGTGGATATGGTTCTATGTATGATTCGCCGTGAACTGAGTCTCTATAGCGGTTAGTAGTACAAGTGATATTTAAAGTGCGGGTGAAAATTTTGTTGTTCTTTTACAGTCAACTCGTCCTGCGTGCGACATAACGTGCAGCTCTCCGTCATTGGGGGGTGCGCGGCGCGGCATTGCCTTGGATAAAAAGAGGAACTCAATGAGGCACGTATCTGGGCATGCTGAAATTCGTTGCTATTATGATGGAGCTTCTAATCAGATATGCGCATAATTTTTTGTCGCAATCCGTTTGTATTATGCTGACGACTATTTGTACTTCTGTAGTATTTTTGGGCAATCTAATTCCTTCGTTCTTTATGCTTTACAGTACAATTTGGTGGTCAGAGGGGGGATGTGAGATATTATGGATGTGAGATACAGAGATGATGCACCGCTGCCCCCTAGCCTTTCACGTCAGTGGTGCATGTTCAAAGTTCTTCACAGACGGAATCAAGCATCAACTAGTTCTGGCGAGATATGCAAATGTACCGATTCTCTGGCCACTCCTGTTACTGGTTCCCCATATGCCGTACATCCCTGCTTTGCGACTCGGCTGCACCCACTCCCACACCATGTTCCCAAGGCAAAATACACACCCTGCATTCATCACTGGACACTGTCGCGGACCTTTTCACCTAGTTCAGTGGCATCTAGTGGGTTTCTTACCCATGCTGTAGTCTGGGTTGGGCATCAATAAAGACGAAGACATGCACTCTTTCTCCGAGCTCCAAGTCCATTCTCCTGATGTTCCTCGTCCTCGCTGCTGAGCCGTACTGCTGTACGACTCAGCCCACCCTCCCACCCAAAGTTATCCATCCTCATTGTCGCCAAGCCGCGCTCAATCCTACCTTGGCACCATCTCCAACCGTATACCCGTGTCCAAACCTAGTCTCGACCTCATACCCGAAGGTACATGATAGCTATCGACGCGCCGTGCTCAAAGGAGTGGGAGGAAGCCTCCATCATGTCGTGTTTCCCTCGAGCCATACCATCGACGATGATATCTGATGTTTCCTTTGCGAGGAGATGAGGGGGCCTCAAAATGAGTTAACCAAACTTTTTTTTTGTTAGTACAAAAATGATTTTCGTGGGCATTTGTGGCAATTTGACACTTTGAGATGCATATTACTTAGCTTCAAGCTATGTAGAATGTCCACAAAGCCATGGATACAGCTTACAGTGGCTTTTTGCCGCAAAATATGTGTGACAATAATGTGACCAGCCCATCAAATGGTCTTTCCGTGGAATAATCTGGCTAAAACTTGGCAAATACAACTGTAAAATAATGTTTTGTGCCCTCAAAAAATTGATATATGCTTTTTGGTGCCTTCTTGGTGCTTCTGTGAATTAAAAAATGTTATAAAAAGCAATAGGTACTACAAACATTATAATAATGTTCAAAGGCATTGCTGCAAGGCCTAGCAAACCTCTAGTAGTGGTAATGCCTGAAGATAACATCCTGATTGCAAATTTGAAGGGGCCCACCACCTTCCATTAATTATTTGTGGAAGTAGATGTTGAAAAGAGGGGCAGATATATATTTACAAGCTACTTTAGGGACATATCATTAAGATTTCAGCGGACAACGGCAAACTATTGATGAAAAACATGTGCTTTATTTCCTTATTTGAACATGGAAGGGGGGGAGGGGGGGCAAAATTCTCCTTATCCAAACAAATCAACGTCATATACCTGACTTTTTTTTTGCGTACCCCTTGGACATACACTGAAGGCTACGTTCGACCTCCAGACTCCCAGTGAATATCACTGATCATCATTGCTGCCATAATCTATTGTCGCTGATGGTCAGTGATGATCAATGGTAATTGCGAGAAGGTATCATTGGTTATCAGTGTAATCTAGTGTCCCGACACCAATTACCACTGAATATCACCAGCTATCACTGGAAATGCAGACAGGTATGCACTGACTATCAGTGGATATCAATATATTTGAACTGAATATGTATGAATTCCATGGATATCCAGTGAATACCTACAGACTACACTGATATTCTATGATAGTTGATAATAGTTACCACTAAGAATTGATAAAAACCAGTGAAATTCACCGTATATCAATGAACATGTGTTCCGCCGAGCCTCGGCACCACGCTGATTTTGAAAACTTGATAACCAAGATACATCCCTGTAGTATGAGGGATCCAATTATAAGGTAGAATACCTGCATAGCCAAATTGAAGATACCTTTAGAAATACACTGGATAAAAATCTAGTCTCTCTGGATCACAGCTCACGTAGAAAGCGCACTTGTGAGTAGTGATTGGCACGGGTATCCCGCGGGTATCTTCAACCACACCCGCACCCTCACCTGCTAAACCCCCCACCTGCACATAAGGGTACCGGGTTTCCGAGGGTTTGGGTAACGGGTGTGGCGGGTAAAGTCCTGTACGGGTGTACTCTGCGGGTCTCAGACACGACGTCGTCGTGGCTGCATGTCCCATGTGCACAGGGAGCACCGCTGTCGCGTCACATACAGACAGCGATGCAGTGAGCGGCTCTCATTGCTGGGGATTCCTGGCAAGCCCATAAGCGTCTGCATGTTGCAGATGCTGCAATACTGCAGCATCCTTGGTTCATGCAGACGGTGAGGGGGCCGTTCATGCGCGGTCGTTGGATAGCCGTGATATCGCCATCCGGCGGCCGCATTCACGCTCCTGCACGTCGTGCAGCTGCATACCTTCTCCACCATTCTGGCTAGCAGCTGGCGACTGCGCGCTCGCCACGTATGCGCTCGCACCTCCTCCCCAGCCATGCTACTGCCCGCACACCACCATCACCTCCTGCAGCGGATTGCAGCACTGGGAAGCAGGCGGTGCGCCTCCACGATGAGACGGGTGGGCGTTGGCGAAGGGGCCGCCATCGTCCTGCTACTGTGTAGCCGGTGATCTCCCTCTGGGTGGGCACACAGCATCGCGGATGCAGTATTGCGACGGAGGAGGAGGAGGGCGGGCGGGCATGAAACCCGTGGCGTCGTCATCTCGGCGAATGGGCCGCAGAGGCGTGGAGGCGGCGGCGGAAACTGCACGCAGTTTGAGACGCTGCCTGTGCATAGACGCTGCCTGTATGCACAGGCAGCATCGCTGAGGAGGTGGCGGCGTGATGGAGGATTGGAGGGCTGGGTAGGCGGCGGGCGCGGCCTAGTCCTGGTGATGACGTGGCACCGGACTGGCGAGCTTGAGGTGGCGGGGCCGCCCAAGGGACATGGAGGGTGAGGGAGCGGCAGGCTGGGGAGGTGGAGGGCGGAGGCGGAGGTGGCAAGGAGGGGCGTTTTGGCGGATGGATGCTGTGGGGAGATGCTAGATGTCAGTGGAGGACTTCACGTAGTGCGCATGACGCACTTGGTGGCTCTCCCACTTCCTGGGTCTGCCCTTGGTAGCCTCCGCCCCTGTCTCCGTCGTCGCGCATGAGCGAGCCCGCATCCCTGTTGCAAGGGGAGGAGCGAAGTGGGCGTGGTGGTGGTGACTCGTGAGAATGCAAGCCATCAACCGTGGCAAACACGGTTGATGCCCGTTTCGGCAAACGCCGAGAGGCTGCCGCGCACCCGGCAAACCCGCGGCTGCAGGTGAGGGGTTAGGCCGGGTGAGGAAAGTCAAACCCCCACCCTCACCCGCCAAACCCCTGGCCCAAACCCGCACGGGTTTGAAAACCCCTGCAGATCACTACTTGTGAGACGCAGTGGGTGTAGCCAAACAAATACAAACTGCAAGCCGCGGCCAAAGATACTGGGCGCTTATGAGAAATGAGTGCCCGAAACGTGCAGTGGACAAAGGCGGGCCATAAACCCAGTTGAGACTAGTTACTAGCCATGCTATTAACACTGCAAAACTACTTAGAAGGATTGGAATACAGAAATAAGTAGATATACAGACAAATAAACCAGTCCCTTTAACTTTATCACAATCTACCGTATGAAATGCGCGCCATATGATATTTTAACTAATTTATGTGGATGTAATACAATCTCAATAGCATATTTCAATCAATTTTTCAACGAGATTTGTAACGAAGCACATTTATGAGTCAATTCTTGCAAATTATATTTGAACGAGACGAATACCTATACTTGCGGCGCACTTTCAGAGTTGTAACACTTTCCCCATCCAATAGGGATTCCACATGCCCATTGAACCGTTTCGACGCAATACACTGATCGTGCCCGAAATGTGTGGCTGACTTCGTTTCCAGGGACGTTACCAAGAGCCGGAAGTTGTTGTTCAATATTGAGCGTAAAAGGATTTGTGCCTGCAGGTGGGTTTTGCTGGCGTCTAATAACACGGCGCACCCCCGGGTAGGATAGACGACTGAACCGCTTAACGTACTTCTCATGCCATTCACGGTGTGAGTTATTGTCGCATGTAACACTGGATTCAGTTGCTGTTGGTTGTCCGCATGGGATTATACCGCAAATTTGCCTTAAGTTGAGGTGATCCACACAGAAGCGTCCATTTTTGAAGTTGCTCAGAGGCTTCTGACAAGTGTTGATGGACAAGGGATACATATGCAATTATAGGGGATTGATACTGATACAAATGTGCAGGCCAGTGATAGCTAATCGCAGAAGAATATAACGAAACCGGAACAAAAAACTATACGTACTCTTGTAAGCCCATCTATCTACAGTGGTTTCCATCCCTCGCCGGCTGGCCACTTCAAATTATCCTGCTCCGTACCCAGTCCATCACCATACGCGTCGTCGAAGACATTCTCCCCCCGCCTCGGGCCAGAGCTGTGCGTCCGGTCCGACAGCAGCCCTCCATCTCGGTCAATCACTCCGCCCATACCTTTCGAGCGCTGCCACGCATCATCGTCATCCCCAGACTCGCTGCTATCCACCGCCGCATCATCGACCCCGCCAGGGTCACCTCTCGCACTACCCGCTCGCCGTCCTCTCGGGTGATGTCCACCCTCCATCCCCATCAAGCCCTCCTTCTCCTCGTATCCGACACCTGAGTGCGACATGCCACCTGAGGGAATAAAGCCGCGTCGCGAGAGCCCTGCCTCGGCCTTGTACCGCGCAGCATCAAACCGCGGCTGGAATGCGTCGATCTTCGGCTGGAGCGTCGCGAAGGTGCGCTGCCCATCATAACTTTGATGTTCTAAATGCATACTGACCTCAATTGACCTCCTCGCTGCGCCGCTGTGTTGGGTATCCAGCACAACGGATGTACGTAGGGCCGTACAGGGCATTGAACACGACGAGGGCGGCGAGTCATAGTCGATGTCGGTGGGCCGAAACAATTGACGGCGGTGGAGGGCGATACATTGAGGTCAAGGGCAAAGGTACGTCTGTTGTTGTTGTGTTCTTGGACCGTTTACATGCCCGTTGTCATCGTGATAGTGCGCTCTTGAGGAGGCGGCGGCCGTTTGTGCGTGGACCGGAATCTGGATAGGTGAGCACCATTGACTCGATATTCAAGACGAGACTGACTGACCGTTTGACTGTCTTCTGTCCCTCACACTCGCTCTCGCTCTCGTCGGTCGAAGCTTTCGTGTCAGAGAGGGTAAGCTTTGTTATCACGATTAATAAATGACATGCACTTACTGTATCCTTGAGTTATCACGCCGTTTCTTTGTATACGGATTCGCTAATGACACGCTACGTCCTTTACTCGCTAGGTAAGTATCCAAATCGTTGATAGTATCGAGTCTCAAGAGCTGACTTGCCTCTTTGTAGCATCCGTTGCACGTCGTCGATGTGTGCTGGGACGCGACGGGATGACAAGGTGAGTGCAGATCTGTGTTGACGGTGGGTTGCGAGGGGTGTGGTGAGGTGGGAGGGCATCCAAAAGGCGCTCGATCGCCTGTGAGAGATGCGATCGACACAATCGACGGTCGTTGTGAACGTCAGAGACGAGCGTCAAGACGTGAGGTGTGACGAGACCGTGACGGACGGTCTCGACTCGAGTCTATTTCCGCGGCTCTCGTCCTACGAGAACATCACTATGGCTTCGTGGTCGATGTCCAAACCTATCTGCACCTGCGATAGATGGGGTATGTTCAACTCACAGTTAACCTTCCAGTGGCTGATGCTTGTTTACATAGATTCTGAGATTCTTTTCCCCCACATTGGCACAAGGGGACACGCTCTCTGGCTCAGAATTCTTCGCCGCTCTGAGGATGGTTGTGCATGCCGAGAGCGGGCGTGAGGTGGACAGATCGCTGGCATTTGTGCAAGGTGTGTCTATCATCGCCATCGCAGTCTTTCATTTCGTTTGATGATATATAGCTGATCCTTCGTCTATCTCGAATCGCCCAACACCGCCAGAGCTGCAACGTATGTTAAGAATTGTGGCATTCATGATTATCTTCTGACTATCGATATGTAGCTCGGTCCACGTCTACCTCAAAGCACCGTCACCTGCTAAACGCAATGTCGACCTTCCTCCACCAATTCCTTCTCGCCGTCCTACTTACAATATGCTAACCTCGTCGAAATCGGACCCAGGTTCACACGACCCGTTCTCAATCTCTGATCTACAACTCCAGCTGCCACGTCCACACCCTCCTCTCCATCCTTCCCAACATTCTGAATCTTGGAGCTCATCTCATCTCGCGCGCACTCCCTCCACCCAAAGCAGAAGGCGGACACACTAAGCTTTGATCGCTTCCTCTGCGCAAACCTCCATCCCGTCGTCGTTGTCAAGCAGGCCCACATCCACCACCTCATTGTTCATGCACTGATTGACCACTCTCCCCTTCCAAATTCCCTGGTCAATCAGTTTCTTGCTCTACCGCACCCTACCACACCACGTCATCTCATCGATCATCCCTAATGAGGGAAAGCGTGCACGCGAGCGAGGTCGCGCAGAGCATGAAGGAGGTGGAAGAGCGGTGATGTAGGTGCTTAAGAGTAGCTCTGCCAGGGCAATCTCATCGAGTGGAGCGCACGCACGTTCTAGGTATGGATACGCCACACCTCACTCCCAGTTACTTACGCTGTCGTAGACACGACATCAGCTCAACATCGTCTGCTTCTGGATCCGTGGAATTCAGTGCCCCGCCTCTGCATAGACGACATCATACGCAGCCACAACCTTCGTCAGTGCATTCCCTTGAGTAGGTGGTATTAGCCGCACCTCCGCAGTCATATAATGGCGACACGACTGACTTCGCGCGCAGTCCTTTCCGCTCCCCGATCGACTCACAACATTTGCGCCGCCGACGACTGACCGACCTGCAGACGGCGAATCTTCTCCCGTGCGAGGCGGGCCTCCTCCTACCCATCCAGACTGCAAGCCCTATTTCGGGACGAGTTATCAGGCGCCGTCGTCGTTCGACTCGATCTACGGCGGGATGGACTCACCGTCGATGCCAGAGGGGAAGGGGGCCGCGAGCAACAACAATTCCCCCACTTCGAGGGTATTCCGCTTGAAGTGCTTGCATCAACCTACCGCGCCTACGGTATACGCCTTCCCACCGCCTGTGCGACAACGTCAGCCAGAGAGCGTGCAGGTGCTCGGTTCGGTCGGAGCAGATCAGGGAACGGGCTTATCGCGGCACGCCAGCCTGGCGAAGCCCAGCGTGCACCGCCGGTCCTCGCTATCAATGTTGTCCACGCCCCCGCGCGATCTCTCCCCGCAGCCGCGACACGGCCCTCCTCCGTCCACTACGACGTCCAATCATAGTGCTCAGAGCCCCCTCACGTCCCTC
>QEYC01000045.1:0-59708 GCA_009935795.1 Pholiota adiposa
TGCGGGCACGGGTTTTGGCGGGCTGGGGTATGGGTTTTAGTGAATCCGTGGGGTTGAGAAACCCGCGCATGGATAGGGCTCCCACAAGCTCTTGCATCATCTCCGCGCCGCAGACATAGCACTAGGTGCAATGTTATTGTACGCGGAGATGGCACAATGAGAGAGCCATGCCATGAGAGGACCCTGTGGGGGAGAAGGGGCAGTGGTGGGTGGGTGGGCATCATTGTCGTTGTCGCCGCAGATTTGTCGCCGCAGATTTGTTGCCACAAAGTCATTGTTCACTTCCCACGGTGTCGTTGCGGTGACGTGGCAGCAAGGCGGCGAGCTGCAAGAGGCAGACATACTGCAGGGACATATTGGGGATGTCAGGGATGTGTAAAGATGGTGGAGGGAATCCTGGTGCCAGCTGGGAGTGGCAGTGGGGCAACAGAACACTTGTGGAGGGGGAGGCAAGGGCTGCTAGAGTTATGGCATCAGTGCAGTGACAAAGAAGAGTGCACATCAACACTTACCTATGCAGGGGACAATGACGACGCATCGTCCCCTGTTCCCTCTCCTTTTCTCCTGCGCCTCTAGAATCCTTCGTGATGGTGAGTGGTTGACAAGATTGAGGGTCGCCAGCAACGTCACGGTGTTGCGCGAATGATTTGAAACTCCGATTGATTCCGGCCCGAAACCCCAGCACCCGCCGGTGGGGTACGGCTTTTGGTCGAGCACAAACATTTCAACCCGTGCCCGTACCCCAGCGCAACCCGGGCACAAGCCCGCCGGGTTTGTCACACCCGTGGTTGTCCCTAGTCATAGTAAAATGTCGTCTGGGATGTAGTTTTTCCCTTTATAGAACAATATGTTCTTTCCTTCAAATTGTTCGACTGTCCAGTCTTCGATATTCTTCTTCATTTCACTAGGTTTCAATCCTAGTAGGGTTTTGATGGCATTGGCTGCATCAAAATCTAGTTTCTTCGAGTTCGCAATGGATTGTTGTAGTTCCGTGTCAATCAAATTTACAAATAGGTGTTCTGGTAGTAGGATTCTGTCTTCGTTGTTGTGATCTTCATCGGGATATAGATCTGCTCGGCGAGATAGAGCATCTGATTGGATCATTTTAGATCCTGGTGTGTGTTTCAGTTCAAAGTCGTAGTTGGATAGAAGTAGAGCCCATCGGGCTTGTCGTCGGTTCAGTTTCTGTTTCGTTGTGAAGTAGTTCAAGTTCGCGTGGTCGGATAGCACAATGGTAGTGAATGGGGATCCTTGAATGTAGTGTCGCCATTCTTCCAGAGCCCGGACTAATGAAAGTAGTTCTCGATTGTGGATCTCGTAGTTTCTTTCCACTTTGGAGAAGGTTTTCAAAATGAAAGCACAGGGATGTCGTGCTCTGTTGCTGTCTGTCTGGGCGAGTACAGCTCCTGATGCATATTTGGAGGCATCACATTCAATCTGGAAAGGTCGGGTACTGTCTGGCATTACGAGGACAGGTTCCCCGGTGAATCTTTTCTTTAGGGTGTTGAAGGCCATTTGAGCCTTAGCATTCCATTCAAAGGTTTGGTCTTTCTTGAGTAGTTCGTTCAGAGGTTTGGCGATTTCGGAGTAATGTCGAATGAATTTTCGATAGAAATTTCCAAATCCTAGGAAAGATCGGACTTGTTTTACCATTTTTGGAGTTGGCCAGTCGCATAATCCTTTTAGTTTTGCTGGATCCATGGATAATTTTCCTTCTTTGACGATCATTCCAAGGTAGTCAATTCTGGTTTGCTTGAAGGAGCATTTTTCCGGTTTCAGGTAGAGGTCATTTTCTCGGAGGAGTTCGAGAACTTTCTTCGTGATTTCTTCGAGGGTTTCTTCGTCTTTGGCAAAAATCAAGATGTCGTCAATGTAGACTATGACTGATCCTTCATCGATTAATTTTTCAAAGATGGCGTCCATCATGGTTTGGAAGGTGGCGGGTGAATTACACATTCCAAAAAACATAACGGTTGGTTTGAATGTTCCGCGACTGGTGTTGAAAGCGGCCTTCCATTCGTCGCCTTCTCGGATTCGAATGTTGTTGTATCCCCATCGTACGTCCAATTTGGTAAAGAATTTGGCTCCTTTTAGTTTGTCAAGGAGATCGGAGATCAGGGGCAGGGGATAATTGTTCTTGATGGTCCATTCATTCAGGTATCGGTAATCTTGACAGGGTCGCAGTTTTCCGTCTTTCTTTCCGACGAAGAAAAAGGATGAGGTCATGTCTGATTCTGTTCGTTCGATGTATCCTTTTTCAAGTTGTTCCTTTATGAATTTCTGGAGTTCTTTGTCTTCTTCGGGTGTTAGGTGGTAATTCTGGTGCTTCTTGGGTTTGAAGTCTGGTTTGAGGTCGATCTTGTGGTCCCAGGGTCTACGGGCTGGGAATCGGTCTGAGGCTTTCTTGTCGAATAAATCTATCCATTCGTGGTATTCTTGAGGGATTCGTTCCTTTAGTGGGATTTCCTCGGTTCGTTCTTCGTTCTGTACTGCAAACTCTTGTGAGGCAGTGATCTTGGTTCTTATCCATTCTGGTTCTTTCGTGGGTATCGATCCTTGCATGAATTGGATCAATAGTTCTTGGTCATTTTGGGGTTTCTGGGTTCGGTGTTTCGAGTTCTTGGTTCGGGGTCTCCAGGAAATCCTTCCTGTTTCCCAGTCTATATCGGGGTTGTGGTTTCTGAACCAGGGTAGTCCAAGAATGATTTTCTGTTTTCCTAGACCAGCCAGGTAGAAGTCCTCCCAAGTGGTCCGTCCTCCAATAGTGAGGCAAATTCGCGTGTAGTGGGTGATTGTTCCTTGTTTGTTCAGGGTTCCGTCTACATTGTAGACATCCAGGGGTTCCTTCATCGGTATTCTTGTTAGTTTCTGTTTTCTTGCATATTTTTCGTCAATGAATAGGCCGGATGCTCCGGTGTCTGCTAGGGCTTTTTCGTCGACGCTTAATGATTCATTTCTGGCTTTCAGGGTGATTGGGATAAATATAGATTTTCGATCGAGATCTGCCAGAAATACTTGATGAATCGCTAATCTAATAGGTGGTGATGTCGAGGCACCGCCTAGTTTGAAAAAGACTGTCCTTCCTGTTCTTCAATCTGATCTTCTTCTTCATCGGCACCGAAAGTTTCTCTGTAGAGCTTGGCTTTTTCGGCAGCTGGCATGCTGCGAATTTGCTGCGCAATGCTTCGGGGGGTGGAGTTCCTGGGATCTGTAGATCGGGCAGTGTAGACGCGAGGTCTATTCTGGGCTGTGTTTCTGGATCGGAAGTTGGGATCGCGGTGATCTTTGGCCATGTGTCCTTGTTCATTACATTGGAAGCATCTTCCCGTCTTGAGGCATTTGTTCCTTTCTTCGGCAGTAAGGGCGTCTATTTCCATGGCATTGGGGTCACGGTAAGAGCATTGGTTGGGGGTGTAACGAGGTTGGGCCGGAGTGAAAGTGGAGGAGTTTCGAGGTGTATAGACCTTTGGGGCAGTGCTTGTGCGAGGAACATTGTTTTTGGTTTGATCAGTGCTTCCAAAGCATCTCTTGTTTCTTTCTATGTCTTCCTCGAGTCTGCGTTCCTGATTGTCCACTTTGATGGCGAGTTCGTACCATTCCTTCAGAGTAGTAGGTTCCTTGTGGTAGGATATGAGTCGGCAAATCTTAGCCGGGATCGATTGTTGGAATTTGGCCATGAGATCTGTTTCTTCCTTGAGTCCAGATTTGATGACAAGCATCTTGAAATGTGCAACGTGGTCTTCGGCAGTGGTTCCTCTCTTCATATAGAGATTGGTGAGGTACTAGGAAATGTAGGAGTCAAAGTAAGTAAGAAAGAGTCAATAGTTCATGATGCGAGTCAGAGGAAAAGATAGGGGTAGGAGACGGTGAGGTAAAGTGTAACACAGGTACTGCGTCTAAACGCTCCTCCAGAACCACGCTGAAGTGCGCTGGCAAAGCCGGCGAGCCGCGCTCGACAAGTTATTTTCAAAGGAATCAGACAGTATGCCCGTTCCCTGATGTCTCCCTATGCGCTCAGGTATCAAAACGTCATTGTCGTCAGATTCTGAAGGTGTTTTGAGGTGTTGACTTTAGTGTTCTGAGGTCCGGTTACAAGACCGGAAAAAGACCGCAAAAAAACCGGACCAGGACTGAGGCGGACCGCAAATTATGTGGACCGATCAAGACCGTAACCGCGGTCCGGTCTACGGTCCATCGTCACTTTGAAATATTGAAGACCGCACAAAGACCGGTCTTACCAGTCTTAACCGGTCTTTTCACTGCTCAAAGTAAGTCAATTGATTCCTATCTAATCACTATTTTTCACTGATTTTGTACTATGATATTTGTTTTCAACGCGTTTGACAACAATTGAACGCGTGAGAATCGGAGTTTGAATTCTCGTTGAATGCTGAACTTTCGCGTTCAATGTCAACGCATTACACATCCATCCCCTTCCACATGCCCATCCCCTCAACAGGAATGTGGCTCACTCACACATGACGACGATGGACCTAGGGGAGGTGGAGAACCAAAAGGGCAGACCCAGGGAGTGGGAGAGCTGCCAGGTGTGTCACCCGCACGCTCTAATTCCGCCACTGAGCCCTACCTCTCCCCACAGCGTGCGTCCACACGACGACCGCCTCCTGGGCTCATCGCCGCCCTTCGTTCGCGCCCCGCCCCTGCCCTCCACGTCGCTGTGACGGATTCACCGCGTGCCGCATGTCGTATCATTTGCCACGTCACGACGCGATGAGGGCCCGCCTGCCTTCTGCCTCCATTGGGATTAGTGTTTGAAAGTCCGGTCCGGTCCGGTTTTTGCTCCCAAAAACTGAAGACCGAGACCGAGACCGGTCTCCACAAGTTTACAGACCGCAAAAAACCGGGTGAGACTGCTTGAGACTGGTTCACGTCGGTTTAGGGTGGTTTTTTGCGGTTGATGGATCAGTCTGAACCAGTTGCAGTCTAGACCAGCTTACAACTGGTTTGGACCAGTCTTTTATGTAGTAAATAGGTAGAGACTATGTACAGAGTGATTAATTTAGGTGAAAGAGTGTACTTGGCCGCATTTGCTTATAGCTCGGTCAGTTCTAATTCAATAATTATGATCTTATATGCGTTCAAAGGCTATTTTAAATGACTACCACTATGTGCATTTACAAAAGGTACGCACGCTTAACCATTAAAATGCTGCTAAAAGCGTTTACAGTTGCTTAAAATGAGTAGAAAACACAAAGATGTTAATAACTTAACGAGTTTTTGACCAAATACTACGCTCTTGACATCGTTAGAAAGGTTATTTTATGTACTACCTATATCTTTATTTACGAAAGGCTAGGTTGCTTAACAAATGAAACATTGGGAAAACCGTTTTTGAGCGCTTAAATACTAATTTAACAATAACTCAAGCAGTTCTGAAGTAAAAATTATGATTTTACACACGATCGAGCGGGATAGTTGTCCCCTACAATTGTATTAATTTTCAAGGTAAAAGACCGGTTTGAACCGGTTTAAATCGGTTTTTGCTCGGTCTTCATTATTTCCAAATGCTGATGGACCACAGACCGGACCGCGGTTGCGGTCTTTGCCGGTCTATTTATATTCCGGTCCATACAGGTTGTAGTCCGGTTCAGTCTCGGTTTTTTGCCAGTCTTGCAACAGGACTTCCAAACACTAATTGGGATCTCCGCCGCACCCTCGCGCCTGCTGGTAGGAGCCGCCCGCATGTCGCGCCCTCGCTCTATGCGGCCCTACAGTGGATCCACCACCTACAGCACCCCCGCGTCACCTCCACGTCATGACGGCAATGACCCTGCTGCCCTTCAATGACGCGCCTGTTGCCACATCACAATGACAACAATGCTGTGGGTGCACCCACCCACTCACTCCTTTCCACATTGACTGCAACAATCGCCCCCGATGCGACGCTGTGCACACACGTCTAACCCTAAGGCTGATTCA
This sequence comes from Pholiota adiposa, assembly GCA_009935795.1. Lineage (NCBI taxonomy): Eukaryota > Fungi > Basidiomycota > Agaricomycetes > Agaricales > Strophariaceae > Pholiota > Pholiota adiposa. Next base: position 5,941 of record QEYC01000045.1, read on the forward strand.
TCCATCCTCAGCTCCCCGTGGCCTCCATCCACAGCACCCCGCTGCCACGTGTTATACACTACCTGGCGTAGATACCACCCCTCTCGAGGACAGTAGCAACAAGTAGATGTACTCGAGTACATGTTATCTAGTTCTAATATAACTTATTTTAACTATCTACAGAGTGAGTACCCCAATGAAGACCAGGTCTTAACTGGTCTTTGCTGGTTTTCAACCAGTCTGAACCAAGACCGGTTCAGACTGGTTTTGGCTGGTTAAGAGACCGCAAAAAGACCGGTCCACGAGCGTTAACCGGTCTTGGGTCAGTCTACTCGCGGTCTGTTAACCGATGAGACCGGTCTCGGTCTCGGTCCAAGGCCTCTGAGGGCAAAAGACCGGACCGGACCGGACCTCAGAACACTAAGTTGACTTCGAGTAGCAATTAGCTCCTCCTCTGGAATCTCCAATTCAGAGCTGAAATCTAGCAGTAAGTTTGTTTCTTTGAAGTGATTTTGGTTGGACGCTGACGTACATGGAAGGGATCTGCGCGCGATGGTCTTCAGAGACAATCAAAGGAGCTAACAGTACTTTTTTAGTACGTTTCGCCGGTGTATTTTTTCGCTTTGCCCATATCTTTCTCATTTCTGTTGTTTCGAAATTTGACAGCTTCCAAAGGGACTCGTACTTCGACACCATCGCCATTTTGTGTTTCTCAAGGAAGTGCGTCTTCAGGAAGTATCGCCACACAGCTGGATCAGCCTTTGGGCAAAGCGGGCATTGCAGTGGGACATTGGAACATGGAGATGAGGCTGTAGATTCTGATGCAATGCGGTAAGAGTATTTGACTTTGAACAGACAGCCTTTTGACGATTCGGGGTTGATCGTTAGACTTGCATGTGCGCCCTTCCCCTTTTTCAAGAATATCTGACATAAAGGCGTTGGCCGGAGGCAAAGTCCACAGAGTGGCATCGCTGAATGCAGAAGTGACGGCTCGTGAAGAATGTGCGCTCCCATATGGGCCAACACTCGTTGACCTTGCGAGAGATCCAGTGCAACAGTGGGCGCACATTGGGGACATTCGGCGGTTCCAACATCCGCAAGATCATTACTGACATGTCGCCGCAGATAAAACACGCACTTCCTGTAGAGTCACAAAAGGTTAGTCCAATCTACTCTATGATTTTGGGACCATAATTCTCACCGGAAACTTCGCGATAGGGATATTCTTTACTTGCTGTGATATTAGGTACATTCGTAAGACAAGAGATAGTCATCTGTTCCTTGAGGCTGGCAGCTAACGCAACTAGGACCGTACTCTGAAACAAGAACCATGGAATCTGGCCTGTAGGATGGGCTTTCGATATTGAAGGGTTCAGTTGTTGAACCAGGCAACCAGGGACTGTGAATGAGCATTCGTCCATCCAGCGGTACGTACGCCAATCATGAAACTTTTCGGGATCGTCGACTTCTGTTGCAGGCCGTAAACCTAGGAGCTGATATGAAACGGTAACCGTTTCCTCGGAGAGCATGTCTGCGCTGAGGTGTGTCACTGGCTGCCCATCTACCTTCAGGCTATTGACTTCTCCAATGCACAGCCAAATCTTATTGTCCGACGACAACAGAGACGCGATTGGGTCCGAGACAACCAGGACATCCTCCTCGTCGATAGGTTGATTTTGGACGGAGATATTTACTGCATTGTTGCTGATGGCTTTATTTTGGATGTGTCGGTCGATATGCTGGACGCGACGGAGACGGTCAGTCGAACCCACTCGTTTGCGAAATTTGCTGAAGTCTGAGATAGCTCGTGCTTTAAATATTTCCTTGCCATTTATTGCTATCTTTGGCTCGACAACCTGTGGTGCAACAAGTCCCAACATGGCTTCTTCAACCTCGATCCGTGCTTCGAAGCCTTCGACAATGTCAATTTCCACGGGATTAGGTGGTGCAGGAATAGGAAGACTGCCCTCGGGCAAGGGGGCACACAGATTAGAATAGGAGACCCGGGGTCGATTTTTTTTTTTCGAGTGAGATGGGCGAACCTACCTACTACGTAATCAGGCACATATCTATATATAGTAATTTGATGGGATCACCATCACTTTGGGTCTGGTTTTCCGACAATTGTTTTTCATTTCTAGCATCACGTCGCTCGCGGCTCATGCCTCTCGCTCGCCCCTACCACCTGCAAGGCCACTCGCGATAATGGCTTAGGGGATTGGCCTACAGGAAGACCCTTGAAGCGGGAGATCTGATCTGCTAGGTACGCACTCTTGCACTATTTAGCAGAATAAATGTATTTTATGTAGTAATAATCACAAATATATGCCTATCTAACTATACTAGTGCTCGTTGCCGCCATCTGCCTGTGGGTCGCCACCCTCGCGCCGTCTTCATCGACTACAACTTTCCCGCTTGCTAATTGGTCATTGCTGGCAACAAGCGCACACATGCCTGTCGGTGCCTCTGCTCTCGCCCTTGTCCGCTGTGCTTGCCTCACTATCCACTGGCCTTGCGCGGTCACCCGTGCCCGCCACTGTTGTGGGGCATTTGATCCTGCCCGGTCTCCTCGTCCCTGACCCAGCCGTGCTTGCGGCTTGCGTGCGACGCGAGGTGACCGTATGGATGCACCATGAGCCGCCTTCATTTCAGCTAGTCCGCTACAGGCTACTCGCATTAGGTAGGCGGCGGCGACTGCAAGGCGCGGTGAAGTGGGCATGGGAGCTGATAGCGGCAACGGGGTGGGCGACGCAGTGCAACGGCCACCACGTCACACGTCAACGACAGGTCGCGTACCTACTCGCTGTCTTGCGTGAATGCCGCTGCGCACGCGAGGGCGTAAACGGGGGGCAGCATGGATGGGCGGGGTGAGTGTGGAGGCGACGACGAGGCAGCGGTGGTGAGGGCTGCATGCTGGAGTGCAACGGCCGACTGACGGTGGTCGTGTTCGCGGGAACAGGAAGGCGGCGACAGCGAGTGTGAGCACACTGTGGTGCTGTGGCATTCGTCCAGAGGCAAGGGGCGCCGAGGGCGCCATAAGCTGTAGGGAAGGGAGGGGTCGGTCAGAAGGGGATGGGGCGGGGTGGCTGCTGGGGCATACCTGGCAGATCTCCCACATCTCGGGTCCTCCCTATACTCTCCTTCCCCCTAGTCCTTCGTTGACGTGTGTATGTGGGTGTGGGGTGAAGCAAAGGGACGTGTGGGGGAGCAACAGTGGAGGGATAATAGTGGTTGAACGTTGAGTTCCACGATCAACGATATCGATCAACGTTCAACGAAGACTTGATCACGCGTCTCGGCCGGACTCGTGTCCAGCCTTAGTTCAATATCATCAACCCGTACTTGTACTACACGGGCCACTAATTATCACTAAATATACATGTAGGAAGTTCAAATGAATAAAAATGTCACTGGAATACCATTTTCTCGAGGTGTTCCAAAAAATTTTTTGGCGGCCTGCGGCTGAACCTACCTACCAGGACCCGGTCCGGCATTTCGATGCCGGTGCCCCCTTGACGTGCCCTGCCTACTATGCATGTTCAACTTAATGTTGAACTAATAATTTTGGTCTCATCTTTAGCAAAGCTTTCCCCAGTACTTCGCGGTAACTACTTGATTGACACACCAACTGTCTACCGTTTCAACTTGTTTGGATGACTGATCCTTTGAAAGAATGCCTTACTCAGGTCTTAGACTCTGTAGTCGATACGAGTACTTCGGTGGCGGAATCCAACCATGCTGGCGACTCCGCCCGTGTTCAATTGCATTGTTCTCCTCTGATGTCCATCCGCCCGCTTGAACAATTCACTACATTGGGAGAACTGCTCTACATCTTTCGAGACGCAATTGAAGGTGAGTGCCAGCTATCTGCGTTCATCCAGGGCAAGGTTGACAAATTTTGCAGGTCACAAGGACCTGTATATAAATGGGTTGCTTCACGGCGATGTATGGCCTGGTAATATCATCATTTCCAAACGTAAATCTACGTCTGCGATGGATGGTGCTATTCTTCATGGAGGCTGTCTTATAGACTTCAACCGTGCCAAGGCTGGTCATCTGAACATCCCAGCGTTAGAAATTCCTGATGCTGAACACCGTGAACATGCTTTGAAGTTGTCTGACAGCGCCATAGAACGCCAAGCTCTCTTTGTCAAGGAGAGCGTAGAGGATGCTCGTGTCGATGATGTCGCGAACCTCATCATTTCGCCAGAGGCTGTTCGCTATGCTAACAGTCTGCATCTCAGTAGAGCTGACTCGCAGATATATCTCGGGGAGGCAGTTATTCATTCCATAAGATTCCGCCATGTCCCTAAAAACGGAGTTTTGTCTCCTGTAAGTCTACACTGGAATAAGGTGCGACCTACTATCTTTGATCGTATCTGCTCATACTCATACTTGTGGTAGATTACCAAACATTATGCCTTTGTAAATGAATTGAGCAATGACCCCGAACAGGATTCAAGAACTCCAACTCGGACAGTGCGTGTTTTTACCTACTACCCATATATACTCTACTCAGCTAGCGTATAATTTTACTAGGGTACCCCACCTTTTGCCAGTTATGAAATCTTGTCTGGTGCATCCTACTTTTCGGGAACAGATCCTCAACATGATGCCATTCACGACATAGAGTCGTTTTTTTGGGTACTTGTCCATATATGTATGACTCGGCAAGGTCCCGGTGAACAACGTCGAGACGAGCTCAAAATCAACACAAAACCCAGGAAAAACCTCAGCGGCCGAGGCCCCCACTCACTTCATACACTGGTGTGGTGTATGTTCGATAGCGAAGAACACTCAATTCTTTCAGAAAGCAAACGAATACTTTTCCAATCTCCCGAGAATTTTGAAAATTGGGTTCTGGCCAACTTTCAGCCTTCCTTCAAACCTTTCGAACATCTCGTAAGGGAGTGGTACTCCCTTCTTCGTCTTGCGCATAAATTTCATGGATATGAATACTATAATATTCATGACCGAACCCTCGCAATTCTCAACAGCTTCATCAAATCACAAGGCTCTGAATTGGACCGTATAGGTGACATTGGGAAAGCAGTGCTTGAATCACGCGAAGCGACGATATCCTACGATGCAAGAGACTGGGTGCGGTGACTGATAGCATGGTTAATGAATGGGGGATATCACCTCAAAGGAAATCCAATCAAAGTCGTCCAACCATGGAAACTCCGCCTTCACCATCATCTCATCTGGCCAAGAGAATAAGGATGGACGCGCAGAAAGACATGCACCATTTGGATAAATCGCAGTGGGTAATTCCCCCTCGTACTTCATCCTTTCGTGCGGTATATTGATTTCTCTATCGTCACGTAGGCCCAAGATTATGATACCTTCCTGCCCGCGAGTCGCTAGTCACGTAGCTACTCTTGTCCGTCCGCCCATACACAATCGACTTGCAATTGACAATCAATTAGTACAACATACGAACATACAAACGAGGGAAAAAGTGCTCATAATACAGATCCAATGAGGTTAATCTCCCACAAGGCTGAGGGTGACAGGCGAGTTCGACGTGGAGAGAACGACGTTGCTTGAGGTGTCCTTCTGGCCATTCTTTATCCACCCATTGGGTGTTTCCGAAGAAGTCCGAGTCGCACCGTGCGTGCGTGTGACCGCACCAAACAACCTTTAAATTACAAACAACATACAAATCTACTGACCTCCTTATCCCAAACCCTCATAAGTAAGAATCTTGAACTAAGTTTCTAATCTTTAGCAAAGCTTTCCCCGCTATTTCGATGGAACACCAACTTCCAACCATTGGGATAGCGGATTCTTTGAAAGAACCTGTTTACCTTTCGGTCGATGTAAAATGTTCTCCGATGGCTGGTTACAGCCATGCTGGCAATACCGCCCGTGTCCAGAGGACAACAATGGAATTGACATCCATGCGCCCGCTCGAACAGGTCACTACGTTGGGAGAACTGCTCTGCGTCTTTCGAGACGCAATTGAGGGTAAGTGCCAGCTATCTGCGTTCGTTAAGGACAAGTTTGACAAAGATTTCAGGCCACAAGGACCTGTATTTAAATGGGTTGCTTCACGGCGATGTATGGCCTGGTAATATCATCATTTCCAAACGTAAATCTACGTCTGCGATGGATGATACTATTCTGTATGGAGGCTGTCTTATAGCCTTGGACCGTGCCGAGGCTGGTCATCTGAACATCCCAGCGTTAGAAATTCCTAATGCTGAACGTCGTCAACGTGCTTTGAATCTTCCTGATATCTTGGTGGAACAACTTGCTGTCAGTGTCACGGATTCAGTGGCTGTGGCAAACCTCACCATTTCGCCGGATGTTGTACGTTACGCTAATAGCTTGCAATATGACATGCCTGAGTCGATGGTATATCTACGGCACGCGGTAGCTCATTCGATAGCATTTCACCGCCTCCCCAAAAGTGGTGTTTGTTCCCTTGAAAGTCTGCATTGGAATAAGGTGCGAGCCGTCCATCGTCTATCCTACCCATGCTTACATCCATGCCTAGATTGTCAAACATTATAACTTTCAACACAATGATTCGAGGAATCCCCCGGAACAGAAATCCAAAACTCCAACTCGTACAGTCCGTGTTTTCACCTACTACATGGCCTCAGCTAACTTATAACCTCATCAGGGCACCCCACCTTTTTCCAGCTACGAAATTCTATCTGGTCAACCCTACTATCCAGGTAAGAGTCCTCAACATGAGGCTGTGCATGACATAGAATCATTCTTTTGGGTGCTGGTTCATCTTTGCCTAACTCGCCAAGCTTCTGGAGGAAAGCGTCCTAGCACAGATTACAATGAAGAGCTCCCAAAAAACCCTGATGGCTCAGTTGCCTACACACTTGATAAAGTTGTGTTTTGTACATTCGATAGCGAAGACCAAACCCTTCTCGCGACCACCAAACAACAATTATTCCATACTCCCATGATATTTGAACATTGCATTCTGGCAAACTTTCACTCTTCTTTCATCCCTTTCAAGCCTCTTGTACGGGAGTGGTACTCCCTTCTCCGTCTTGCGCATCAGTTTCACGGATACGAATACTATGATATTCATGACAGGACCCTCGAGATTTTCAACAGCTTCCTCAAGTCCCAAGGTCCCGAGCTGGAACGTGTAGAGGGCGAAGGGAAAACACTGCTCTAAGCACGCGAAGCTGATATCCAATGATTTAGGAGCCTTGGCTTGTCGGTCTCTGATGCAGGTACGGTACAGAATGGATAGGATGACTCCTCGACGAACATCCAATCAAACTCGTCCAACTACGGGACTTTCTACTTCACCATCTCATCGAATAATCAAGAGATCGAGGACGGATGCGCAGAAAGAAATGGGCCATTTGGATAGACAGTAGATAATATACCTGAGCTCCTTCGGACTTCATTCCTTTGTGGGATATTAATTTTTCTACTGGGAGACCCAAATTCTGACGCCTTCCTGCTCCCTACTCTTTATCCATATGCCAATACACAATCGACATTCAATTACGACATACATACATACGAACGAGGGAAAAATATATTCATAATCCGTTTCCAACAAGTTCAATTTCCCAAAAGGTTGAGGGTGACGGGCGAGTTCGAGGTGGAGAGAACGACGTTGCTTGAGGTGTCCTTGTGGCCATGGTTTGTCGCATCCACCCATTGGGTGTTTCCGAAGAAGTGATTCCTCGAAGGTGACTGGATAAGGGTGCCCCTCTTCCTTCCTTTACCGCTGGGGTCGGCGGCGGGTTGGAAATTTAGGTCAGCTCTGAAGTACCTTGAAGTCGAGGCATCAAAATCGCCCTCGTAGGTAGGGTGCAGAGTCACCTCTACTCTTCCGTTGCTCGACTTCGCATGGTGCTCCAGGGACGAGTCTAAGGGAGCATCGATGAACGAGACAGTGAGCGGAGAGTTGGTAGTGGCCGTATCGACAGAAAATTGTCCGCCTTCGCTGGAAGGGGTGGTCAGGCTCAGCCTGGCATCGAAATGACTGGCGAACGGGTAATTAATTTCGTTGGCCATGAATGAAACTTTGAAAGTACTAGGGAAATACTCACGCGTTCGAGGTGTGCGCAACCAAGGTAGGGCGTTTACCGTCGTCGTGAAGACCAACAGCAACACTGATTGGGGAGTTGGTTGTCTCCAAGATGAGCGACTTGGTCGTATTGAAAGTACCACGGATGCCAGAGTTTGTTGTCGATATATGACCTTGAACGGCCGAGAGCGTCTGATAATCAAGATGTTCGTGTTGGCTGATCAAAAATCTGGATGAGTAGAATTTGATCAATTACTTACCTCAATATATATAGGGCTGTTCGTTCCCCTCAAAGAGATCGACTCGAAGGTGATCTTGGGTTCAAGATTGCCGACTGTCTGCATTGTGTTCGGGACATCCGTCTCAAAACTCGTGATAAAGATTGCCGAAGAATCTTCGGGCAGAGTGACGGTGGTATCGAAATACATTATATCTCGCCCACGCCTGTGATGCCCACGACGCCAGGTCGGAGTCTAAGAAATAAGATGAATATATTTGTCCACACCGAAGCCACCATTCCGACTTACAAATATACCAACGCCTTGTTGATTCTGGGGACGAGATGTCAAGCAGGCCTTGGCAATGTTTAGGGCATCCTCGAGTCTGCGATATTTCGCAACAACGTTGATAGTAACAGACTCTTTAGCCTGCTCCGAGGAAGTGATGACATTGACCAGTCCGGCTGACAGATGGCCTCGAGAAAGCAGGAAGATATTATCCGCCGAGAGTGGGATTTCGAACGTGGCGCTGGCAGAGGAATAAGGGCCATCGTCGCTACCTTCGGTCCAGTTGGTACCTTGGATGCAGTTCTCCAAAACAAGGCCTGCAGGAATATCGTAGTAGTAGTCCGGGTCCCTTATGTCCTGCCATGCGGGAGAAGGAGCCTCATTAGCATTCTTTCCACCCAGATAAATCAGAATTTCTCACAAATTTACGCTCTCGGTGTCTCGAGAACAAGTTTCGACCCAAAAACACACGGTGCGCCGCATTGATTACCCATAAGGTCACGAAGATGAAGAACAATCCGCACAGTACTCTGCGCCAGAGGCTTCTCCGCTTACGAACAGGGACTAGAACAGCTTGAGGGTGCCCTTCAACGTCCGTGTACACCTGGATCGCAGGCTTCGGATACGAAGGCTGCAATGGGGACGTCTGAGACAACAAAGCAGGGTTAGATTTCGCGTCCCCGGGGAAAGACATAGTAAGAAACTTTATGAAAGATGATGAGGTGATGGTACGTTTAACACTGGAATTTTGAAAGGTGGTGGTGGTGGCGTCTTAAGTAAAGTTGTTGGATACCTTGACGCTTGTTCTCGCTGCGGAGTCAGGGCCTGGAAATGCGGAGATGATGCATATGCATGGATTGTTATCAACTTCCCTATCTGATAATGATCGCGTTAGCCATACATCCGTCCGTCCCGCAAACGCGATGAAGTAAACTTCAATTCAAGTACCACTTATTCCCAATATACTCCAAAGTCGAGTGCGAAGATTGGCAGTTTGCGACCACTGCAGCGTAGAAGGGAAAAACCGTAACAGACAAGTGACTGAGTACTCATTGCTCAAAGATAGACCACACACCACAATTGACTGACGCTATTGGAGTGCAAGTAGGTGCCATTCTGTCAGAAACTGAATTCGCAGCCGGCGCAGCCACAACACCATTTGATAATTCACCGAGGGGCAAGCGCACAGAAACAAACGCGTGTTGAGCGATTGAACTCTAGAATATTTGAGCATTGATCATGGGTGGTCGACTGCGCAACATCAATCCACAAGAAGGCCTTAGGTTAACAATGAATAATCAAGTTTGCGCAGCCTACTATTCCTCGCCTTCCTTCTTACGATGCCGACGTTTCCTCTTCTTTTTCGACGTATTTTCGTTGACGTCCCCAGTGTTATCTGCAGGTTCCCCGGACCGCTCTTCATCAACTTCAGCCTGCTCTTCCTCTCGCTTTCGCTTCTCGCCAGAGCCATTCTGAACTGCGCCAGACTGCGGAAGGAGTTCGTCCACACCGTCCTCTTCTCCGTTAGCGCCGAGCGCAGCTTTGAGTTTCATACGCTCCTTCTTGCCCATACGCTTTTTCGGCTTTTCTCCATCCTCACCGCCGTGCTGCCCTCGTCTGATGGAAGTTGACGACGCGAATGTCGCGCCCAAACGCTCTCCGACCTTGGCCTTGATTTCGTGCAGCTTTTCTTGCGTTTTTGGGTGGTATATGTGACGGTTGCCCTTGTTATCTCTGTAGGGCGCGTATTTCTTGACACTCATGTATTCGTTCAGCTCTTGGTCGGTGGCCATGAGGATTTCTGCGGGTGTTAAGGCGTAGGTTTGGGGTTGCACGGGTACATATTTGAATCGTGTTGGTAAGTCGCCAACCTATAGCGTAGATTATCGGGTTAGCGATTATAAGAGGGGGAAAAAATAGATGGATATCACGAACCAAATCGTTGAAGTCAAGGCCATAAACTTCGTCCATATACTCGTTGAACTTCCGTTTGCGCATCTCCTCCGTGCCATCCCACTCCTCATCTTCGTCGAATTGGGGTATAACATCCGCATCCATCGCATCGATGTCCACTCCATCGTCTCCACCAGCATCTTTCTTCTTTTTCTTTTTCTTCTTCTCCTTTTTGCTCAACTTGGGGTTGGGGTCATATATGACGTGCTCATCGTCGTCCGAGATGGGTATATCGCTAATATCCACATCGTCGTCCCATATAGGCTTGCCATTCGCGTCGTATCTCACACCGTCATCGGCGTCATCGTCGTCGTATGCATCGGCACCGCCAAAGCCAGCTTCCTCCTCAAACACCTCCTCCCCTCGATCGAAGAGGTCGGCCATTTGACGATCATGTTTTTCAGGATCCCACTCGCCCTCGAGGTCCAGCTCCCTCAAAGCCTCGTCGACGAAATTATCCTCCTCTCCATCCTCGCCACCCTTCGACTTCTTCAACCCACCTTGCTTGCCGATAAGTTCCAGCTTGCGCTTGACCTCGCGCATCTTCAGTGCCTTGAGGCGCTTCACTTCCTCCCTCTTCTTCTGCAGTTCCTCCTCCTTGCGCTGCTTGCGCCTCTCCCTCGCTTCTTTTCTCGTGGTATCCTGCCGGCGCACGACGGAGGTAAGGGTACGCGGGAAGGAGGGTATAGTCGAGGCGCCGGGCTCCTCGAATCGGTGGTTGTAGGAGGTTTCGAAATGGGATGCGAGGGACTCGAAGGAGGTGTCGGAGAGCATGCCCGTATCCATCTCTTCGTCTGAGCCTTCGGCTTTGGGTTGGTCGTCGCCGTCCTCCTGGGGTTCGGCTTTTGATTTGCCTTTCTTCTTGCGGCGTTCTTGGGCTGGGGAGGTGATTTCGTTGTATGTAGGGACGTGCCCTTCCGAACGGTCTATCCAGCCGCGATTGAGGATATAGCTGTAGCTTTCTTTAGTATGTGGATATTGAAGAAGGAATGAGAGACGAACTTGAGGAGAAATTCCTGATCCTGCTCAGCTCTAGTCCTCTTCACCGGCTCCGCCCCGCCCTCAGCGGGTGCCTTCGTTTTCTTTTTCGTTTTCTTCTTTTTCTTCTTCTCCCCAGCCGTATCGTCCTCGTTCATCTCTCCCTCATCCTCCTCTTCGATAAATTCAACAACCTCATCGACCTCGGTCGTCTCAATGGTCACCAGCTCCTTGAGGTCCCCAACTTCGCGTTCCAGGAACGCGCGATATTCTTCTTCTTCCCGCTCGCGTTCATCTTGCGTCTTCTCTCGGGGAACCAGAATGTCGTCTTCACCGACTTTCTCTGCTGCACTGTGGAAGGCGGCAATGGTTTCTCTTCGCAGAGCTTCCTGTTCTTCGACGTGCGTTAGAGGGCGGGGCTCTTCTTCGGGAGATGACGACCGAGAGCCGTGGAGCATGGCATCCATGTTGACTTGGCGAAGAGTCACTGGTTTTGACTATCAAAACGATCAGATTATTTCAGAAAGTGTTCGAAAGCAAACACACCTTGCTCTTATTTTTCGTTTGTGAGGTCCCACTGGTCCCAATCTTTTCGTGTTCCTCTGGTAAATATATTAGTACCACTCCAAGGATATCCCGAGGACGCAATTACCTCCAAAGATATCCTTTTGGGAGTCATAAATAGCAGGATCCTTCTTCTTAATTCGCGCCAGGGTCCGCAGGATGGCAACGTCCACTGCAGGTGTGAGCTCTTCGCCATGTTCATCCTCGGACTCAGCGCTCTCCGAGTCGGTAGAGAAGTCGGAACCAGATGCATCGGGGTCATAATCAGAGCCATATTTTGCCTTTACTGAACAGAGTTTAGCACTCAGTTTCATTAGAATAGAAACAACACGCACATCGTTCCAGCTCTTCCCTCTCTTTTCGGTACTCGAAGGCCTTCGCGTAGTGCTCGTTGATAGTGAGCTGGGTATCGCCAACTTTCACTGAGTCCTCGTCGTCAGAGAAAAGCTGGGGCATCGTCGTCTGACGTCCAAGCGGAAATTGTGCTTCGAAGACGGTCAGAGGTTGGTCAGAGGTAATGATGATAATTTGAATTTCTTGTCGAAAAAATGGGTATATGTGACTAGGTCACATCACGTCTCCGTTACCGGCAATTTGCGGCATGTTTTCTCCCCGAACGAAACATTCAAGTGAGCTATCTTTTCTTTCGCGACGATGTCCCAAACGATACCTGCTCTCAGTTTCATAGATATAGGAAGGTTCGGAGATTGTTGTATACCAAATTACTTCACGGAACACTCCTCATCAATATTCTTAACATGGTCAAGACCGATGATAACGAGTTGCATTGGCCTCCGCCTCCTGCCGTTTCCACGTCTTGAGTCGAGTTTTTCTCTCAAGAAACATGCCTTGCATCAATAAAAACGACGTGTCGATGAACACAATCTACCGCGAGTATCTCTAATATCTCCCTAAAAACGTACAATCGTGCGTCAGCGATTGCCCTGAGCACACCTTTATTCCCCGCTCGGACGTGTTCCTACTGCGCATCTGATTCTGATAAGCTCTTATATGGATATGCGAATGCGCAGTGCGACTATTTCCATCCATATTTAAGCCCGTATACTATAAAAAAGAAATACATCGCGGTTTGGGGAATCAGCCGAGGCCAGACAGCGCCTGCGGCACCGTGGGGCAGACGTCACAAGACGCCTGTTATAAGATAAGCTTGACTCAGTTAGTAACTTACGACTACAACTTACCGACAACGGGTTTCCGTTAGAGCAAGTTCATCAGCGTCCCCGACGAAGTTTACTCGTATTCTTCAGCCCCACGTCCCCACCTTCAGCCCAAGAAAATGATCGTCGTCGATGAACCGAACTCTGCTGAACGGGCGCCGCTGAAAAACAATCCTGATCCATCATCGCAGGCTCCGCCGCCACCGTATGCTGCTACCACGACACTTGTCGAGCAATACCGATCTGTGCGGGCAGTACCACCGCCCGTGGCGGCGGTGGTGATTGTCGAAAGAGAATCGACGCTCCGACGATTCCTGAAGGCATTCGCAGTCGCGTTGATAATCATCTTCCTATGGAGTATGTTCATCGACAGCTTGGATATGGCTATTGGACGCAGGAATAGACATAGAGGCACTGGGAGCACCTACGAGGATAAAGAGAATGGCCTGGTGAGTCGCCAGTTTCGTTCGATTTACAAGACATCCGTCTCATCCCGAATCCGCGTACAGGAATGGCTCATTCGCGGCTGGTACAAAACAGCGCCTGCTTCGACACCCTGTCTATGTCAACCCACCGACGCATCGACGACGGAGATAGTACGCGCATTACCCATCCATTACCCCCCAACACCAAGCCCGCAAGTCGAGATGGCCCTACCGACTGTATCGCAGCCTTGCGCTAGCGTAGCCCCGACTCCTGTCCCACAACAACCATGATGAATCCGTATCGATATTAGCATTCCCCCTTTCCACCTTTGCCGTGGTCGGGGTGACTGGGGCCGGTGAATCACCTCACATCGTCTTTTTGCTCTCCCCTTGGCTCTGCAACCTCTGCTCATATATCTGCATCATCCCAGTGCGGCAGTGTTTTTTCTTCTTGACAGCATGCTTACAGTTATTGACGTGTTCATGATTTGAACCCTTTCTTACTTCGCAATCCCAGTACCGTACTCCAGAACTGCTATTATATTTGTACGAGTACCTTCATTCATTCTGTACATTACGAACACGTTTGGAATACGAGTTAGATATCTGCTTCTCAGATCTCGTTCTTTTCGCGCGTGCAAAGCAGAGTAGTGACGCTCAAGGAAGATGCTGTTGTGATAATGATGAACGTGAAGGCGGGAATGATTGAACAGGTGCGCTGCGGGTGTATACCCTCGCAGGTGGAGTGATGTTTTATCGCGGTGTATAAGGTACACCACTACTTCGATAGCTCCTTCCGAACTGCACCGAGTCTAATCAACCAACGCACACCACGAAATAACAATCAACTCACGAATCTCCAAATCCCGCTGGTCCCACTTGCTCAGCTCCTCCCGTCCCGCAGGGCCCTTGCCCGTGAACACATCTCCCCAGCTGATCTTCACCTTCTCCTTCTCCGCAGCCTCCTTGTCCTCGTCGCCACCAGAAGCCGACGAGCGCGCGAGCTTCTTCAGGCGCTCGAGCTCGCCCACCGAGAGCGGCGCCCGTGACTGCAGTTGCTCCTTTATCGACTCGAGGATGGACGTCTGCGCCGCTACCCGTGCGCGCTCGTCTTCTACTATCTTCTTTCGGCTGACGAGGTTGATGGATATGGAGACGAGCGCGAGGGAGTAGAGGACATGAGGGAGATACGGACTGAAGCCCATTTTTTGGCGTTCTCTCATGCGCTGCATGCTTTTTGATGGTGTTCCGGACCGCCGTGGCCGGCGGGCGCCATATTTTCGAGACGGTGTCGACTGTCAAGATATTTCACAACTGACTCGGAAGAGATAAGCAAGAGTAAAATACATGGATGATGGCATGAGGGTATAGAATGACTACACGGGCTAAGAACTAAAGAATGCTGCTGGTGTCAATGTCTCCAAAGAACGAAAACCCGTTCTGTTTTCCCAAATTGAACCCGAAAAGAGAGGACGCTGGTTGCACAACGTCGGTGGCCGTCCCGTTAGAAGTAGTAGCAGCGGTGGTGGTGGTGGTGGTGGTAACATCCGTAACAATGTGAAGTGATGATGAATCCGGGGGCGTCGTCGAGTCAGTACCAGCCTTGTCCGCTGGCACTGTAGGCACAACACCTCTATTTGCGTTTGCCGTTTCCTCTGTTGTTGTTTTTATTTCGGTTTCCAGAGGGAGTTTCGGGGGCGGTTTCGTCTCCAGCACCGGAGTCTCCGGTTTGGGGATCGCCTTTGTCTGTTGTTGCGCTGCCTTTCCCTTTTTTGTTGTTGTTGCCTTTGCCGCCGCCGGCTTGGAAGGGGTCTCCTTCTGCGTGCGAGTTGCTGCTGGTGTCTTCTGGGTCGGCGTCGGCGTCGCCGGAGTGACCGTTCGCGCCTCTGTTCGTGGAGGTTTCGGGGACTGCAACAACAGACAGGGTCAGCGATGGAAGCCCAGACGACGACGATGACGATTGCGCTACCAATGCACCTGGATTGTAGGTCCCCTCGCCGGCGGTGTCGGCTTCGGCAGCGCTGATCTGGAAGAGATCGCGAATGAACTCGTGCAGATCTGCGCCGTGGATGGTCGGTGTCAAGGGGCTTCTCGCGCCGCTCGCGGTTCGCGAAGCGCGGGCTTCTTCGCGTGCACGGGTGATCATAACCGTTGTCTCCAATCCCAGATCGTTGGCCTCTGGGAACGTCAGCATCTCTTCGCGTTCGCAGAGCGCGGCGTAGCGCGGGATGAGGTAGTTGCGGTCGACTTTGTTGTCGTGGTACAGCTTGATGCGCTTCACGTCGAGAATTTCCTTCTTCTCGAGCTCGCGGATGGCGAGGTTTTTGATCTCAGGGAATCCCCAGCGGTGGGCGAGACTCAGGATTGATGCCCAAACCTCGGTTTCTGCTTCGTATATTGAGTATTTCCTGTTGGGAAGTGATTATTTAGTACATTAATCAGATCCGGTTGGTGATTAAACACGCACGGATTGTAGATCACCCAAAGGAATTTCGCAAACTCGTCTGCGGTGACCCCTTCTAGCACGATCGCATTCGCATCTCCAGCTCCTTGCAGAGGTGTTCCCGGTGTGAGAGGCGTAGATAATTTGGCCGCAAAGTATCGAGACTCCCGATCGAAAGTACTTGTGTACTCTGAATTGGACATGCTCGACCTTGCATCCAATTGTTTATTAGTCTCCGAACGCTGCAGTCCAGTCAGCTAGGCACTTACAAGGAAAGAGAGGTCGCCAGTGGGAATGTAGTACTCGCTGTGACGAGTGAGAGTGTGTAGGTTTTCATCGACATCAGTCAACAGAGCCATGGACGTCTGCGCAAGGGAAGTCTTGGGGAAAGACGGTACGGAGGGAGAGAAGTGGACTATCACAATTTTATCCTCCATCGCGGGCGCTGCTTTTTGTGTGAAGACCGAGTCAACACGTGTATCAACACGTTGTCGATGTTCTCGCACCTTTCCTGATCGACATGAGGCATTGAGCGTAACCGGCGGCGCACTTAACAAGGCGGTCGCCCATTGTGGGAGGCCCACTGTGCGCCTGCGTATTGTCTCGCATTGTCCTGGCGGCTTTTGAGGTAATGGAGCGACAATGGGGCGGGAAGCGAGCACGGCGGTGGGCGTTGCGGTCGAGTTGCGGTCAACAGCGAGGCTTGCCAAGCATTTTTCAATCGCGCAACGCTGCGGCGCGTGCTGATACGCTCAGACACGACGCGCTTTCTTCCGAATATTCGAATCCCTGTCATCCGCTCCTGCTGCTGTGCTTGTTTGTACGTTGCAGGGTATTCCATGCATACCAATTTGCTGAAGAAAGATAGGAGAACCACGGCTACGGCTCACGCTTTGTCACTATCCAGGGAATACAAGTTAATCTACCAGTTGCACCTTAACTGCGTACGGAAGGGAAAGAAGAGCATTGAGCACCCTCAACCCACGGAAAGGTTATTCAACTTGAAGGCGATGCGACGCGGACCTCGGTACATATCCGATATGATGAGAATATCAGTCAAATTTATAGTACATGCTTCGATACATACAGTAGATAAGTACTTCGATTTACACATACACCTTACAAGAAAGTCCAAGAAAGCTAGAAGAAAAATATGTATGTACTGTACAACAGCGATTAAGATCTATTTGGGGCCCCGCCCATTTCTCTTCAGGAGCGGGAATTTTCCAAGCTTGTGAGTGTGGTCAATGGCTACAGTGAAAAGCGGAGTGAGCTCAGAGCAAAGCACAAGTTCATAATAAAATAAATCACTTACGAGAGTCTCCTGGTGATGATATTTTGTTTTCCTCCCTGAACTTGGCCGTCGAACCCTCCTCAATACCCATTTGCGACTCGAGAGTGCGGAAGACCTCTGCCACATCCAGCCCCTCGGGCAATGGACTACGGCCGCCGTCGTTGGGATTGGCGCGCAGACGCTCGCGAGCGGAGTTGACGAGGATGGTAGCCTCCATCCCGATGATCTGGGCTTCATCCAAGGTGAGCGGTGTATCGCGTGCGCAGAGGGCGGCGTAGAGGGGGACGAGATGGCGCTTGTCAACCTTGTATTTCTGGTACAACGCCATCTTGGTGACAATGTCGAGTTCATGCTTCTTCTGGAGCTCGCGCACAGCGAGTTCCTTAACTTCGTTGAAGTCCCATTTGTCGGCGAGGTTTAGGATACAGTTCCAGTCGTCGACGCTGGCCTCGTAGAGAGAGTATTTGCTATGCGAGGCAAGGATCAGTCTAAATTGCGCGAAAAATGAAGATGACACGCACGGATTGTAGAAAACCCAAAGCAATTTCTCGAACTCCTCCGGGCTCACATCCTCGAGGACTATGGGGTCGTTATCATTTGTTCCTTGCCTGACATCACCAGGCGACGCGGGGTTAAGCTTCTTGTTGAAGATGGGTGATTCGCGGGAGAAAAAATAGCCATGTACGCGGAACAGCGTGCGATTCGTCTGGGGAAAGGTCGGAGAACGCGCTGGTCAGAAAGAATGCCTACGAAATGGTAGACGCTAACGAGACTTACCAGGATGTGTAGATCAGCTGCATCTATGTAATATTTTTGATGACGCTGGAGGAGCGCGATGCTGTCCGAACGTTGATGAGACATGGTTTACGATGCTGGGAGATAGAATGTCGTTGAGGAAAGGCTGACCACGTCGGTGGAGTGGGCGTAGTGAGGGAGGAAAGGAAGGAAGGACAAGGTTGAAAGCTTAGTTCGGCTATTGGGGATGATAAAGGTATCCGGAAGAGAAGCGAATACCGCCATCGGGCTGCGCCGCTGTGATACCCTGAGCGTGGCGGTGATGATGGGTTCCTAGCCTACACGTGTTGGAAGCTCTCCACAATGAGGCCGGCGATGGGCGCTTTTTTCGGTGTTTGTTATTGTTGGATGCCATTTTTCGCGGCTGCCGTCTGCAAATTCGTTGCCGTAAGATGCGTTGGACGCACACGATCTTCTCCCATTCTCAACAATTGTCGAGCATTTAGCTTTGTTAAGGTCAATTTATGTCAAAGAATGTTACGGGCATCTCACGATGAGGTGGAAAAAACGAAGGCGGTACTACCTCGTGCCGCGTCCGGGCTGCCTCGTGTTCGGCGAAATGTCAGAATCAGATCTTCGCCATACACTTGTCTCGACGGTGGGTCCTTTCGACACAACTTTAGAGCAGTACATCGCCCGTATCTTGTCCTTACCACATGCCTTGACTAGTATTCATCATTCCTTTTGAACCTTATTATAACGTCCTCGAATCCTAGGCAGCGGATTTGCGAAACCTATGTAAATGTTACGTTGAGAATCCAATCATTGTTACTAACCAGCAGCATCTAGGCCTCTACGCTTTACCAACACCCTTCAGCTCTTCCGCGAAAGGATAGTCAGTGTACCCAATCTCCGTTCCTTCTTGTATTCCGGGAACGTAAAACGTCTTTCGATCAGGTCGTGTGAGCGGGATGTCGTATTTCAAACGCAACGGAAGGTCAGGCTGCGTGAAGAACAGTCAGAACAAATAACTTCGAGTATTCCGGTGCGCATACATTCGAAATGAACAGCCTCCCAAAAGCGATCAAGTCTCCCTCGTCCGCTCGCTTGATAGCTGACTCTCGCGTGTATCCCCCGCTGTGATGAGTGGTTTGGGAGTCCAAATTTTGCGGAAAACGTCGTTTGACTCGGGGACGTGCGAATGCGTCTTGTCTGCATCTCCAGCGCCTGCGATGTTAGGTTCAATGAGATGCAAATAGGCGAGATCAGGGTAATTGTCTTTGAGCGACTGGATTATATGCGTGAATTGAGGGACTGGATCCTTCATCCCATTTCTAGAATAAAGAACAGTTAGTTGTTGAATCTCTGTCAGAGGAGGATGACACAAACCTAAGAAGACACTCCACGGGCTCAACCGCACGCCAATCTTCTCCTCCCCTACAGCCTTTACGACGCTATCCACAATCTCCAACGGGAGCCTGCTCCTCTTCTCGACAGTACCTCCATACTCATCCTCCCTCTGGTTACTGACGTCCTGGATAAATTGATCCACAAGGTACCCGTTCGCGAAATGCAATTCCACCCCATCGAAGCCCGCTTCCTCTACCGCGTTCTTCGCCGCCGTGCCAAACCAGTCTATGTACTGCTGGATTTCAGGGACGGTGAGCGCGCGAGGCGTCTTTCGGCCTGATATTGGAATCGCGGAGGGGCCGACGAGTTCAAGTCCTTTCGCTTCGAGTTCACCTGAGTCTGCAGCGCGCCCCATTGCGCGAATCTGGATGTATATGAAGGAGCCTTGCGCGTGGACGCCGTTCACAATCTATACCCAATCCCAAACCCGATGTCAAATCACGAACAGGCATTCCGAGCAAAGATGACAGAGAACCCACCTCCTTCCACGCATCGATCTGCTCTTTCGACCATATCCCAGGCGTATTATCGCGCCCGCCGCCCTCGCGGGAGATGAGCGCGGACTCCGTGATGATCAGGGTACCAGGACACGACGCGCGCTGGGTGTAATACACATCCACCAGCGGTAGGATGGGGACGTTATCCTTGGGGGACGGCCTTGTAGCGCGTTAGGGGCGCCATTACGACGCGGTGCTGGAGTGTATGTGCGCCGACTTTGATGGGCGCGAAGAGCTTTGAAGTCGGACATGGTCGTGTGCTGTAGAGAAAGAACATATTGGAGGCAAGTTGAGTTGCTTATGAGGGTTTGGGATAAGGAGGTCAGTGGATTTGTAAGGCGGTCGCAGGCGGGTTCCGATCATGCGCACGCACGATGCGACCGTGTCTCGAGATTCAGAATTGACGCTTTGTGAGAGTAAACCAAGCAGTTCCATCCAATCGACGTCTCCGAGGGTGACCGGTTTATAATTAAACTGATAAGGGTTCAATAAGCGACATGAAGACGTACTGTATCTTCTCGCTCAACTCCCAACTATTTCAGAAAACACCTCCTCAAATACCTTGAAGGTCGCATTTCCCAGGATCGCAAAGACAACTCTGTCGAATGAGTCCTTGAACCTCGCATGTTCGCCAACCAAAAGCTCCTTCCAAAGCCGGGCCCGCCACGAGCTCAACCCGATTCCTGAACGCCCCCGTCCCAAAGCTCCCCAAAACGAGATTCCGCATGCCACGGCGCTCGAATAGATAAAGTACCCTCGCCATCTTCTCTTTCATCGCCGCATCTAAATCGCGCTGTCGGTACTCCCGCGCTGGTGGAGATACCGTCGGACGACACCCACATTGACCGCAGCGCTGGTGACGATGTCGGCTTCGGTGGACGGCAGCCAGTCGCCTTTGTCTGCGCGGGAAAAGAGGACGTCGGGCTAATAGATCATGGCGTGGCTGTAGTACCCCTCCTTTGGGTTCCTTTCTGTGGGAACCGTAGAATTTCTGGCCAGCATCGGTCATCAGACTTGGGTATATTCTCGAACAGCAAGCTACAGTATGTATTCCTCCTGCGGATCGAAATCTGGTGAACAGAATTCAGGAGGACAATAGAATAAAACGTACCGCATGAACCCTCCACCCGGATTCTTCGACGCGAAATTGAGCACGCCAACTCGTCTATCTTCAAACCCTTCAATTGAATCGACGTCTTCCTTCAATTTACGCGTCCCGACGAGGACAGAGCATTCAGAAACCGTGATTTTGAGTCCTCCTGGGGACCTAGGCATATCGGCGTTACGCGTCATTGTCGACCATTCTGACAGGTTGGAAGTGGCGGCGTAGAATGAAATGAAGTATGTTCGTTGGTGTGTTCAACAGCAGTCCGAAGGTCGTGAATATTGGCGTTCAGCTCATACTCTCCTTGCACTATTTTCGCTAGAGTAGAAGCTGCGATTTTCTTCAGGGACCATCTGACTGGCTTTGGTGATGCTGAACACGCTTGACTGCATGATAGCTTGAACGAATGGGCGATTTGATGACGAAGATTAGAGATGAACGTCGAAAGCGGGACCGACCTGGTATTCTGAGTCCTGATCTGTGGATAAGCCTGGAGTTTCAACTCCTCGCCTATGAACTGAATCAGCCTAGTAGATTTACTGGATCTTCATTATACCGAGAATCCTGGTGACTGTTCTCGAGTCTTGAACATCCCGAACGGCTCTGAAGGTGACTAGTTGACTTGGGAATGTCCGGACTGTAATCCTATGGCGATGTCCAGGAGTACGACGTATGCCCGTTTTGCGTAGAAATGTGAAAGTGGCGCGAAAAGGAATACGCGATGTTCAGATATGCGCTGGGAGGACGCGACGGTGGTTCAGATATTTAAGTGGGAGAAATATTTGATGGCCTGCTACTTACCGGTCCCAGCATCCCGTCCACAATGCCGCGGTCAGAGATGTACTCCGAATGTACTCTCTTAGTTTCATGGATGAATACGCAATCTAATTTAGTCAATTCCACAACAAATACTAACGACTGAACATGGACTGATAAGACAAATGAAAAATGACAAACAGGCATTCAACGCAAAGTCTAGGGGACAACAGAAAGCCAAAAAGCAAAATACGATACACCAAGACACAAAGTAGATTTCTCAAAATGGAAGAGGACTCTCCCCGGGCTCCGTCTTCACTCTCTTGAACCTCGGCAGAATGGGGGTAGTTGGCAAAGGAGGATCCGAGTCGATAACTTGAGCTTAAATGTCCGAGTTGGCCGGCGGTCCTCAAGGAGGAGATACCTGCAGATGGCTTGCGGCATTGACAGGTAGTGTTGTGCCAGGCTCGGCTTTGAAGCCCTGAGCCGCCGGCAGCCGGCCCTCGTAGGCCGAGCCGAGCCGAGCCGTGCAGGTTGGCCTCTGGAGGCCTACGGCTCGGGCTTGGAATCTGGGAAGCCGCAGGCCGGGGCTCAGGCCGACGGCTTTGGGTATCCCATATGCGCCCAAACGGTCGCGTCTGCGTGTCGCAGTACACTGCAATATTTGCAGCGTACTTTGTACACGTAGGCGGTACGGGAAGGGGTGCGGTAGCAGTGTATTAGGGGGGATTGAAGTGGGTGGGGCGCGCAAAGGGTGTGTGCGAGGAGATGGCGCACGCGTATCTGTAGTCGAGTAGTGAGCAAAAAACAACTGTACTCGATGCGCCCAGTTCCAGGTGTGAAACTTGGGTGCATCGAGCATTGTGCCCTCCCCTATCATCAGCCGTCCCCGCCCCGCCCATATTCTTGTCGTCATCAAGCGCGCAGGGGGTTGTGCAGGTCGCATCAGTCGCTTCCCACTGAGATTCTCGCAGAAGCGAGTATCAGAAAGGGGGAAGAGAGGGGCGCTGCAAAGCACCGCAATGTCGACGGCATGCGCACAATGGAAGGGGCGGATGTGTGGACTAATGATGGCAGCGGGTTAGTGTCTGTTCAAACGGCAACAGTGCAACTGACGCACCTTGACTTGTTGAAACATTGTCGATGCAATGTTTCTTCCCATCGCCCATCGTCCCACCGTCCTCCCGAATGTTCACTGCGTGTGGACGCAGACGTCGCGATCCTTCGAGGTGATGAGTCCACTGGTGCGGGTGGTGTTGAAACTTGAGAGGGGAGAGCTGAGGTGGAATGAGATGAGGAAGCAGAGGCAGAGGACGGGTGGAGGCGCGAAAGTCAATTCACGCGAGGGCAATGGACGGTGGATGTGGTGGAAGGAGGACATTGATGGTCAACAATAGTTGATACTAATAGGCGGTTGTGATCGCTTAGAGCCAATCACGGCATGGGATACATGCCACGTGATATATTGCTATGTAGGCCGCGGCCCAAGCCCAAGCCGAGCCGAAGCCGGCCCAAGCCTGACAGGACGGCTCGGGCTTCAATTTTGGTAGGCCCAAGCCCCCCAAAGCCGGGCCTAAGCCGGGGCTTTCAGGCCGAGCCGGGCCCGCACATCACTATTGACAGGTGCATCTACTGGCAGGTCCCGAAGTTGCATCTCGTCCAGTCTTCTCGATTCGAGCACAGCCTTCCCGACATCATCTATGATGCTTAACTCAACACTGTTGCGTCGTCTTGCGTATTCCAAGACTGAAAGGACTCTGTCATGAATAGTGTGATATTCGTATCCGCGATACTTGTATGCAAGACGAAGGAGACTATGCCACTCCAGGACAAGATCTTTGAAACATTCGAAGTACGGGTGGAAGTGCGTTATAACCAAGTTATAACATCGTCTTTGAAGTCGTCAACAAAAGTGATGAGTTGTTGTTTCTTGGCTTGAAGCTGATCCTGATTTTTGTTGTCGAAGGCTTCCGACACCAGGAAATAGAGTGACTCAGAAAACTCTGGTTTCTCATAGTCGAGCTCCTTGCGTCGCGCTCCGCCGGGACCTTCGCGAGTTAAACATAAGTAAACCAGCACCCAAAAAAAAGATTCTATGTCATGCACGGCGTCGTGATGTAGCATTTTCGATGCAGGATGCAAATTCTCAGCTGCAAAGTAGGGTTTCATAGCAAGAATTTCATAACTGGTGTAAGGTGGTGTGCCCTTTTCGCCACGTATATGTTAACTTGGCGTCAAAAAATAGGTTATAACAACGCACCGTTCTTGACCCTTGTCGTTCCTCATTCGAACCATTTCGATAGTCATAAGATTTGTAAATCTGTCGAAATCATAAGTACGGGCAGGAAGGGTCATATATGGGTCGCACCTGATTCCAATGCAGACTAGCAGGGGAACAAACACCATTTTCAGGGATGTGATGGAATTCTATAGAATGAATGGTTGCCCTTTCAAGATACTCCATTGCCGTGTTCATAGGAAGACTCCAGCTGCGTGCACATTGGATAGCATCATGATGAATGTCGAGTTTTATATCCTCGGAGTCATAGCTTTCTTTGACATTTCGAACAGTGTATCCTGCCAAAAAGAGCTTTTCTTCATCAGGAATGCTCATCGCTTTGGATCGCCCCTCAGCAGTAGGGGCTTCCACTGCTGGGTTATTCAGATGGCCAGCCTTGGCACGGTCCAAATCTATGAGGCAACCTCCATACACCGGGGGCTTGGTCGACCCAGGCGTGGATTTCCGTTTGACAATCAGAATGTTTCCGGCGCTTATATCGCGATGGACGACCCCATGCTTGTAGAGATGCTTGTGAGCTACATATAGAATACGATGAAATTTAACAATCAACAAAGTATATGGTGGAGACTTACCTTCAATTCCATCTTGAATAACTTGAAGGACTTCTCCACGTGAAGCAAAGCACTTAGCTGACCAGCCATATGACGTGGATAGAGTTCTCGTCTGAACCCGGGAAACATATTTTTGATCCCTTCTGTGCCTTAGCGTTAAATATTTCCTGTCCGTAGAATCAATGTGATGACTCTGTTCCTGGGCTTCCTCCCGCGGTTGCTTTTTGTTACTTGATTCCGGAACGGGGATCAATTTTGAGACGAGGTTTTGTCGTATCAAGTTGCCCGTTTCATCCGTATTTCCATGGATGGCTACCTTCTCACACACCACTATTGCTCCAACTTTATCGCATTCGGAGCCAGATGCAGCGTCATATAGGTAACCCTCAGTCATGCTGCCTGCCGGTATCCATGACTGCTTCAGAACAAACACCTGAAATGCGTGTTTAGCACGAAATATCAAAGACTAGAGAGAAACAAAACCGAGTACCTTCCGCCCCTTATCGCTTTCAGATTTGTCGGGTGGTTTTGGAGCAGTATCTGTCTCCGAAAGCGGATCGAAATAAGGAACGACTGCCCAAACAAGCGTCAATCTACCATTCCAGAATGCCACACCAGCAATGCTCAAGGTTTTGACAGTCAAATATTGGGCGCCGTCGTTCAACACAAAGACCCAGCGCATTTCAAAAGGCTTAGCCCAAACAATTGTGTCAAGTCTGTATCGGGGCGCGGCGTGCCCAGTGGAGGGGTCGTATACCTTCATGGTGGGATCAAACCCGAGATAACTCGCGGGAAGGGCTACAAAAGCAGCAATGAGGCGAATAAATGAGTCTGGATCCTGTGAAGTACTTGTTAGTCCCATCTTTTGCTAGTGAAAATAAAATATTTCCCTATGCTGTGGATGTTTATCAGTGTATCTGTCACCAAAACACCAGAGCGATCATGAATCACTACATCCAAGAAGGACCGACCAAGCGTAAAACCAATTATGAATCGTCGGTCAACTTGTTCGCGGAGGATCCGGTGAAGGTATCCAATAAGTTGCTGCAGGTGCTCATGGCGCTCTTCCAACTTTGTCTTATCATATTGTTTGATTTCCACTGCGGAGATGGCTTCCAACCACGAAAATTCTGTCTGAAATCATGATTAGTTTGGCCATTTTCGAATTGGAACATCGGGATTCGAGAAACATAGCAATGTCTCTTACCAGCTCACTGCCGTCCTTCGGTACCAATGCCAGGAAAGCATCTGGACGGATTGCCGCTCCATTTTTATCCGGGGATTTGGGAGTCTTCGAATGGCGGTCGATATATTTGCTAGCACGGATATACTCCTTGTCAGGCAAGGTCCTCACATTGGCTCCCTTTAGCACAGATTCGGTGACTTCAAGAATCACATTGACAGCCATCTCGGATGCACCATAGACAACGTCCTCCTTCGCTTTATTGCCCTCTTCTGGGAAACCAGCCCATCTTGAAGTTGTGCCCAAGTAAACTTGACGAGACTCCAATTCCGCGCAAACTGCAGCAATGACAGAGTTTGAGACTGGCAGGAGCTGCTCCATAATTTCCTTGCTATCCGCTTCATGAACTGTCTTATAGAAGGCTGCTTCAGCTTCGGCTTTGACGTCTTTCGCAGTTTCTCATTCTACATTCACAGAAAGACTAGAGTCTGACTGCCATATATGTTGCGACTTGGAATCTGCAATTGCTGGATGGGACATAGTTGAAGAGGGTGCAACAGAGGGGGTTGAGGGAAGCGAAATAACTCACCAGGTTATATAGTGGCTTTTTATCGATTTGATTGTCCTAGATAAGATGGACACAGGGCCTATGTGGCGAATGTGGTGGATCAAAAGAGAAGGAATTATGATTGTAAACAATGGAACTGCCAGCGAACATGGCTGTTCTGGGGCCCGTGGCATTTTATACACAAATGTCAACAAATGGATCCGGCCTCCAGAAGCTTGAACCAGGACAACTTGACAAGCGCGCCTACATATTTGAAAGCGACCAGGTCCAGGTGATTTGTGAAAACAATGAATGCCGCATTGACAACGCGCTGTTCATTCCAATCACAGAGACCGAATATACTAGATACAGCACACTGTAGGGACTAACATGGATGTGACCGTGATGTATCCAAATCCAGTCCGTGGATAATGTTCAAGCTGGAACGGATACGGATTGGATGTGGATAAATCCACCAAATCCACGCCGTTTATAGTAGTTTGTAAATATTATTAAGCAAAAAGTGACAGGTGTAATTAAAATTGATACACCTTATTACATATTAGCGATAATCTGTGCACCGCTACCCACATCAAGGAATTTGCAGCCAAGGGTCTTGAGGTCATTTTTAGCGTTAAAAAATGCGAAAAAATACCCACGGATTACCCAAATCCACGTAATAATATCCAAATCCATCCATATCCGTGAAAACACGGATGGATCAGGTGGAAACCCGTATTAGCTAATCCATGTTAGTCCCTAGCACACTGTATCAATATATTTGGATTTTAATTCCTTTTTTGGACTACATGCTTCGGAAAATGAATGGAAAATATGGTACCATATCAGCAATAAAACTGGGCTTCAGATTAGCATCAGAAAGATATGGTTGATATAGCGTACAAGGTCTAATATTTTGTAAAATTTACCTATATGTACGAAATATGGGTGTATCAGACTGATCAGACTGATATCCCAATATGTGGGGTTTCTGAACCTGACATGGTGGCCGCAGACCTGACAGTCTGATAGGTCCATATCTGACCATATTTGGTCAGATATGCTAGATTCGATTTTTCTGACATTACATTTTTATTAACAGAAACACATAAACTGTTCCGTGACTTTTCTGTTGTGTATTCTATGGAAACAGGCTAGAATAGGTGTATAATTGTGGAACACCCACGAAACAGGTAAATAAAAGTTTAAGTGTTTCTATAAGAAAAAATGTAACCTGTTCCCAAAAAAAATATGCGAGGATACAGTTATTGTGTTCGCGGACAAAACAGGCTTGCAACAGATATTATGTTTATTCAATTTTCCTAGCCAATACAGTTTATATATTTCTTTCGGGAACAGCCAAGAAACATGTTCCCAATATGCTGTTCCATTTGGAAACAGCAATCACCTCCAGCAGTGTTTGATTTCATACGTTAAGCTGAGCCATCAAAGGAAATTGTAATATGCACTGATGATGAATCATGATACCGGCTGATTTGTACCATCTTCATAGTTGTATGGCTTCTTGATCTGCATAAATCCAGAAAGAATAAGAGAAGATAGCATATATACGCTGGACTCACCGCATTCCAAGATAGATCCATAGGGAGATAAACACCATTTTTAGGGAGGTGACCAAATTTTATAGAGTGAATAATTGCATGCTCGGCGTATTCCATTGACCGGCCCAGGTTGAGATCCAAGCTGTTAGCATGACAGACAACATCTGGCGAAATATCAAGATTCGCAAAATCCACAATACCCTTGAGTGTGTCCATGACATCGAGAGCAATGCTGCTTTGGTGGGTTCGCACCAAGTCATCAGGAAGATCCAAGGCACGTCATGCCATTGCGCATTAGGGATTTCCACCAGTGGGTCACTCGGACAACGAGCTTTGGCATGGTCCAAGTCGATGAGACAGCCTGCAAATGACGTGACGTCGGTCATCCCAGGTGCAGGGTTCGTTTGACGACATATATGTTCTCGGGCCTTATATCACCATGAAGAACATTGCCGTTCTCATAGAGATACTTATGACCTACATATATAGTTAGAGTTAGATCTTCAGTATGAAACTCTAAGGGGCTGATATTTGCCTGTGATTGTGTCTTGAAAGACTCGAAGGAGCTCTCCAATTGTACCAAATTTAAAGCACTTGAATGGGCAGATGAAAAACACCGCAGAGGCCTTGTCTGAACTCGATGAATGATGTCTGCAGCGCCTTCGAGGCGTAGTTCAATTTTCGCGTCGTTGATTTTTTTGTCGGAGGTGTTGTCGCCAGAACCTTGTCGCATCGAGTCGCTCATCCCGCCCATCTCCCTCCGCATTTCATCCTCACCCAGCTCTGCCACTTCGGTTTTGTAGTTTTCAGATCCTTTCGCCAGGTAGTAGGAAGTTAACACCCCTCTCCTGATGTTTGGGCAGTCCTTGAAGGGGGAGTATAAGAGCCTGTTCAGTACGGCTGAAGTTCCGGTCCGGTTCAAATACCTAATGCAGATTAGTGTGACAATTATGTGACAATCACACATATTTCGGGCATCGCGTCGCGTCGTTTTGTAGTCTCCTCGTTGTCGCTCAATACCTCTCCCTCTGCCCTCTTTCCCCACAATGTCAACTCAGGCCCAGTGGTCTGATGATGATATTGATGTCCTCATTGCTTTTCTCTGGCAAGAACGCGCAACAGCAGGTGATGGCATGAGCTTCAAATCTGTGATCTGGAACGAGGTCTCCGTCAAACTCAGTGCATTACCGGCCAGAAAAGGAGGGAAAAAAACAGCGGGAAGCTGTAAGAGCAAGTGGGGCAAGGTAAGCAAGGATGTCTCATGCATATCTCTGCTCACAAGCTGTCCCTCTATCCAGTTGAAGGAGATCTTCCACATTGTAGCAAACATCAAGGCACAGTCCGGATTCAAGTGGAGTGACGAGTTTGGGGCAGATATTCATGAGGAATCTGCAGCCGTATGGGATGCATATGAGCAGGTGAGTATCCTACATGCTTTGTTCAATCATTTTCGTGCTCAATCACTGTGTAGAGACACAAAGGCAGTGCTCCCTTTCGCAACAAGGGCTGGTCCTGGTATGATAGAGTCCTTCCTCTCATGCCGACTACTCCCCGTGGTGCCAATGTCTACTGGGCATCTACTGGAAGCCAACAGCCTCCTCGTGAGAGTACTGAACCTGTTGAGCCTGCACAAGATCCTGATGACAAGAGGCCAATCTCAGATTGGGTGTGTATTTTCTACAATATCTTTGATTACCTTCATCAAATTGATAAAATTCAATAGGAACCAACACCCCCACCTGAACAGCTATATGCACCTGCTGCTGATGCTGCACCGAGCCCATATTGCCTCCGCTGCAAACACCTACTGTTGGAATAAAGCATCGCCAGTCTGCCCTTCCTCCTTCTACCGTGTTCAAGCGTCCTCGTGGATCTGATCCAGGTCATCCATCAGGAGCAGCTGCTCTTCATGGTATGAATGACAGGTTGGATGAGTTCACGGATGTGTTTCGTGACACGATGTCTGGGAAACAGTCTGGTGTTGACGCCACTCCTGTGCAGAAGACTCGGGCGATGAAACGTGTCCAAGAGCTCGAGACTACGTTGTCTGATCACTGTGTTGTGGCTCTGATTGATCTCTTTCAGGATGATGTCAAGCTCGCTGATGCTTATCTTTCACTGACTCGAGAGGGTGTACGAAACAAGTGGGTGCATGCTCATACAAAAGCAGCCAGAGAGGCAGAGGCAGCAGGTTTTGATGAAATATTCAATTGATTACAATTTACATTACTCCAATCCCATTCCCCTTGTTAAAGCCTGATAACTTTGCCACATCGCATTTGCAATCTGATCACGTTTAGAACCTGCTCGAATTAATTCTGCCCGCCTTGCTGGACCACTTCCTAGAACACCGTAAAGCCCACCATCGGGATCAACCATATAGTCGGTGAACTCCAGAATTTCATCTTGGTCGTGGTCGCGGATGAAGTTGTGTACAGCAGCAAGCGCAGGAGGAATACGCGCCTGAATTTCCATGCTATATTCAGGTGGGTGTGTCAAGATAACAAATCGACGCTTCAATACACCAAATATGCGCTCAACAACATTCCGCGCTGATGCATGACGGTGATGTGCTTTGCATCTCCATACCCTCTGTTTTTCGATTTACGCGCTCAGCGGCGTCGTCACGTGACCTCCGCTGGATTCTAACGCGCGCCCGCTGGACCTCCGAAATCACCCGCTTCATATCACCAGCCCCCTGACGACCAAGTATCCGTTATCAGCAAGACAGAATCTGTCTTACTAATTCGCCGGCGGTCCACATCAGCCAGAAAACTCGAGAACGCGCCGCTCACAGCCATTCGGCTTTCTTGGACTTAGGCGCCGCGCGCCTACTGCTAATTTTAGTACTAGTTGACCGACCGTATTTGATATCGCTCCTCATCCTTCCCGATTTTGTGTATAGCTCCAAGGGCATATTAGTTCTATACCCTCTCCAGACCTTTCTTGTTCATTCTTGCCCCAGTCTGGATGTTTCTTTTCACTTTTCCTTTGATGTTTTCGTCCAGTAGCACGCACAATAGCGCTTTAGATTATAAACTTGTACTGTAGTCTTTGATCAATGGATAGGTTTCGCACCTCAGTCCCACCCCATTGTTTAGACCTCAGAACTTCGCCCTCGTATCTCGTTTTCGCCTCTCGCCGCCGCCGTTTCATCTCGTTTTCGGTTTTCCTCACGCTTTCCGCCAGCGTATTTCGCCGCTGTCACCTCGGATCTTTGCCGCAGGCCGTAGAATTTAGTTCTACAGTTGTCGTTATAGCCTATAGGTGACAGACCTTGGGAGGAACGCCTTCCGGAACCTCGTCCTCGCAACCTTCACGCCCCTCTTTGTTGTAGATTTTGTTTGTGTGATTTATTCACGCATTCACTCTATCTACGACACTTGGCACATCATTTCTGGAGCCCACCGCGAGGGGTTCCAAACTGTTGTGAGCCTTCCTTCCGTCGTTGCCAATTTTATACTTGCCGTCTTTGTTATCCGATACACTCTTGTCCACGCCTTCGCCTCGCCGCTTCGACCTCACTTTGACCCCGTTACTCGATTTTTCGACCTCCTCAGCATCCCCAATATGTCCATCATACCACGTCCGATGCCGCTTCGAGGAGAACCAGGTGCGCCGACCTTCGACGACTCGACGAAGGAGCAGATCCGCGAACTCCCACGCTACTTCGACGACCTCGAACTTCTTTTTCACGCCCGCCCCGCGCTCACTGACCTCGAAAAGAAGAGATACACAGTCTATTACCTCAATTCTCACATCTATTACCTTTGGACTGCCTTTCCTGAATTTTCCGACCCCTCAAAGACCTTCGCAGACTTCAAGAACGCCGTTCTCCGCCTCTATCCTGATGCGACCATTCATTACACCTTTACCGACCTCGATATTCTCATCGGTAGCCGCCAGCGTCTCGGTATCAGCACATTGGATGATCTCGCAGAGTACACGCGCCAATTCCGCACCATTTCAGCCAGTCTTCTTCGAAGCAACCTCGCCAGCGAAACTGACATGCGACGCAGCTATATTCGAGGCTTCCAGCCTTCGTTTTATGCCCAGGTCTTCGTACAGCTTCAGATCAAGCATCCGACACTCAACCCGCATGCTCTCAGCTCAGTCGAAGATATTCACGATGCCGCCGCATGGATTCTTACCTCCCACGCTCATTCGCTCGCGCTCCGAGGTCCCGCGCACTCGTCGCTCACCGCGCCCGCCATTTTTCCCATTGCTTCGTCATCCCAGAGCCTCGTTAATAGCCTCCCAGCACCGTCTTTAGCTCCTGCATCGACTCAGGCCAGCACCGCACCCAAAACGGATGACATTGTCGAGATTTTCGAGAAGTTTGGTGAATCCTTTGCAGGATCACTTGCAGGGACAATCAGCAACTTAGTCGAGCAGCAGAACCGTCCTACGACCAGTCCCCAGTCGCCTCCATCATCCAGTTTTGCTTCTGCCAGCCCCAGCATCGCGCCAAACCCGACTTTTATGTTCAGCGCAGTCAACACCGCTCCAGCGCGCCCCGCTTCACCGAAATTTCGTATCGTGCCGCCGCCAGCCAGTGCATCGTTTACACAACATTCAAGAGCACCTAGTCTCTCGGAACGACGCCGCCAGCTCGATAGACGCCTCAAGGAGCTTGAAGACGAACTGCACACGCTTCAGAACGCCGCCAGGAAGTCCCAGCTGCCCGCTGAGTCAAAATTCCAACGTACTCCGGAGATATCACCTCGTTACGATGCCCCGAGACCTATTGCGACTGACTACGAGCTAAATAGTTCCCCACGCCCAGCCATATCGAGCACAAGCGAGTCCGCGCACGCATCAGTCACGCCAGCGCCTACTGTAGTATCCAAATCGCACGCCAGCGCTTCGCTTCGTAACGCTACCGCGACGCCTCTCCAAGCTCAGAATATTATGTCCAGGCCTTCGTTTTACCACGCTGATAGCTCATCTTATGTCCCGCCTCGCTCACGCCTCGTCAAATTTAGTCCAGAGCAGCCTATTGACCCTGCGCTTCTTCTGGTCAAAGATAGCTTCGTTTCATCGACGCAGGAGCCCGCTAGCGCCATAGACACGTACATTGGGACAGTGAATAGTCCACAGATGCCCCTCACACCTCGCGAAGCTCGCCCCGCTGTTCTTATCCTCGATCGACGCCCACGCACGCTCGCATGCGGTCTCCAGTCCAATACATCCGTCGACATAGTGCGCGCGCATGCTTACGACCCCGCTAGCCACTCAGATCGCAGAGGAGACATTCAGAGAGGCGCATCTGACCACGCCCCACTCAGAAATCTGTCGGAAAATTCCCAGCGCCCGAGAGAAGACACCGCGCTCGTTGAGCCGCGCTTAGAGCCCGTCGACACCAAGTCGAGTTCTCACGCCACCGCCGCACCTCTCGTTGTCGACTACAAGGACATTCCATCGACGATCGATGCCGCCACCAAACTTTCAGCGCCCTCCTTGTTCTTAGATAGCTCAGAGACATCTCAGGTTGTCCCCTTGCCATTTCCAGAGTGCACAGCCAAGAGTAACGAACTCCAGCTTGTTCAGGACGTCGTCGCTTCGCCACCGCCGTATAGTGTCATCTGTCCGTCGACCTTCGGCCTCAAGAACGAGTCTTCGACGTCGATATTAGAGATCAAGACGTCTATAGAAGTGTCTGACCACGCTAGAGTGCCCCAGGGCCTAATTTCGACTCAAGCGGCGCCGCTTCGCTCGTTGCCAGCACTAGTGACCGCGTCAGACCCTCCAGTCTCGGTATCGACCTCTGTTTCATCTAGGACTTCGACTCTAGCGCGCACTTTTTGTTTCTTGGTCTTACTCGCATTAATCAGCCTGGTCACTTTGTTAAGGACTCGTTTTTGGTCTTCGGCATCGCTCAGCACGTCGCACATCGTATTCACGTCGTTCTGTACCCATACTTTGGTTTTTGCATCGCCCCTTTTGTTCTTTAGCTCCATCATTTTGTTAGGCGCCCAGTTTCGATCCCCAGCATCGATTCCATCGCCCGTCGTCGACATTCTCGCGTTTGGTACCCGTTTTTCGTGCTCGTCGTCGTTTACATTGCTCAGAGGCGCATTGACTTCGTTGAGTCTCAAACACTCGCTCTTCTCGTCGCACACGTCATTCCCCATTGTTTCAGCCTCAATAAGCGCTCGTTCTCAGTCCCTGCCATCGCTCAGTTCGTTCCTCGTCATCTTCACGTCGATAACCGCCCGTATTTCGTCCTTGGGATTTCGTCTTTCATTTTTGATTGCTTTGCCTTCGTTTAGCGTTTGTTTTCGATCTCCAGCTTCATTCTTTTCGGTTTGCGCCGCAATCACTTCGTTAGGACCGCAGAAATTGCCTCCAGCATGGTTAACAGCCTTCTCCGTCGTCTTGGCATCGTTAACGGCCCGTTTACAGTCCTTGACATCACTGTGCTCGTCCCGCATCGTCTTCACGTCGCTCTGCGCCTATATTTCGGCCTTGGGGCCGCCTCATTCGTTCTTTAGCTCCATAGCTTCGTCAAGCGCCGACTTTCGATCCCCAGCTTCGCTTCTCTCGCGCATTGTCGAATTTGTCTCATTTAGCTCCAGTTTTTCGTTCCCGCCATCGTTTACATCGTTCCAAGCCGCCTTGACTTCGTTTCATGCCGAAAATTTAATGTCAACATTTCCAACTTCGTTCCGAGCCTCCATTGCTTCATTACGCGCCGATTTTTCATCCCAAGCATCTTCCCCTTCGTCTCTCGTCGCAGTTACTTCGTTAAACCCTCAGACATCATTCCCAGCCTCATACACCTCATTCCCCATCATCACTGCTCAATTTTATACCCAGATCTCGTCTCCAGCCTCGTTAGCATCGCCGCGCACCGTATTGACCTCGCCAGCCACCTCCAGCTTCGTATACATCATGCCGTCAACTTTGTTTCTCATCCCCGCACCAAATATTAGCCTCGACGATGTACCTGACACCTCGAAATCGAAGACGCGTGTCGATACGGGTCAAGAATTCGCCACCGCACTGAGCAAACATTGTTCCGCACTCGAAGCCGCGCCCGCTATAGCCCGCAAAGAATTGATGCCGCTTGCCTCGAATCCATTCACGCGCACCTCGACTGACTGGGGACAGTCAGTATTTCAGTAGGGAGGAGGATATCCGTCCGCAGCACCCCGAATTTTTCTTTTTTTGAATTTCACGCTTTGTTTCGACTTTATCCTTTGTTTCGCATTTACTGATTCAATTTTGGCTACTAGATATCGTTTGAGATCTCGTTTTGCGACTATCAACCCCCGCTCCATTGTACTTTTGATCTAGATAAGTCTTGTACTTCGTTTTATTAGCTTCAGACATATTTGTTCAGTTCCTTTCCGTGACTTTTGACTTGAAATTTCTGTTCTCGCGCCGCGGCGCTCAATTTCTTTGAGATTTTCCATTTTATCTTCGTCTTATCACCTCACACAAGGTTATATTCCTTCGATCCCATTTATTTACACTCGCCTTCACACACCCGAACCTTGCCAGAATGCCGCCCATCAAGAGTTATGCCAGAAATCGAGCTCGCGCCGCCACGAAGTCCAAGTTCCCACGCGTACGCACCTCGTCGACAGCGCCCCGACAGCCTCGCACGCGCCCGTATCGAGCTTCAGCAGCCCGTTAGAGGTTTTCATGCATTAACAGACATCCAATCCATCGCTTTGCATAGTCGACGCATCATTCCGAGCCCTTATCATTTGTCCACGTCGCCGAACGTCCATTTGTGCCGCCCAGAGTCACCCTTGCACGCGCCGTACTCGATTTTTTGTCGCTCCTCGACCACGTTATATCATGCTCGACCTCTACGGCTGACTGAGGACAGTCAGGAGTTCAGTAGGGAGGAGATGATGTGCTTTGCATCTCCATACCCTCTGTTTTTCGATTTACGCGCTCAGCGGCGTCGTCACGTGACCTCCGCTGGATTCTAACGCGCGCCCGCTGGACCTCCGAAATCACCCGCTTCATATCACCAGCCCCCTGACGACCAAGTATCCGTTATCAGCAAGACAGAATCTGTCTTACTAATTCGCCGGCGGTCCACATCAGCCAGAAAACTCGAGAACGCGCCGCTCACAGCCATTCGGCTTTCTTGGACTTAGGCGCCGCGCGCCTACTGCTAATTTTAGTACTAGTTGACCGACCGTATTTGATATCGCTCCTCATCCTTCCCGATTTTGTGTATAGCTCCAAGGGCATATTAGTTCTATACCCTCTCCAGACCTTTCTTGTTCATTCTTGCCCCCAGTCTGGATGTTTCTTTTCACTTTTCCTTTGATGTTTTCGTCCAGTAGCACGCACAATAGCGCTTTAGATTATAAACTTGTACTGTAGTCTTTGATCAATGGATAGGTTTCGCACCTCAGTCCCACCCATTGTTTAGACCTCAGAACTTCGCCCTCGTATCTCGTTTTCGCCTCTCGCCGCCGCCGTTTCATCTCGTTTTCGGTTTTCCTCACGCTTTCCGCCAGGTATTTCGCCGCTGTCACCTCGGATTTTAGGCCGTAGAATTTAGTTCTACAGTTGTCATTATAGCCTATAGGTGACAGACCTTGGGAGGAACGCCTTCCGGAACCTCGTCCTCGCAACCTTCACGCCCCTCTTTGTTGTAGATTTTGTTTGTGTGATTTATTCACGCATTCACTCTATCTACGACACTTGGCACATCAACGGAGGTTATACAATTCTTGCATGGTCACTGGTCTGAGACAAGGTTAATTTGGTAAATGTGAAGGAAAAATTCAATCTCACCGAACAGATGCTTGTCCCCACTCAGCCAAGTGATATCGCACACCACGATAAGGAACAAGCAGTGAATCACACATGCCAAAGCCTGCATCAGCCAGATAATATTTTCCATTGGGAATTGTGAGATCTGAGAGACGAGCGTCATTGTACATGCTCGCACATCCCATCCGCTCAGAACATACTCTGAGGAGCGCAGATCAAATCCGCAGCAGGCCAGTGTATTTTGCGAGATTCCACCTTTACGATCACGGGCAAGATGGCGCTCTTCTGCAGATGGACAACAGTTGATATGGGTCCCATCCATAGCACCTATTGCGCCTTCAAAGAACGGGAAATATTTCGTATTTGAAAAGTACTTCATGAGGTACGGGATCGTGGATTGTCGGAAGGTGAACGTAGGTTGAATAAAATGGAGGTGATGAAAGCGCATAGAGGATAGTACAAAAAGATCTATACAGAATCAGATTGAAGAAGTTTTATCAGTTGAACTTCATACGCACTTGGATATTGTACCGTTTGCATGTTGAAATCGCTCTCCAACATGGCGAATTGATAGCCCAGTGACACAGGTATAGAGAAATATGGCAAGATGTTCCTCAAGAGTGATATTGCGAGTATCCTCAAGGCCTGCATCATGCAGTTTCTCTACAAGCATCTCGAAAACATGTAGGGCCATACAAGTTCAGATTTGATTCTTCAGGATGGCCGTGTATGAGCTCCTGGAGCCAAGCATGGCCAGAAAGAGCAGATGTATGGTATGGTATCTTGTCATAGTAAGAAGCACTGAAAATGCGAGCTGCAGATATGGCTGAATGGTACACATAGGCGGCTGCGGCTGCTGCAAAACGGCGTCGCACAGGGTTGGTGAGAGTAGGGATCATAAAAGGAAATTATTATGTAATGTCACACTTGCAACTAGTATTTGAACCGGACCGGAACTTCAGCCGTACTGAACAGGCTCTAAGGAACGACAACCCAGACACGAGTCGCTGCCCAAGGCTCTGACAGCCAGATACCTTTTTCCGCTATCCAATTTGACGGTCCAATGCATATCGTGATACTTTCGTGGAAAACAGGGCGGCGAACTCCGTGGATTTGTCGACAACTTCACGCTGGGATCGGATCCAAACTTGTCGGGGAGCGCAACAAAGGTAGTATTTCCTGAATTAAAGGAGAGGTGTTGTCCTGAAAGGTTCTATATCCGCACGACAGAACGATTGTGACCAATGTTTATGCAATGGCAGTTGTAGTAGTGAACAAAATCCCCGTGAAGGAGCTGACGAGACTTCGACGCCGCTTTTCTATTGGCCCGGATTCAGACCATTCCGCGGACTCGATCGCAAAAGGTTAGAATTGGCGCGAGCGGGCAACTTCAAGTTGCACTGGACTGCGTCCATTGAGACATAAACTAACTGGAGTAGAATAATTCCAGTAGGTAAGTACAAGTTAAATAATTGCTCAGTGTTCGACGTACGAGAGCAATTTGCCATCAGCAACACTAGTACAGATTTAGACCCCACACAAAACTATCTCGCTGTGATGTTCAGATCAAGCAATATTGAACACGACACAGACTGATAATTATGGGCGTCCGTTAGCACATTTATTATTACCGGATACATAGAGTACATCCATAAATTATATACAGAAAACTACAAAATAATGTAACCTTTTCTGTTACCAGATAGATAGCATACCGCGTCAAGAGCGTGATTTTTTGGTCCGGATAGATGACTTTGCGTCCCGGATATAGAACTTTTCATCCCGGAAAGATAACTTTCAGATCCTTATAGTATATTTTCTGTTCCGTATATACAAAATGCAATCCCGTATACGCTAGTCCCGCTCCCCCGAAAGATAGACCTCTACTTTATGCAGATAGAAAGAGCATGCCGAAATTGCCGCCTGTCTAATTTTAGTCCATCACGGCAATTTTCGGCACGCTCGATCGCCTCTGAACGTTTGAACGTTGTACCACCACCACCACCACCACCATCACCGCCTATACCGCCATAGTATCACTACTGGCGAGGATTCCTTTGGCGAGATAAGATACACCTGCCCCTACACCATTTTCTTCACCCATCCTTCACTTTTGGTCGCTATTTGACCACTTTCACCGTCTCACGCCTGTCTCACTTTCTGCATCGCCGCCGTCCTTCACAATGTTTCAACACCCTGCCAACCAATCCATTTTACGGTCAAAGTCAGAGAATAGCAATAGCTCATGCAAAGGATTTCCCGATCCAATGGACCGCGCGGCATGTGCTCGTTTTCGGATGCGCCGCAAGACATCAAAATCGTCTCAGCGTCCTCGAAGTCCTTCGACGGAGTCCGCCGTCTCCCAGCTTCAACAGTTGTCAGCTGAGCTTCTCGAGGAAGTGAACCGTCTCAGCAAGGCCATGCTTCTACAAGCCCAGATCTTGGACAAGCATATTCTGTCTTGCTCAGCCTCGACTCATGATATCTATAGCGCTCTTTCCGAGACTCTGCTGCTCAATGCATCCCAGCACATTCAACAAGTTCAACAGTATCCATTTGGAACTTCCTCCCCGCCTAAAGCTGATTGTGCAGAAAATGAGGACAACATCAGCGCCGTATTGCCTGGAGCTTTTCCCACATCATCTCCTCTGCCCCATTCTGAAACATCGCTTGACTCGCCATCTCAAGATTCCACTTCATCGTCATCACAACCTTAAGGCATTCTTAGCTGGTCATGGCTTCATTGGCCACCGTGAAGCTGTTTCCGGCTTGCTTTCCCCGCCAAGTTTTTCTTTTTCGTCCATCCGTCATCAATATTGATGTTTCGTAGGGTGGTTTTTATTTTCTTGGCTTTTATCTTTTTTCTCCCTTTCTTTCGCACCGTAGCCTTCATTCGAGCTGGCGAGGGGCCGCATATTAGTATGTAGTCACCTGAGTTATTATGTAACGTAGTCAGCGCAAATTATTACCATTACCGTTGTCTGACGCGCAGTGCGCACCAAGCGCGTACGCGTGACTCGCTGCACAATGTGCACAGAGCCGCATTACACATTGTGAAAAGTGCCGCATATTGAGCCACCGCCTTCGCGCAGTATATTCTGGCAACATTTTGGGTACTCGATGCAAGTCTGTGCACATTGTGCAACGTCACGCGTACGCGCTTGGTGCGCACTGCGCGTCAGACAACGTTCAAACGTTCAGAGGCGATCGAGCATGCCGAAAATTGCCGTGATGGACTAAAATTAGACAGGCGGCAATTTCGGCATGCTCTTTCTATCTGCACAAAGTAGAGGTCTATCTTTCGGGGGAGCGGGACTAGCGTATACGGGATTGCATTTTGTATATACGGAACAGAAAATATACTATAAGGATCTGAAAGTTATCTTTCCGGGATAAAAAGTTCTATATCCGGGACGCAAAGTCATCTATCCGGACCAAAAAATCACGCTTTTGACGCGGTATGCTATCTATCTGGTAACAGAAAAGGTTACATTATTTTGTAGTTTTCTGTATATAATTTATGGATGTACTTTATGTATCTGGTAATAATAAATGTGCTAACGGACGCCCATAGATAATATCACATAGATCAGAGGATGATAGGTAGCTTGCAATGTATTCGGGTTATTTCGGAAGCCCTTTTAGATAAATTCAAATCAAAAGGAACTTCATGGAGGTACTGTCTCTCGTTGACAGGTCAGCTGTCTGTGACCTAAAGATCGTTCCGGATTTAAGAAGAGTGGACGGAGGAGTGGGCGATGCACACCATCTGAAAATACACGCGTACGTTGTTTCTGCGCCGTCTGCTCTTCGCCAACTCTACACTTATTTGTTAACTCTACACCCCATCTCAGCATGGCAGCTGCTAGCAACATTAATAACCCGCGGAAGTAATTCAGTATCAACTGAAATTAAGGATGGGATCTTGCATTGGAGGGGGGCCGCATAAGTGTGCGGCTCTCATGGATATGTGCGCTTGTTGACAAGGTGTGCCTGTGTGCCGTCTCGAGCACTCGGTCACCTTTATGTTTACTTTATTCTCAGAGGCACACTGCTTCTGAGTTCTAGAATACAGGCCCGGGTAACTAGCAGCGCGAACACAGACCATAGGAAGGCGCGCCGTGCCGTGAAACCCGAATCCGAATATCTATGAATGAAATATATTAACAAGATTCAATGGAGCTTAATATTACATATCGATTGTTAGAATTGACACATTGGAGGTCAAGGCGTTCAGGCCGTCGTTTAGACACGCTTGAGGTGTGGGAAAATGGCGTCTGATGCGCTCCGAGTCCATATTGGGCAAGCACGTTAGGCGCCAGTGCACTTGGAGGTTCCTTCGAATTTGATTCATTTTTGAATAGCACCCCCACTTCAGAGTGAATACCATTACAATCACTTCGTGCATTGATTAGATTGCTGGTGACGTTCTCGCTCTTCGACAAAGTTATCAAAGAACTGACAGATGCCTGGCGTTCAATCAATGAATTGGTGTGCATCGCTGATTTGTCGTTATGATCTAGCAAAGATGCCCATTGTCCTAAGAATAAGCCATTAGAATGACATAGGACTGCTAAATATATCGCGCGGCGCATGACGCGCCCTGCAAGTACTTAAAGAGGGAAATACAAGTCGCTTTGCGTTAACGTAATGTCTCTCCTCCAGATTAAGAGCACAGGTATACAGCATCTAGCTCTTGAGCTGATCCAAGAGATAGTAGCTTTTGTGAGTTCAAAGATTGTCTGTGAGCGCCTTCAGTTTCATTGCTGATTGGGGCCATTGCTTGCATTCCTAAAGTGCTCTATCACTACATATCACGGAGTTCCGACGTACAACAAAAACAGCCTTTCCAATCTTCGTTCTGTATGCAAACAGTTCAAATTCGCCGTAGATCCTTTCCTTTTCTCGGAGGTCAAGTTCGATTATCACAAAGATTTCCTGCCCGCGGTCGTCGATCACTTCCAAGGGCTAGGAAGGGGCACCCACCCGGCTTGTCGATACGCAAATACGCTTCGAATCAGATCATTTCCGGAACCTTTAATTGGGTCCCAAGACTACATATCAATGTCAGATTCGATCCGGGAAGCAATACAAGCTTTAGAGAATATTAGAGCCGTGCAGTGAGCCCTTTCCTCTCTCTACATTAAATTCTTTTAGATATGTATTAAACGGTATCAAGTTGGAGTGTTCACAGCCATTATATTATCCCTGCAATTGTCGACGGACTCTCAAAGCTTCCCCACTTCGAGAGCCTTCACCTTCACTTCAATTTCTCCAACGTGAAAACCCTCGCTCCAGATGTAGTCCCCCTGCGTCGATTCCCAAACCTTCGATGTATCGACATCAGCGGCTACGATCTATCTTTGAAGTGTGCCGAAGATTTCAAAAATCAACTTTGTGAGATAGTCCGACGCGGCGCCTCGTTGGAGAAGCTAGGGCTGTCACTTCCGTCCGTTTGCGGGGACCGAGTCCACGAGGATGATTTGAATGTTCTTCACCGAATTGTCCAGGATCTACCTCGAAAATCTTGCCTACAACTCCAGCATCTTCGTCTGGAACGATATTCCCTCAACCTTGACTCGGTGACGATCCCTCACCTTCGGCATTTGACATCCCTCAACGTCTCCCGAGCAGCTGGGATGAACCGTGCAGCTGCAGATGACAAAAGGCTCTGGGTTGGTTTGGCATC
This sequence comes from Pholiota adiposa, assembly GCA_009935795.1. Lineage (NCBI taxonomy): Eukaryota > Fungi > Basidiomycota > Agaricomycetes > Agaricales > Strophariaceae > Pholiota > Pholiota adiposa. Next base: position 48,363 of record QEYC01000045.1, read on the forward strand.
AGCTTCAATCCGTCTTAGAGACCTGGTCGTGTACGAAGCAACGTCACATCTTCTCGACTACCTCAAAGCGTACATTGGCCTTGTGAATTTGACCGTGATAGGAGAGCCCCCAGAGGTCGCCCGTATGGACCATCCCGAACTGATTTCTGGTCCACGCGAACTCTCGCGTGAGCTGTACATGGAGATCCTACCACTGCATAAGCAATCTTTGGTCTCTTTTATGGGATTGAATGCATCGGAATACATCAGCCCAAGCTATATTGCCTGCGACGAAATGGTTTGCCTATTGACTTGCAAGAAGTTACGGAGCCTTGCTATTTTGGTGCGGGGATCCGAGTTAGAGAACAAAGAGGGAAATGCTAACGTAGTGAGTCAAATGCTCCAGGATCTAGACTTCTCTGATTATTTCTTGTACCTAGAAAACTCTCATCGAGACTGCGTTAACGCTTCCTGAAATTACATTTCTTCAGGTCTCTTTTTTGAGAAGGCAACTCCCACTACCATTGCGCTCCTACGGTCGTATCCCCAAGCGCGACCTCTATCAATTTAGGAGGAATTCCAAAACCATATTGAACTCCATCCAAATTCATGATGATCCTTTTGGTCGGAAAAATGGAAACTGTGAGGTTCTGTTCGAAGGAAGTCGTTATGTTTCCCATCTTGCAGAAGATGGATACATTAGAGTACGGCCAATAGCTTCGAATGACTGCGGAATGTAAACAAGTCTGTAATGCCTGGGAACGAGCTTTGTTTTCACTGTCAAGCCTTCACCCAGTTTGCACTAAGCCGTGGACGAATATTCGAATTGTTCCGGAGAAACCTCGGACTTTCTTATTGGTTGAGCGCCTGACTCATCACCAGGTTCATCGAAATCATTCCTTATCCACAGCCCTTTCTCAGAACCTCTGAGGTCTGAGATCTGAGAGCATACTCGTGGCTCCAGATACGAGTCTACGGACATTGTCATGTCAACCCTGTATAAATAGGGTGTCGAAAATCGGTGCGTTTTGCATCAATATCTGAGGCCCCCACCCATTGACAAGTCTTCTTGTAAACGCACGAATCAATGCGACATGATATCTGTTTCCATCGCAAGACTACCCGGAATCTTTCCAATAGGTTCAAAGAGGACGATGATGACTGCTACGGCTACTGCTACTAGGGCACCCAAAGCCGAAGGCTCCATTGCGGATATCTTCACGTCTCTCACCGACGAGAAACTCACTGCTCTTCCAGACCGCTTCGTCGACTTGAAGAAGGAGCTTTGGCATGATTCTCTCGTTGAAAGCTGGAGACAGGTCTTGGAGGCCTTAGGACCAGCTGCAGAGGAGATCGCCTCCAAGGGATCCACCGTTAGTTCACGTTTCTCTTGGTTCACATTCAATGCGATACTTATTTTACACTAACTATTAGATCATTCCCCGAGTCAGCTATAACGAGATCATGGAAGGCTTATCTCAGGAAAAGGTCGATGAGATCAAGAGAATAGGTACCGTCGTCATTACTGGCGGTGTGCCAAAGGAGGTATGTCTTTATCTACTGGACACTCGACTGGTTCTGATTAAGCAAACCAGAAAGCTCTTGAATGGAAACAGTCCATCAGGGACTATGCAAAGGCCAACTCAGAGCACGTCAAAGGTATCAGATCCCTCAAATTCTATCCAAAAAATCGAAATTTACATTCTTTTATCATAGGCTTCCCACTCGACAACGTCCAAGTTTTCGAGATCTACAACTCCAAATCTCAGACGCAGGCTCGCACGCACCCGGGCGTGGTCAATACGCAGAAATTCCTTCTCTCCCTCTGGCACAAATCGGACGCCTCCACCGAAGCCAGCCTCGAAATGCCGATCTCGTATTTCGATCGACTTCGCATTCGCCAACCGGGGGACGCTAAATTTACCTTGGGACCGCACGTCGATGGTGGCTCTGTTGAGCGCTGGGAGGATAAAGGGTTGCAGAAGGTGTTCGCGAACGTCCTCAAAGGAGGCGAGAATTGGAAGAAACACGACCCGTTCGACATGACTCCGCGCATTGAGGCGAAACAGGACTTGTATCACACAACGTCAGTGTTAGATTATTGATACCGCCTTCTTGCTGCGTTATTTCTGACTTGGCCTTCGATGTAGGAACGCATGCTCCATCTTTCGCGCCTGGCAAGGCTGGACCTCCTTGTCCAGCACAGGTCCAAACGAAGGCACCTTACGTGTCCTCCCAATGCTCGGGCTGGCGTCAGCGTATATCATTCTACGTCCCTTTTTCCGCCCCCGGGACCCTCTTTCTACCTCCTTGAAATTCGAGGACTGGGTCCCCGACCTCGATTCGTCAGCGTTCCCTGGAAGCAGCGTCGGAAAGACGCAGGAGCTCAATGAGAAGACGCATCCGCATCTGCAGCTTGCTAGGACGATGGTGTCGGTTCCCAAGGTGGAGCCTGGAGATCAGGTTTATTGTGAGTAGCTCTGAGAAAAATCATGTGCATAAACTGAGTTTGGTGTTGGTTATCTAGGGCACTGTGATGTCGTTCACGCTGTCGAAGCTCATCATCGAGGAACGGGCGACTCGTCTGTACTTTATATCCCCGCTGTCCCCCTTACTGTTCACAAGTGAGTAAATGTGAGAATCGTTATTGTTGTTATATGTTAAGGTACTCCAAATCTAGTGCGAGCTACCTCCGTGACCAACGAATCAACTTTCTTGCTGGTTTGCCGCCTCCGTGAGTCCCATTCTCGTGGCACTACCGACGAATACAAGTTGATTTGATTTATTTTTATGCAGAGACTTCCCTGGAGGAGAGGGAGAAACTAAGTATGTCGGCCGCGGGTCGGTAGAAGACATAATCTCAGACGAAGGAAAGTTAATGTACGGGTTGGAAGCCTTCCCAGCGGACACTAGCAAGGGGCTCACCGCGGAGTTTGTGGAGAAGGTGAACCAGGTCCTCGTGTATTGATAATTGCTGCTCTACTCCTCGTTCAAAATCGCCGTGTTCTTCGCTTGCTAAATTTCTATGCATTTAACGTACTCTACAGTTGGCGGTGATGCGTGCGCAATTGCGCGTTTCCTGTTGGCCTGGGTCGGACAATGCTCAGAACAACTGAATTTAGATTTTGCTGACTCAAACCTATCCAAGGGGCGTCTGGGAGGTAATCATCTATGAAACGAAGCATCGGAGAAAACCTTGTGGCCCTAGTAAGAGGCGTTTTTAACGTTTATGACCTCAGCAGCACGTAGCGCTCAGTTTGAGCGTGTGAAAAAGTAGATGCATCATAGTCACGGTTCTTGAACGTCTCTTTCCGACGTTCTCCGCTCCCAAAGGCCTGCTTGCGTTGCACTTGCGCCTATCTTGACGAAATTCTTCCATGCTTCTGCCCGTTGTACTCGACACATGTGCTCACCAAGAACCCAGAAGTTGTCGACTCAAAATCAGGTCTTTCCAAGACGAAATCATGAGTACGAAAAGTTCAAAGCTTCGTCAAGTTCAACTGCGGATTGACTAAGGCGCCTATTCGAACTCATCTCGAATTCAAAGCATATTGGAAGGAACGAAGAAGATTCTTCTTCCCTACTTTGACTTAGGAAACACAAGAAAGAAAGTTCAACGTGCCCATCGACGGCTTTTAATCATCCCTTTTTCATCGTATCTCGCCCTTGTGAGGGACCATATAAAAATGCCACGTACTTTTTCGAAATGCAGTCCTCCCAAAAGGTCTTTCATATCGTTCAATGTCCTCAACCTCTTCATCCTCAACCGGAACCAAAACTCCCCGAACACCGAAAAAAACTGCAATGGCGGCGACGAAGCTTGTCAAAGACGAGGTTGGGCTCTCCAACCCGAAGTTGAGCCAGGGGAGACGCAGGATGCTTGACCTAGTCAACAAGTTGCATAGCACCGGGTAATTTCTCTCTGCATTGATGCGATGCGACCTGTTTTCTGATAATCGTCATCGCCTTACAGAGTCCAAGTCGATATCGATCTCCCCCAAATCGCCGTCATTGGCTCTCAAAGTGCAGGAAAGTCCTCCCTCATCGAGTCCATTTCCGGAATTACCCTTCCTCGAGCAGCTGGAACCTGTACGCGGTATGTTTTCTATCTCTTTCAAGTAAGTAGGGGATGCCTCATAAGTGTCGTTACAGCTGCCCCACGGAGTGCCGTCTCTCCCGGAGCGATGGACCCTGGCAATGCATCGTGTCCCTTCGTTTCATCACCGACGCAGACGGCCAACCCTTGGGACAAGCCCGGAACGAGCGTTTCGGCGACATCATCTACCATAAGTCAGAAGTTGAGGAACGCATCCGCCGTGCCCAACTCGCGATCCTCAACCCGACGTCTCCCGCCAAAAAATTCTTGGACAACGACATCAACGAGCACTCCGGTGACCCATTGCCAGGCCAGCTCAGCTTTTCGCTGAATGCTGTCACGCTGCAGATTAGCGGTCCCGATGTGGCTGATCTTTCGTTCTGCGATCTTCCTGGTACGTTGTTTGGTGCTTTTCTTGCGTGATGGGATGAGCCCTGAATGATATTCTTTGGTAGGGTTGATCGCTAGCGTCAGTAGCAACCGCGGGAGCAACAATGACATCGCTTTGGTCCAGAGCTTGGTCACAGCTTATATCAAGAAGCCAAGCTGCATCATTCTCTTGACAGTAGCTTGCGAAAGTGAGTTGATTGACGCTGCAACCTTTTTTAAAACAATGATTTATTTACCCCAATCTCAGCCGATTTTGAGAACCAAGGAGCTCACCGTCTGGCGAAACAATATGACCCGGAAGGCAAGAGGACTATTGGTACGTGATTCCACCTACCTACGTTGCGAATTAATTCCCATTTGTCCGCCATTGCAGGTGTTTTGACGAAGCCGGATCGAATTCCCGTGGGCGAGGAATCTAACTGGCTCCCCTTCATCCGTAACGAGAAGGAGACATTGGAAAACAACTGGTACTGCGTCAAGCAGCCGTCATCCAATGACTTGAAGTCGAACCCGACTTGGGCTGATGCGCGCAAGATGGAGAACGATTTCTTCTCGTCCAAGGCGCCTTGGTGCGATCTGGACAGCATCTACCAGAAGTACCTCCGCACGAGCAACCTCGTTGACAGACTGAGCAGCGTCCTCTCCGACTTGATCTCCAAACGGTATGTATATCCACTCGATTTTCAGTCGGGGACATATGCTAATAGGATGTTCAGACTTCCCCAGATTCACGACGAACTCGAGAGAGCCATACTCGGTGCCCACGATCTACTGGCGCAGCTCCCACGTGCCCCATCTGCCGACCCGCGCAACGAGATCGCGTCTTTGCTGCATACATTCACCAGTGACCTCGAGCGTCACGTCGAAGGCGTCTCTGACGATCCCAACTCGATCTTTGGGTATGGGGTTGGTCTGATTCAGGCCATGCGTCCTGCCCAGGAACGTTTCCGACTAGCTATTCGAGCGACGGCTCCCAATTTCGTCCCCTTTGAAAAACGGGATGCTGAGGGAAGGTATTTGCCTCAAGCAATGTTTTTGCGCGCGGAGGAGGGTGACAATGTGGGCGAGGACGATGGGGAGGGTGGAAGTGAGGATCTTGCTATGTCTAAAAAAAGGAAGCAGCCTCCCAGCGATGCCATTTACATCGACGAGGTCCTTGAGAGGGCACATCGGTATGTTTTTGTTGGCTTTAACTATTTTTTTTTTTTGGCGATTGACTTTTTGTTCTGCGTACGTAGGGCTCGCACAAGGGAACTGCCCGGGAACTACCCTTTCTCAGTCCAGAAGACCTTCATCGACAGAATCATCGAAGAATGGCACGCGCCTGCTCAGGTTCTCTGCAAGACCGTTCACGCTACTGTTCACGAGCACATCAAGAGCCTCGTTGAAAAACACTTTGCGGGGTTCGGGCAAGGTCACCTTGAGCAACGCATCAAGTAAGTTTGTGTCCCTCTTAATTCTCTGCCGTTCATTAACCAATATGCTATTCAGAACTATCATCCAGCAGCACATGAAACAGTGCCTCGAGCGCGCTGAAGAGCGCATCAGGTGGCTTCTTGAACTCGAAGTCTGCCCTTTCTCGCTCAACACCCACTACCTCGCCGACTACAAGGTCAAATTCCTTGCGCACTACAAGGGTGCGCGCGACGAGCAGAACCAGTCCCATCTTACCAGTGCGATTCGGGAGTATGAAGACCAGCCCAAATTAAATTTGCAGGCGACCCCGCAAGCGTGGGCTTCTAACATTGTCCTCCCACACTCCGAGCCCACGGGAATCGCGCGCATTCTGACCGGCTTGGCGGAGATTGGGATGACGAACGTCAAGCCTGAGGACCTCGCCAACCTCCTCCCTCCTGATCGCATGGAGCCTGCGCTTCATATCATGGCAGACGTTCGCGCCTATTTCCAAGGTGAGCCGATAATTTCTTGTTTTTAAGCCTCAACCTAATATTCACACGTCTCTCCCTTAGTGGCTTACAAGCGTTTCGCGGATCTCGTTCCCCTTGCTCTCGACCGTGAGCTCGTTCGTGGGGCTGGTGAGGCTGAACACGTTCTCTCCATTCTCTACAAGAACCTTGGCGTCAATGGCGAGGACGGAGCGCGAATCTGCAAGGAGCTGTCGGAGGAGAGTCCCCAGGTTGCCGGACGGCGTGTCGATCTCGAGAAGAAGTTGGAGCGCTTGGAGATTGCGAGCGGGGAGCTTCTTGCCATTGGAGTTTGACGAAAATTATTTGCGCAATTAAGCATGTTGTTTTTTCTTGTTGGTTTTGGTTTCAATTTTCTGTGAATAATAACTATACGATTTAGCTTGAGGTTACGAGTGTGAATGGCCATTTGCGGAATTGCTTATACCGATGAAGACTGTACTTAAAAGAGAGAATGTTGATTGGAGAAAGGCACGAGTATTGCTAATGGTTTGGATTCAGAGATCCCCAAAAGACAAGACGAAGCGCGAATCGCTCCGTGGTCCTCAGCTCATCTGAACTACGGACGCCTCATTCCTCTCACCCAATAATCCTTGTCCGCTGAAATTGTTCGCATCTCTTACTCTTTGGTGTCTGGAAGTACTCCCGCCTCAAGGCTAAGTTTTTCGCTGATTCTCGGATGTGTGAGCTGGTTTTGTATATGGGCGCTTAATCTAGGCTTCGCTTTGATCAGTCCTTGTTCATTTCATTTGGTAAGGGACTTCGTGCCTTTGTCTTCCAAAGATTCTCTTCTACTGTATTCAACACCGACGAGAATCTTCTCGAGAAGGAGTCACAGCATACCATGCATCTCCCCCTCGTGGCAGGATGATGCGCGTGGGATGCGCATCAGCAGACGTTGGGAGCGGTGAGCTCTTTGTTTCTCTTCCTTCTTTTGTAGCGGTACCTCTAACACGCCCTTCTCGTACAGTGTTGGGCCTCCCACGCGAGCGCGTGGAAAGCTTGAACATGGCTTCAAAGTGTTCAATTATTGGCCGCGCGTGCAGCGTGTGCGGAGCATGCCAATTCAAGAACAACGCGTATTGTCTCTCGCACCCAGGTTTGGAGGCCCGTGGATGGGAGTCGTTGTAGTTGACGTGGTTCTGGGCTGATAGCACAAAGACGCAGGTGAAGAAGGACGCATCTTACTACCATGAAGCCACATGTACGTCCCCATTCGTCATTCAATTAGACGCTCATACAATTTTTGGCGTTCTTGTTCTACAGGTCGCTCTTTTGTATCGCGGATTAGATAAGAGACCTTCACATGGGAGGGACCGAAAATATTTAAAGGCGAGCGCTGAACGTTGTGGCATTCATTGCACTGTAGCCTCGCTCTCAGATTCTCAACCCCCATCGATTCGTCTTCGTCTCTTAAGTATCTTCGCCACCGATGAGCTCGTCGCAATGTCCCAACAAACAGCCGGAGCGCCACGGGGAATACTATATCTCTACTGGCGATCTCCACCTACTCGTGCGTGTGTCGTTTTTGTCTTTCAAGTGTTTGTTGGCTCAACACCACTCGGCGAATGTACAGGTCGACAACGTACTCTTCCGAGTGCACTCGTTCTTTTTTGAGAGAGACTCGCAGAAGTTCAAGAAGATCCTTTCGATGCCTGTCGCTCCCAACCAATGTCGCGTCGGGGCCAACGATTCCAAGCCTTTCCCCATCAAAAATAGTAGCCCCACCGAGTTCGCCAGATTCCTCTGGATGTTTTACAACACGTACGTTTTCTTTGTTTCCCTCCGACAAATCAACATTTCTCATATAGTTAATACTTGACAGGAGCTACTCAGATTATTCCGAAGCCAAGGTGGCCGATTGGACCTCGATCTTGAAAATTGCCTGCGAGTACGAGTTCCTCGAAGTTCAGCACGCCGCCATCCGCGGCCTTCAGACGTGCGAACTCTCGACTATAGAGCGCATCAAGATATACAACCTATACAAAGTCCACAACAAACACCTCGTTCTCTTATATCTCGAACTGGCCATGCGTGCTGAAGCACCAACCAACGACGAGGTCGGGGATCTCGGCAGCGACATCTCGCTCATTATTTTCCGCCTGAGGGAGAACCTGCGCTCTCGTTCCGCGGGAAGGAGTCCCCTGCCAAACGGAGTTACTCAGGAAGACGCCCTCCAGGTTGTCTGCCAATTTCTTGGGGTTAGACCTCAATGCGTTCGAATGCCAGGTGCTCGGGTGACGTTCCCTCGTGGAATCTAATATTACAGTGATGCTCATATTCTATTCTCTAGGCTCACCGTCGAATCCCTAGGTCAACGGGAAGTGTCCTAACAGCCGAAACCAGTGAGGAGCGCAGGCGCGCTCACGATTATAGTCAATTCTTGGAAGGTTGCATTCACGTAGTCCCTGGTAATGTAACCACCTCACCTGATTTTATCCCGCACGCGCTAACATTATGTCTTGCTTATAGCAGCCCCGCAAAAGAAAATTATCGCTGAAGGACAAGCTGCTGGACAGCTTGAGGTGCCGAAGAACGACGTGATCAAGGACTCGAGTCACTCGATGGACAACATACCTGGTTCATTCGTCCTCCATCAGGCCCACATCCTTTCCCCTACCTATTGTAAATCTCATTCAGTTGACTCTCGTCTTTCCGATCGTAGGACACTTCTCATTTGTGCAGTTTCTTGGACTTTGGTTTCGTTATGGACGATCAATCACATTCCCGTCGTCCATTTATTGTAGATTTTGATTACTGACGAAGAACATGTATTTTCTTGACATTTTATTATGCATCAATCGTCTTTTCATTAGAATAACGGAGATCCTTGAGTACTTGAGCCTTGAGCTTGAAATTTGAAAGCTTGAACGTTGAACGCGAACGTTGCTTTGGCGCTTAAATGAGTTGTCTGAGGAGAAACTTCGGAGTAACTAGTCCATTGAGAAACGTGATTAGCATTCGTAATCAAAGTTGGGTGCTTTCCGGTTATTTATACCTTTCTTCCTGTGACCACCTCGGCGCTGCACCATTTAAGTATAAGAATCGCTCAGACTTTCGGGGATTGGGATTCCTCTTCTTCCCAACCGGCATGGGTCTTCCAAACGACTACGAAGAGCTCACCGTCGTCGATAACCCCGCTGCCTCTCTGCTGACCGAAGACGATGCTTCGAGCTCAAGACCGTTATCTCAGAAAGAGCAGACCGTCGCGCGGTGGCAGTTCTACACCTTATGCTTTTCGCTCTTCTTTATTGGCTGGACGGATGGTTCTATCGGACCCCTGCTGCCTCGAATACACGAAGTGTACAATGTTTGTGGTCCAGTTTTGTGGATTGAGACATGCCATGCTCAAGCGCGTCTCCGATCTCGCACGGCGTCTGAATAGATCGGATTTGACACACTTTCTTGGATTTTCGTGTTGAATTTTTCTGTAAGAAATTACAGATTCTTTGGTTGGCATAACTTGATAATCGTCCTACAGGGTAATGTATCTGGTGCGATTCTCAACATGCCTTTGGGCGACAAGTTCGGACTGGGGAAGGTACGTAAACCTGCTATCTTCACGATGCAAGCTCGATCAAACCCATCTACATAGATGCTCGTTTTCTCTGCTGCGTTCCAGGCGACTGCCGCTGCCGCCCAATCTCTAGCTCTTCCTTTCCCTCTCTTCACCATTGCATTTGCCATTGCCGGCATGGGCGTGTCTGTGCAGGTCAGTGCGTGGGTCTCCGAGTGATTAAGATCTTTTTTTAATCAGCTCCCAGGATGCGCAAGCGAACGGCTTCATTGCCATCGTGAAGTACGATGGTGAGCGGAAGATGAGCATGTTGCATGCGTCTTATGGTGATTGGCTCTGCTGTTCGTCTGAGTCGCCACGTCTGATGATTCTCCCTTGAATAGGCGTTGGTGCACTTATTTCGCCGCTTTTTGCGACGCAGTTTGCGCAGACGAAATATTGGTCTTTGCATTACGCTGTCAGCTTGTTCCTTGCTCTTATAAACGCTGCAGCCCAGGCGTTTGCTTTCAAATTCAAAGATCAGGATGGTATGTTTCCAGGCATATCCTTTCCTCGGCATCAGCGCCTCGTTCTAAAATGCTCCCAGAGAACCTTATACTAGCCGGGGAGGTCGTCCCTGAAAAAGTCAATACGGAGAAGGGTAATAAATACTCTCAAATGCTGCGCCTTAAGAGTGTTCATTTATTGGCGCTTTTTTTGGTCACCTACATTGGCGTGGAGATGACGATTGGTGGTACGTATTGCCTTAATACTTCGGAACAGAAGATAATTGGATTTTTATTTTCGTAGGGTGGATCGTGACAATTTTAGTATTTTCCCGGGGAGGTGGTCCAAATACAGGCTACATCACCTCAGGATACTTTGGCGGTGAGTTGAAAAGCCAACGCAGCATATGTTGATGCTAATACCATTCGAAGGCATGACGGTGGGTCGCGTCGTTCTGATTGAAGTCAACAAAAAGGTATTTACGTGTGCAAAAGACAGGCCGATCCCCCTCCTCACCGACTGTTTTTAGATTGGCGAAATACGCGCGATATACATCTACACTTGTTTGGTAATCCTGTATGTCCCGCATTCACTCACCACTGTCTCCTTGCAGTCGATGATTATGACGCTCACGCCCTCCATTACCTAGCCTCCAACTAGTCGTCTGGCTAGTCCCCTCCCTCATCGTCAACGCCATCGCCATATTCCTCATCGGCGTCCTCCTCGGCCCAATGTACCCTATCGCCATCGCCCACACGGCCGAAATCGTCCCGCGCTCGCTCGTCACCGGCACCATCGGGTGGATCACCGCGGCTGGGGCGGCGGGGAGCGCTTTGTTGCCTTTCGTGACGGGGACGGTGGCGGGGAAGTTGGGCGTTGGGGCTTTGCAGCCGCTGTGAGTGAATTTTTTTTTGAAAGTGAGTTTGGGTATGGAAGAGGTGGTCTGATTTTTT
>QEYC01000046.1:0-84279 GCA_009935795.1 Pholiota adiposa
AAGAGAGAAGATTTGTGCAAATACAGAATTACTTATCCTCTACGCGGAATTAAGTTATATAATAAGCACGAAATAAGTACTAACATGCAGCGCGCCCACTACCCATGGGGTCAGCGCACGTCGTAATAACTATTTTCCTGTTTCAATGTGACAATTATCACATGTTGACTGATCATACGGATTATACGGACAATATGTTTTGCGAATAGTTGATACAAGAAAGTATGGGCAACTTGCGCTTATTTACAAGAGTCCTTGTCTCTCAATAACTACAATCTGGAGTCCCTCAAAATCGTAAATTTAGAGGAACGCAACAAAAACATAGCATAAGTGTCACTATCGTACGAAGAGGTCTTGATGATCATGTATTTGGATACGCTATATACTCTCAAGTTAGCAAAGAATTTCCAATTAAACATAGACAGGTACGTACCGTAAGCCTCGAAGCATATGCGCAGTCTAATCGATTCAAGGCATTTCGTCCCATTTCTGCCAAGTCTTGAGTTGCCTGACAGTGTTCAAACCAGTCATTGTCCGTATAGTCAGGCCCTAAGTCCAATTTGAGCATTTCGGTCTCACTCAGCACCAAGTGGTGGATGAGATTGAACGCTGAGCGGTTCCTCGCGACATAGTAAACATCTAATCCCATGTCGTTCTAGGCAGTTCGATGTAAATGTAAGAATTACAATCGCATTCTTAAGGATGGAACTCACAATTTTTCGCGCGATCTCCTGAATTATATGTACGCCCCGAGAAGTGTTGAGGCATCGACGGGGGGAAAGGTACTCCCAGTCAAACCACTCAAGCTCCGCCTCGTGAAAATCCAGTGCCGCTGTGCGCTCTTCAGCAGTCATTATATCAAAGTCGGGGACGTTATCGGAGTCGGGGCTACCTGGTGGCAGATGGGCAGCGCCTGCAGGCACAAGTCCAGTTCTGCGCTGGTCATCGCTCAGACGCAGAAAGCGCGGGTATGGATGAGGAGTTTCCGTCATTGCAGGCACGATAGTAAGGTCAGAATTTGGGCGCTACTCTCATAGGAGAAAACAAAGATCTTAAGTACACTAAGATTAGACCCGGCGGGACTCAAAATAATTCACGTGCAATGTATATTCAAGTTGGCGAATTCGAAGTGAACTAAGCCACGACCTACAAAGTAGCCTTTGGTGAGGAAAATAGTTTGTGCACGTCTACCGCCTGTTATTCCTAATGCATGATAGATGGCGTTAAAGGTAACGTATGACTCCCTAAGATCTGCGTTTGACCGAGTCCGGCTTGCTCGTCCCGCAGTATAGTCTATAGATGTCGCCATCGCCGTCCTCAGGCAGTACTATAATTCGCCTGGTACATCTGCACTAGCTTTCAGTGTGCTTTCGTCGTTTCGGTGCCAATTTCCAATTTTCCAGTCATGCCACTCGGAGCGTCGCCTTGAAGGGCTGATCTGGTTGAAATGAAGATGAGTACAAGAGAATGAACCACACCACGTCTGACCAGACGCAATAAATAGTCAGTCTAGTAAGCAGGATGGGGAAGGGTACTGACACAGATTTGAACTGTATAAATGGGCTCCTGTCATACATTATATGGATGCACAGCTATGTGTTATCGTAGTTCAGATCAGCTAAGTAGGCTGTACTGCCGTTGAGAATTGCACTGCAGGCGTAAATTACTCGGAATTCAAAGCAAATTGAGAAATATAATTGCATATAACACGCTTTAGATGTAATGAAGGGATGTATTCTGCAGTCACTGGGGAGATGTGGAGTGGAATTCGAGCGCTATAGATTTATTCGGACAAAGACGTTCTATGCTCCATATACGCACATTCAGCTATTTCGTCGCTTCCCCTTGTTCACTCCTCCCTCCCACTCTCGCACCCTCCCTCCTTGTTCCTCCCCCCTCCTCCTTTCGTCGTCGAACACGGCGCGCGGCTTGCGCTCGGCGGAGCGCTGGTCTAGTCCTGTGGCCATAGCCGTCGTCGCTGCTGCTGGCGGCTGGCTGCTGCGTCGGTGACAGAGGACGCGAGCAGCGCATCTCCAGGACCATGTTTGCACAGCACCTATCGAGGATGAGACCTACGTGGCAGCCAGGATGACAAAAGTGCTGGGCACATTGCAAGACGGTCAGTTCATATCTAAATCATGACGTATTTGCTTCGGGACGCTTTCTTCTTCATGCCAGCGCCACATCGAGAGTAGAGCCCCGTCTCTGGGAGACAGTGTGCGCTGCGGGAGTGTCAGACGGGGTCGACGTATTTCATGCCGTCAACGAGTAAGCACCGTTTTTTCATTCTTGTTTCTGCGCTCATATATCGCGCGTCGTCGAAGACCAGGTAGGTGAGCGTCGCTCACCGTCATCCTGTAGCCATCGTGTAGCCAAGCGCATGAAGCAAAAGGTAAGGACTCACTTCCTTGTTCATCACACCACCCACGGGTACGTATGTATCTGTTTACTAACTTGACGTGCTTAGTGGCTGCTGCCGGAGACGGTGCACGAATGTAAGCGCGTGTCGATCCTGTAGCCACAACGCGTCGGCAAATAATTCAAAAGAAGTAGGTAAGTACTGACCTCTTCATCTCCCCCTTGTCCCTCGCGGACGCTCACCCGTACATGCAGCGTGGCGAGGGCATCGCGAGGAAGACCAAACGGGCACGTATTCCGTGGCCGTCTGTCTCTTCGTCGCGGTGCTCTCGCCTTGCGATTTTCCCTCCTTCGTATTCTGGAGAACTCCGTCGAAGATATCAAGATTCTGCTAGGCGGACCTCCCCCACATCCATTGCACCTGCACCTGTACCCAGGCTGCCGAAGAATAGGGCGGAATGAGGCGCTATGCCCACCTCATCCGCACTCTTTTCCACTTCTTCCTCCCCCGCCGCCCTACGGCCGCCCCACCAGGAAAGGGCCAAGCCGCAGTACGAGTACGGGCGTCTGCCTTCTCCGCGCGAGAAGCCGTCGTCGCTCACACTCAACGCTGGGGTCGCGGGATACAGCCGACGACGAACGCGAGAGGTCTAGGGCGTTTCGCTGGTGATTACGCCAGGGCGGCTGCGGAGATGGAATGCGAGGAGGATGAGAGTGAGAGCGAGGAAGGGGAGGAGACGTTAGTGTGTATTAAGCCTATGGAGTGGCGTGGTTGTGCATTTTGAACGGGAGGCGGGTATTGACGTTGAAAATATTTCGGCGAGTTGCGAGAACGATGTAATAGGATGGAAGACGAGAGGATTGACGTACCCTTCTTGCGCTCGCACTATGTTCCCCGAGCGCCAAGCGCTCCTGGCTCCGTTGGTGGCCATCGAAGTGCGTGCTTGTGGAGTCGTTAGGCAAGCGAGGTCGTAAAGATGAACATTGTCTAAGACATTGTCTAAGAGCAGTCTAAGAGACACAGAGAGACCGCAAGTAGACCGCAAGCTTGTGATCGTGGGATGTACTTATGGAATTATCTAGATATTACGAACCCCACAGGGCAACTTATCATAATCTCCACTGGCTAGGAGCATGTCGAAGTCCATTAGCACCCAACTCTCGCGAGCTACTTTCAGAAGTTCGAGGCAGGTTATCATAATCGACTCAATCATCACTTACTCGATATTTGGTCCTCACCCACGATCCTATCCTCCCCCTCGGCAAGGACGTTTCCACAACGTTCAAGTCCTTGATCCGGCGTTTAATCCCACTACATTCAATTCTGCAGAGATATACGCACAGTTCGAGCACGTCAAGGGAAATCTGGATTTTTCAAATGTAGCTGGTTATATGCAGCAAACAAGCGCTATTGCTAACAAACTTTATCGTTTGTTCGACATACTGAAGGAGCGTGGGGCTCGTGAAGTGATCTCCTGGTATGGACTTTCCATGTGTTTCATGAGGTGACTGATCCCATTGAAGGTGCCTTGCGGCATACGCTATGGTTATCAATCCCAAAGCTGCAGTCAAATTGTCAACCAGGCATTTGGGTCCAGAACGCCAGAGGGGCTTCGCAATCCATTCAACACGTACAATCAAAGAGGGGGATTATATCAACGAACTCATCGGAATGCTACCTCAAGATAATGAATATCATCAAACTGGTCTCTCCGAAATTGGCACCAGCAGCGCACATAGTCAACAAAGTGACCAAAAACGCGTCATGTTTGGACCTATACGCTTCGTGAACCACTTATGCGAAGAATTCAACGCCGAGGTGAGCAGCTGTGTTTTTTTTTTTGCATTCCTCAGCTAAAGTGCCTCTATAGTACATTGCGTGGACTGGAAAATCTGCCATGACTGTTATGGCTCTCCGCGATATTGAAGCAGGGGAGGAGATTACTGTAGATTACGGCGACGATTTTTGGGAAGAGCAGTGCCCATGCAACATTTGTCATAGAAAGAAGGAGAAGGCGGCACATGCGCAAGAGAAGGCAGTGCGGGAAGAAGAAAAGGAGGTGAAGGATGCGAAGAGGGTGGAAAAGAAAGCCGCCAAAAAACAGAAACGATATAAGAAAGAGAAAGCCCTGAAGGCAAAGGCCAGGGCGATGTCCTCTGGGCAGTAGAATTATCCATATGGAAATTTCACGTCTTTGACTACTTTATGATCCTCGTGGGAGTCCATACAACTCCTCCAGGCATGCAATCTCCAGATAAGTGGATGAAAACAGAAGGTGAATGACAGAAGGGAACGCAGACGAGGGAGAACATAAGTACGTACCGAGTCCGCCGTGACCCCAGGGATGCTGACATTAGAGGTGCTTCATTGAGTATCTTGATGGCATGATTGTCTCCGTACAAACAGACCAACTGAAACAGACCAACTGAAGTCAGCGTACCCACAGATCTCCTGACCTCGAACACGCCTCGTCGCGTCGCCAGCTTCAGAACGCCTGGCCTCAAGCCAGTTAGTCGCGCTCTTCCACCACCGCATACGTCGAGTAGAGAAAGAGAAGAAGAGCATAGGGTACATTGTACCAAGAAGCTGGCGTTGGAAAGGCCTAAAAACAAGACTGGACTATGACAGTTCGGAAGGAAGAAGTAGCATCGAGAGATAAAATTTAGACAGTGGATGCTGAAGAAGTTCGGCCATCACCGAACGGTTGTTCCGGCCCGTGCTCTGTCAGTGTTAGTGATACTTATTCGATTCAACGCAATCGTAATTCTTCAACTTACTAGTAATATTGTAGTAATAACTAAGTAGTTTCTGTGTTCGCCTGCCCAAAGAATCCGCGAAGAAGTTGCCCAGGTGGTGATATAGTGCAATAATCTTCGTTTTGTGCGATCATCCGGAGGTTCGGAATCAGAACGCCCAATTGGCCTTCGTTCGCTTGCACTTGTAATGCGGCGCGATTGTTTACGCGTTTACGTTTCGGCGGATAAATCGACGCGAAATTAACGTTGTACAATTAAGTCTTCATTTTGCTTGATTTGATCTCGATAGAATCATGAGCGCCTCACTTTTGTCCCGACGTCGGGATGATTTCCACGAGGTGATCTATTGAAATTCATGACTCGGATGTTAACAAAGAATGGTAGCAGGAAAGCACGACGGTTTCAAGCTCGAGGATTAGACTCAAAGAGGATCCATCTATATTTTTTTGGTTTCCTTATATTTTCTGGAATATTTTATGCACGACGTACTTGAGCAATATTCAAATTTACAGTAATCTTGAACAATTTAAACAACTACAATCCGATGACCCGTAGTCGCTGTGCCCAGATCAGTGGCTATTTCAACCCACGCCTTCCGGAATGGTTTCAATCGTCAATCCGTTCGCTGACTCAAACAAGGCTTAAATACGGTGCATCGACAAAAAATTGTTCGGAATAAGTTAGCTTGATTCTAGCAAATGGGGGCGGAATTAGGGTTTTATGACTGAATGCTTAGCTTTGAATTCAGGAATAAGTTTGGATCTGCAATTCAACATATAGCACTTTCTGATCGTAACAGTAAGTATTGGTATTTGTACAACCGAATCTAATTGCATAGGTCGTTCAATCACCCTGATAGTAATTACGCAAGTGTTTTGCATTGCTCGACTTAACGCTCTCCGTAAATCTCTTGATTCTCCCGATATACTTATTACTTACGAGTCCTCACAATAACTGCGACGCAAAAAGCGTCTGGACAGACCACCGGTAGGCAGATATCATACCCATAGAAAGAGAAGACACTAGGTGGGATGGAGAGGCAACGGAAATTGCCGACATCTACCCTAAGAAATTTTTTTGGGGGATTGTTCTATGTCCTTCAATGATCAATCAAACACAAGGGCGCCGTCCTTGCCTTCGAATGTCTGCAATTCTTATAGACAGGTGGATGTTAACAGGTATCGGCTAGTTTATCTTTTCAATGTTCTATTCAGCAAGCTTATATCAACTTTGCAATCGACGCAGTGCCTCTCGAAATCAAGTGGATCGTCCTGCGCCATGTTTTACTATATGTCGATCGGAATGTTCGCTTGTGCTTGATTTCTTGTTCTTCAGACGTTCGAAAACTTTGGACGTCAACTACAGTAGTCTCCTTCGACCGTTCCAGGGAAGATTGTCGCAACCTTGTACGAAGATTTATCAGACAAGCCCTTCAATTTAAGCGCGTCATGACTTCCTTTCCCACTCTTAACTTTGCCAACATCGCCGTGTTCAAGATTTTGCTGCCAACATCGCAGCGCACAATTGACAAGCTGGAAATCGTTTTCTCCACTATGAACATCGAAGATCTCACCATCATATGCGGGCATAATCACAATTTCATGACCGAAGTTGTACGGATCTGGGCACCTAATCTGAAAGGACTGCGTATTTTGCGCATCGAGTTTGATTGCTACAGGAATGATTGGGTTAGTACAGAAGATTTTCCTAATTATCAAAATTCTGAGTGCTGCGTTACAGGAAGACTTGCCAGCTTCAGGGATTACAGATGATATTCCACTCGTAATCTATCCCCATCCGCCCTATCCGTGGTCCATGGATGCGTGGGGCACCACCATTTCTCAATTCCCTCAATTACGGGTGTTCTGTCTGTTTACACCCCTCGTTCTGTCTGACGACATCGACTCTCAGAATTGCCCTACCCATTTAGAAGAGATGGCTCATCAATGGATTTCTGATTCATCATCTGTTCAGAACATCTATTTAACATATGCTGGGGATGAGTGGTATGGTTTGACGTTTCTACAATTTGGAGGCGATATGGGATTCTCCTTTAGGCTCGACAAGTCGCCTTCTAACACTTGGAAAGCAGAGGATATCGGCTAGTGTCTCAGTTCCAAAATGGGAGCAGATGATGGAGTTTTTTCCAAGTGATCACAGTATGTTTATAACAATAAAAATTGAACTGCGCGAATGTTAGCGAAAAAATTAAAGCATCTGTGTTCCCGAAGGCAGATCGCTGTTTTTACCTTCATAAGATCTGATCTGGACGGATTTACAAAGATGCAACCTCTGGTACTTGGTTTGAGCGAGAGAGAAAATTGCGGCTTCGCGCAAACCAGGAGGAGATTTGTACGCCCCTGGGATGAAACGTCTCGATCTGGAATATGGATTACGGCTCGTCTTAGGACGGAACGACTACAAACTTGTCCTTGCTCGAGCCACAAAAAAAATTATGAACCAGACGCCTTTGTTGTTTTCATTGGACTGGGGGAAGTGTGCATACTTAAGCTCGATTAAATTTTGGGACCCGTGCGTCTTTGGGGGAAGCTGTCCGCCGTGTTAGTGACGTCACCGAAGAAAGTTTCCAACTGCGGCCCGGAGCCGGTCAGTGTACTCTATTTAACGCGTGGATGTATATACTCCTTCGGCAATGCTCTTCTGAGGCTCTCCTTCCCTACGTTTGGAATATCAAAGTATTCCTGGTCAAAGAATAGAAATTGGTACGTAACAAACTCATGGCGAAACAGCACTAGCAAGGTTAGATGCGACCAAGACGACGCCTCTCAAAACTTTGTTTGCTAACAACGTCTCAACATAATATTTGAATACCGATTCCGCTGGAGGTATGATTTCCAAGTCCTATATTGAACCTAATGGCACCTATGAATCACAAATTCGATCTGCAAACCGTCCATGATTTGTTAAATTCTGAAGGGATTATCGTTATAATTGGTAAGACTTTCCCTCAATCCAGTTTCCCTAGCTTACGAGCGGTATGGTCCCAGGTGCTGGTGTCTCTGTAGACGCGGGGATTCCCAGCTTTAGAGGAAGCGGGAGCCTAGGGGAAAATTTCGAAGGCGCGGGAAGGTCAATTAGGGAGATCATGAGTTCTCAAATAAGAGGAGTGGGTGGACTTGAATTAAGGCAGATCCAAACTGACGTTATACAATATAGGGCGGTGTTTTGCGAGAGGAACACTGCAAGTTGATTTCCACCTTAGCCACAAAGGCCATTACCGCAAAGCCCACCTTGTTTCACAGAATGCTCCAACTTCTGGATGCTGATAACAAAGTCATCAGGATATATACTCAGAACATCGACGGATTGGAAAGCAAAGCCGGATTTGATCTGTTAGATCGCTCCCAGACGTCTCGCTGCGTTGCACTACACGGGACGCTTGTCGACCTACGATGCAACACCTGCTCCGCCATCAAACCACTGGAAAATGCATTCCAGAAGCTCAATTCAGGAACCCTTCCTATTTGTTTAAACACCGAAAGAGCGCTTGCAACACTGCGAAAGCGAATGGGACCCTGCGGCACGTTTTACCCAGATATTGTCTTATACGACGATCCTGTCAAAGACGAGGATTACATCAAAGACGTTGTGAATCAGGACGTCCGAAAAGTTTCCAAAAATACAGCATTACTTGTGGTTGGGACCTCTCTGAAAATCCCGGAATTGTACAGATAATTCGCGCATTCGGAATGCGATTACTTCAAGGGTGGACAGACCCTGTACATAGATGTGGACCCAAACATCCCTGATACGTTACGTTCCTGTTTTCAAACGATAGTGGAGATGGACTGTCAGATTTTTGCAAAGGAGGTGGTAGCTGCTTTGAAGCCAATAGGAGTTGAGGCCAAGGAAGCAGATGCCGACCTTCGCAAAGACATGAGGCCGTTGTGGGATTGGGACTGGGTTTAATGCAATTGTGGAGCATCTGGGAGAATCACCGCCGCGGTGTTGAGTTGTAAATGATTGAGACCACTCCGTACCAGTCGGTACAACACAAATTTAATTATTTCAGGAAGCAAGCCTTTATTTTTTGCACAATACATGTGCCATGGCACGAAAGGAGGGAATCTTATTTATATGAAAAAACCCTAATCTTAAGTGTTCGCGGAACTATTTTCCAGAGAATTGAGCAGAGCGGTTCACCATCGGGACACTCGCCCGCTCAGCCTCCTCCGTCCCCATCTTGGCTACATGGCACGGAATATACGCATTTCGTCGTACGTCGCGAGAGGTTTCAGGTGCTATACGTACTCACCTCTTTTTATTGGTTCACATGGGGAATCTCATCGGAGTCATTTAGTATTGGGCGCTGACAGCTCGCGCACTGACACGCTGTCCTTTGATTGGAGAGCTTGCCCTCGAGATAAGGTGTGTGACAAGTGGGGCGGCGGATGCACCCTATCCGTTAAGTCGGAATTTGCCATGAGTGAGGAATCAGGATGAGAGTCCCCGAGGCAGGCACCGGGGGGTACTCGAGTCGTGAATCGGCCAGCAGGCTTCAAGGGCGCGACGGGCGGTGCTGATGCGAAGGTGCAGGGGCCTGCCGGGATCACATAGGGTACAAGACGATCTTTATTAATTGTTCCCTGAACAATTCCTATAGAAGCGCAGTGTGTTTTCGTATCATTTTTCGTTAAGTTGTTCGTCTTCGCAAGCGCCTTACATAAGCAACTTGCCAATAATACACAACAAGGCTTAAAAAGGCGTGAAAAACAAAATGAAAAATACCACGCGCTGTCATCACACCCAACTTGCACCCAACTAAATCAAGGAATGGATTCCAAGATCTCCCCACAGACATCTCTAGACATCATAGAAGATGAGTGGTGGGACTCATTATACGATAAGCCCGCCAATATTGCGAGTTGCCACTTACATCGCTATGGCTCTGCGAATACAACGGGATCCAGACGCATATGGTGGAGTACTGGAGGTGCAAGTCGACAACAAAACCCACTTTCTCCAGAGGCTACCTCCCACTGTTCATGCTCGTCGAAATACACCAGCTCTGCTGCTTGGCAATATCTCAACGCTGGTCCGAGAATTCACCTCAACAAGTGAATGCGTTCAAGAACATTCATTTTGTGGACCGCCTTCGAAAACACCTCCTCAAATTATCCGATGTAGGAGAGACATTTCGGGGACCTGTTGATCAACTTCTCAAGCGAGCGCTGATACGAATTATGTTCCAAATACCTCACGCAAAATCGAACAGACATGACCAGAGAGAACAGCTTGAAAACCTATATATAGAGTACAAAAATGATGCTATTTGGACGAAAGGTGAGTAATAACAGGTGATAGTGCAGCCTACCCATCACTCATAATTTACTTGAAGGCCTTTATGAATGGACAATTACCAACCGACAAAAGCTAGTCTTTGGAGCCCACTGTACGCTGACGTTTGTAACCAACAGTTCCATGCGACGAAATTCCCAATCTAATGATCCAGCCATTGACGCCGCTCTGTGGGTCGATCTTATCACCCGGAATTTGAAAAGCAATCAACACCCGACTAAAATGCTGGACCCCGCACCGTTTCTCCACATTCCTGATCAGATACAGCCAATGACGCAGGAACCCATCATAATCAGTGAAAAGCACAGTTTGCAAGATCTTCCACCGCCCAAAAGAGGAAGAGGGCGTCCGAAGAAAACCACTGTTTGCATATAGAAGTCCCTGAAGAGGAGCAAGCCATTGTAACTCGCTCTCAGGTCCCAAAACTGGGTCTGCTAGGTAAAATTAGTGAAGTGCAATCAAAGGCTCCTATCACTAGGTCTCCTGTGAAAAAGGCAATTCAATCTTCCTCTCTGGTGCTCAAAGTGAACGTATTAATTTTTCTCTCTTGCCAGAATATTTCAAGGCAAAAGAAATCCACTCAACCGCTGAAAAAGGTGATCGATGTATTGCAGCCCACTCTGATGTAAATTAATCAGTTACAGGGAGGAATTTCAAGCAACATACCAACACTGACAAATGCAGCGGTGAGTCCAGATGCAATGCATCATCACAAATTGCTTAAATGACGAACTTTCGGAATGATTTCCAAGGTACGAAGTGGAAGTGACGGAGAAACTGAAATTGATCCCATGGAAAGTGATGAGATGATTCAATTGACCACTGTAAGCTTTTTTTTCCATACATTCATCTCTGATGTTGACCAGAGCATCTACCACCATAAGCCTAGGAACCGAATACGTAACTCTCATCGTAATGCAATTGACCCAAAAGACACAAGCTTTGAACATAAAGTATATTCCCTGTTCATTTCGCTCTTAACTGTGCTAACTATCTGGAAGACAATGTCGCCTGCAAGTACGCGCCCTAATACATCACTTGAGTCTGGAGTGGAGGATAAATCTCTAGTGACTGAATTCATCTATTATCAAAACTACTCTAATCCATTTATCTGCAGGGGCAGTTAATGCATTCCATTGGGAGATACAAACCCGATATAGCGGAAAGGAAAACAAAATTCTTGTTCCGCCTCAACACAGCAACAGTCACGATGGAAGAATTACTGAATTACAAAGATACAAGAATTTTGTCCTATGTGCGCATATTATAATTTTTTGGGGCGACACTCATCTCATGACCTCAGGTTTACCATCGGTATGAATTGATTTTGAACGACCTCAGTTCGAAAGCCATACAGATGGACAGGTCTGATCAACAAAAATTCAATCGCATATGTGAATACGTGAATGGGATGGCAGACAAAATACCAGAAATACGGAACCCATGTTGATTATTATAACTTCTTTCGACTCCGCTTTTGTGCACGCCCGGCGGCATCCTCTGATCTGATTCGCTTCGGATAAGAATTTGGGCCGTAGCTAGTGTTATGTTATATTTTATGAAACTGTCTGGCAACATAGTTTACTTACGAGTTCTGGTGGAGCTGTTTGCTGATAGCGCTTGGGTTCAACTTTGCCCTGCGCACCTTGACTTTAGGAATTGTGTCCCTTGCAAAAGTGACGGAAGTACACTTGAAGTAAATCGGGTTGGCAACAAATTCTATCTTGCCACTCGTGGTCTTCCAAAGGTCATCCTTGCCTTTGTCCTTCTCACCCCTAACTCGGGAGTCAGGAAGCAGAGGGAGTGCTCTAAATATTACCTCTAGGTCCTCCTCAAGTGCTTGTATGGATGCAGTGTCACCGGTCTTTAGGAAGCTGTGATAAATTGATAGGTAGTCACCAGGGTTCTTCGCAAACACTTTGCAGGGTGAATTCCCTATATCCGCCAGATGTGGAAAGAAGAGTCGCTTCCTGTTTGAAAATATTTGCATCGGGCGTAGAACCTTCGCCTCAGGGATCGCCAATCCATCATAAGTTGGATTAATTATTGCACCCACTTTGCATATATTTTCCTTTACTTCTTGTGGAGTCCATTGGGTGATTGAGGATTCCAAAGTGTTCTGAATATCGGGCCTTTGGACATAGTCGTTCGAAAATATCAGCCAGATCTGCGCAGAAAAGGTCCTGAATAGCCGCGAAGATAGTGAGTGCTTTAGCTCAGGGATATCTGTTTCATAGTTAAAGGCCCGCATGAAAGTATATGAGCCATTTAAAAGGGACTTGATGGTAGTATTGGATAATTTCTCCCCCCAGGGATATCTGTTTGCTTCAACTGTTGGCAGAAGTTCCAAATTCACGGCCAGTTTGGGTTTATTTTTAACAAATGGTTTCTGGAACTCTTTGGCTAGATCAGCGGGATCCTCTTGAATAAGTCCCTTGATCCTCATGGACGTCGAATTGAGGCCATGTAGAAAAAACATTCCGCAGATGGTAATGGTCTCTGTAAACCGTAGATCTTTCAAGGCTGCATCAAGTGCTGCGTATTTCATCTTTGGGATGACCATAGTATGACGAAGGAGGTAGACAATCAGAAGGCTCATGAGCCTGTAATTGTGAAGTCGAAGGTGGAAACATTGCTGGTGAATTCCGAGTAGTTCTCTAAATCTTCGGCTTACCATGCCAAAGTACATCTTGGATGGGACCCAAAGAATTGGTTTCGACTCAATGAACTTGTTTGCCTATAGAATGTCTTCAGATAATCTGAACTTAAAGAGAATTTAAAGTGCCACTGACCAGTTCCATTGATTGATCAAGCCTTTTTAAAACAACACCCGCCAATCCCCTAATTTCCTGCCTCACGCCATAAGGCTGAGATGCCGCCCCAGAGATCAATGACAGCCATTTCTGACACTCCATCTGAAACCGAGTAGACCGATTCACAGCGTCAGCATCACTGCATATATAGTTGCTAGTCCCAGGATTTCTAACCACTTCGAAGGCGAGACAGTAGTAGATCCCGCTTATCAAGTGCGATGTTGCTTTTGTTTTCATTGACATCTCTGCCGACACCCCTCCGTGGAATTTTTGCGTGCCGAAGTGAAAAATAGTTGGCTTCTTGGATCCCATTTCCTTGAAGTCGTGTAAAACATGCGGGATTCGCCACCAGCCAACCAGGGGGAATGGATGTTCGGCGTGATAACCAGTACCTAGATCTAAGTAGAGTTCCCCTTTCTCGCGATCTTCCATAACGTCCCAATCGAGGCCAGGAAATATGCCTTTAATCAAATCGAAGGCAGGTGGGCAATCTTTGGAAATAGAGCATTGTTTGGTGGAGAACTTCATCCCACGTCCATCGGCCACGATAAAGAAAGAACCGAAACAGGAGAGACAGTCCTCTTGCTTCACAATGCGGTCGAGTTCCTCCATAAATTGTTTTGAGTTGTTGCCTAGTACATTCATTTGTATCTGTTTCGCGGTTCCTGTTCGGTTTCGAATCTCTTGAAGATTATGGGGCTGGTACTCCGAGACCCCATCGTGTTCAGCATATGCCGCTATAAACGCAGGCAAAATTGCATTTTCATACCAGAGATCAATCAACTGCCCTGGGATCCTCGTCGAATATCGCCCCTTATCATTTTTCCATATCATTCGGGGGAAAAAGACGAAGAAATTGATCCTGCAGGAATTTTCTCCGCAATATCCAAGTTCTAAGTGCGGTATACGACTGAGCGGTACCACAATTCTTGATCTATATTTGGGTTCGTGAAGCTCCATTGAATTCTGCGGAGGGGAAATGAGGGTGACAGATATGAAATTGTTTTTATCTATGCCAGTGACAGGTCTAGGCTTTGGAGACAGGAAAAGCACAAGCGATCGGATTGAAAAGTGTTTGGCGGAGGTCACCCATATTAGGCTGTCTATGTCCGTTGAGACTTTTATGCAGTCTGGCTCCACACTGTCTTTTTCTAAATCCAGAGCGAGATATTGTGATTCTCCTCCAGACAAGCTTTTTTTCCCTTTTCCCCGGACAAAAATTCGACGACTGGCATCGGTCCCTGCTTCCGCACCGGCCCTGTCTAGCATTTCCCTTCCAGAGATAGAAAGTATGTTTCTATGAGGGGATGGCCGGCACTGTTCAATAGAAATTGGTCCAGGACTAGCAGGCGCCGCAGATGGGGTTACGTCAGTTGGTTGGGCAGTATTAATTGTCCGAAAGAAAAAGGCGCTTGTCCGAAAACCACGGTCATTCCAGTTCAGTATTCCGTTTGGAAGGAGTGGAACCCTTCCTTCAGAGCCAAAAACCCAAAAGTTGGACTGGTAAGGCGTAATTGCAGAGGACTGTATTGGGGAGGTGGTGTAGTCGTCGTCATCCTTGTTGAACTGCCCTGTCTCCTCGAGGTGCCCATCTAGTGATGTATTTTGCACAGAGTGATGACTAGAATGTTCATTAGGCAGAAAGGGCAATTCCACGTCCGATACTTCTCCGTCTGAGGAAATGGGCTGCTCATCCAACGTCTGAGGTACAGTAAGGGATGGAGGTCTTGCAGAGGTATTCACTGTGTGCGGTCCAGGTGCAGAAGATGAAATCAAATGCGTTGTACAAGACCTGCAGGTCTGAATATTCCTGAAAAGCAACGTGGCAGTCCTTGTGACCCACATAAAATTGAGCAGTCCGACATTGACTTCCTCCAAAGTGCTCGTTCCCAAATCCTTCCAGACGCCTTGCTGTTCTGCATGAAGCGTCCTCCAGTGCTGAGCATAGGTAACACATCGGCTAAGGGTGCTCATGAAGATTTTCTGGAGCATCAGTCGATCGCATGGGAAGGTCGGTTTTTCTTGGTCACTGTACACGCCCTTGGACCACTTCCATTCTCCCTTTATGGCGGATTCGAATAGTGAGACAACACGAGGTCCGAAGTATTGACTTCCCTAGAGACATCACCATGATCAAAAAGGCAACATGTTTGTCGACATCCGGACTCACCTGCGTCCAGCTTCGCAAATGTATCTTGTCGCAAGTTGGGGGTTCAATCGACCAGCCGAAAACTCGCGCAACTTCCAACCAAAGCTTGTCTAGTTGCGGCGATGGAGTTCTGATGGTGCCATCAACTACGCCGCCTAGGATTAAAACTCTTCTTTCGGTAAAGTCGAATAGGAAAATTTGATTTTCGAGGCCATGTATCCACGGATTAAATAGAAGCACTGGCTGAATGGGCGTTTCACCATCGAGAGACAAGAATAGTCGACGTCGAAGGGTAGGATCTGCATTTCTAAGACCTTCAAGCGTTTTTAATGTGTTGGTGTCCAAATAATAAATCAACGGCATGCCGCCTGCTCCCATAGCTTCTTTATGTTCCAACCACTCGGACATAAAGTGGTAATCTAAGATGCGCTGATCCACAGGAGAAGATGTATTCAGCTGCTTTAAGGAATTCCACGCGCTGGCCCAAAACATTGGGTCTCCAAGGACTTGGGCTGTGGATTTGAAAATGGTCAGAAATTTGATATATCGAGCTACTCCCGACGCACCAATGGAGTAGTGAACGTTTTTCGTGGCGTTGGAGATAATCGCTATCGGGGAGAACTGGGATTCCCCGGATGTGGCAGTTGACGCTACATAATTGGATCCTCCTTCATTGGAATCAACCATGCCAATGCATTCATCCGATAACTCATTAACACATTAGGATCAGACGTAGCTTGAAGAGCAATAAAATTGAAGAATTACCTGTGCGGCGCCTTCCATTCCACTGTATGATGTAAGGACCTCTGATTCCGTAGACAAGCTTTCTTGGGCGGTGATTTCGCGTTTTTGGACCCCCTGCATCGACGTCAGTAAGGTCGTCTGCATTGGCAGTAAACCAACCATAATGGCCTTTACTACGCACTTCGAATTTTGACTCTGCATCTGAAGAATGATGGCCGGAACCCACAACACGGTATGGAAACATATGGGCTGAACCCTGACCTCGCAAGTGTAATTAATCAGTAGCAAAGTTCCAGAAAAC
Source organism: Pholiota adiposa (assembly GCA_009935795.1). Lineage (NCBI taxonomy): Eukaryota > Fungi > Basidiomycota > Agaricomycetes > Agaricales > Strophariaceae > Pholiota > Pholiota adiposa. Next base: position 16,442 of record QEYC01000046.1, read on the forward strand.
AGATTGTCACATTACTCACGGGAGGTATGGATCCGGACGAGGAAGACAGGCTTTCCATATTCTGGTACTGGAATGGGGATTCGGGTTGTGTTGTTTGTAGGGGTTGTCGATGTGCCAGGTAAATTGATTTTGAAGATTCCGACGAAGAAGACAGGCTTTCTAAATTGCTATATTGTCGCGATAATTCTAGTTGCATGATGGGAAGAGGCTCAACGGAGTCTGGATAGATTGACCCAGACGATGACGATAGACTTTCCACATGTCTATATGGGATCCAGGATTGCGTTGGTAATCGAATAGACTCTGATGATGAAGGGAGGCTTGCAATGCTATTTTTGTGGACTGGTGAAACACTTTGGGTCAATTGAGGAATTTCGTGACCCTCGCAAGCAATATATTTGGAAGACGAGGTCAAACTATCCGTATTTTCATATCGAAATGCGGAGTTATTTTCCAACGACGCCGGAGTCCTGCTGTTTATTGAGCCCTTATTTTGGGACTGCGTCGAAATCTGTAACCAAGTACGTGTAACTCAATCTGGAACGACCGGAACAAAAAAAGCACTGCGCACCGATTCAAAGGGAAAGTTTGTGAGGCTGGATGCAGCCTAAATATTGAATGTAAGTGAAAGGATGGTGGAGAAGATGCTGACTGACCGGCTGTTCGACTCCATTCGGAGGGTCGCAAAGCTGCAATTGCTGAAGCCATTTACGCACAGCGTCTGACGACATTGGGTGAAGAATCTGAGATACTAGATAGAAATAGTCTTGTATCACAAAGGTATGATCGAGTGGACACTGGAGACTTTGGTCACGTTACCACTGGAATTCATGCAATTTGAATTTCAAGTTCAACTTGTCATCGCTCTTCTGCTCGAGTCGAGATCTGTTGGGACGTGGAATCTATGCAGCTGGCATTTTCCGGCGGTGCTTCACGTTAGGGTAAGTAGAATCCCCAAGTAAACCGTAATAGAGTCATGGTGCAGGAGAGGTTTATGTGATCATTACCTAAAAGAGAGCCGCACCATTTCCCTTTCAGTGGACAACTACAGATAGCTCTACCGTGAGACCAACAAGCATCAATGTGCATAGTTGTCAGCAGAAGGCCGCTGCTGAAATTCAAAACGAAGCCTTATGCGGTCACGAATAACTTATGCATAAGGGACTGAATTAAATGGCGATTGACAGGGCTGACGAACGTGGAGCGATCCCTTTGGGCGCTTATTATATCTGTCCGGGACTGAATTTTCAGCCCAACAATGGTCCAGCCAACACGTTCAACCGAATTAGCAATGGCGGACCGCGGTGGGCGCTTAAAGAAACAAGATCACGTGTGTAGCGGGTTTCGCCGCTGCCGCAGCTGCCGCCCGCGGCATACATTAAAATTCCAAACCTCAAATGCATCGACCTTCTCCTGGTTTCAATCCTCAAAGGGCCACCGTCAGCGCCTTGAGACCGACATTTTTCTTCCATACTTGCGGGTTCATTCGCCTTATTAATGAAATTACCCTTAGGAGATAATCATCTCAAGACGCTATGGAGGCTTCGAGAGGCGGAAACGCTGCAGTCCTACACACTGCGTCGCGGAGGCAAGCACAAGTCGCTTGTTCTATGGCCTTTTGTATTCATTGCTCTAATAGAAGACACTTTAGAAATCCAAGCAGATCATACGTAAGTGAACAGTTTTTGTAAGAATCCTTCGCCTTTAATATTCCACTAAGGTATGTGTTTGCTCATCCCGGAATCAAACCCGATGCCCCTACAACACTGGACCAGCTTTGGAAAGGCCTGGTGACGGAAATCAAGAGAATTCCTTCGCGAAAAGATGTGATCGTGAATGTTATCTGGTTTTGGTCAAGGAACGACGTAGAACGTGCTGTAAAGGACCAGTCGGAAGACCCGGCTTTAACCCAGTAATTACCCTATGTCCCCAAACGTGTCACTCGCTGACTATAAATTTTAGAATTCTGGAGAATATGGCAAATAACGAACTTTGCGCTGGTAGCTTAGGCGTCTTGAATTCGTCTGACTGTATTTCAAGTAAGTGCCAGTGGTCATAACTGGGATATCTCCTGTAGACTTGAAATCCATCATCTACCATAGGCGACGTGAACGTAGTTTATCTGGAGACCGATGAGAGCAAACTGAGTACACAGGATCCTGTTGTGGACTATTTTTTCCGCATGGTCTGGGACGAGACTGAACTAGTTATGAAAGTGGGTGCAGGTGGATGTTTTATCTGCTGTCTCTTGACTTTCTACCGCTTAGATGGACCCGCTTGGATGCGATAAGCAAAGTTGTCACATGGCATGGAATCCGGACACGCATGAACAGCGATATTGCGACCCTTGCAAAAAGTGGTATCATGTTTCTTGTCTGAGAGCTGAGCGCTCCGAGAACCAAACCTCCATCATCAAACAAGCCATTTCCAACTATTCACTACCGTCCCTCCCAGCTTCTCTTTTAGATGTGGCTTTTCAGCCCATTGCCAGGGGCGGGTTGCGTCATTTCACGGCAGGAAACATTCGGATCGTCATGAAGGCTAGAGACCTCTCCAAGAACGCAACAGAAAGGGCCGCCGTCACCAAAGGAATGAAGTGGGAGAACGCGGACTGGATGGCCTACCTTAATGACTTATTTGGCCTCCACGATGGATCAGATGAGAATGAAGAATGCGCATTGGTCACGGGTCAAAAAGTTTATCGGTGTGGATGCAAAACTTTGATATAGAATCGAAATATGGGTCTTACATTTGTGGTTCCTGAGACAGATAGACTCCCAACATGCCCACCCCGAGTTACCACTTTCCATGTTCTGATAATATATTTATGATTTCAGTTTGATTTCGGAAGCCAGAGGAAGTCATTTATATGGCGGTCCGGTTGGGGAAAGTTCCCAACACATTTATTACAGACCCATACACATTTCAGTTGGACGAAAGTTTGATGTCCTGATTCTTTACTAGTGTCTCCAACATCTTTTGCACGAGCGCGTCAACACATTTACTTGCACATCCACAAATTTTAGTAGGAGTAAGGTCTTTCGGGTCTCTTCAACTAGTTCAGCACCTTCTAAGGTATAATTAATAGCGCGTAAAGACATGTTAATGCGCGTCAACACATGTGAGAGTGCATGGAAACATTTATGGCCGCGAGGCCGTGCTTAGAATATGTAAGTAGCTGATCCTTTCAGACGCCAACGGGGGTTGAACGGCTTTGCGTTTCTGGAGTATCCTGTTCTGCCATTAAATATTCAGTTGAATACAGACAGCTTACCTTCTAGTCAACTACGCTGAAGTGTGTTTTCAATCTTGTCCTCGGCGTACCCGACAAGGGTAATCGATGCCGAAATAGGATCAGTTGCATAAGCACGTCATTGCGGCCACAAATGTTGACGCGCGTGTTGACGCGCATTAAAATGTCTTTATGTGCTATCAAATATCCCTCCAAAGGTGTTACAAATCATTAAAGGGACCTAAAAGCCCTTATGCCCACTCAAATCTGTTGAAGTTAGCCTCAAGTGTTGTGACACAGATTTGAATGGGTTCTCGCGCGTACACTAAAGGCGTTGAAACATAAGTTAAGACCTTGAATACAGTTCTGAGCACGCTAACTACCGTAAGTAAAACGTTTCGGGGCCTATAATAAAAGTCTGTCAAATGTTTCTCCACTCGGACCGCCATACGTTTAAACTGCGCGTTCTTTACCTTTATGTACCCCAGTGCTCGTAAACCACCGGAGTTTTTGTTCGTATAACTCGAGAGTCATCATGTTCCTGATATCCACCAAGTCCTGACATACAAAATCTGGAACTGGCATCTCCAAATAGACAAACTTGATAAACTGAGCGCAAAATACGCCGCAGTCGTAAGTATTGCTTTGCACCGGTACAGAAGCTTCAACCGAAGTCCATTTAGAGCCCAGCGAGAGCCTGCTTTTGATAACCTGGGAGAATATTTGTGAGGCTGGAGGACGTAATCAAGAATTTTCCACTCGCCCGCATGATTCTACCAACCCGTCGATTATCTCGATGTTTCGGCAGTGGATTGGGAATTTCCAACTTGTCCGGAAGGCTATCCATAAAAACTATTTGGCAAGTTGTGACATCCAAAACAACTGCCAGCCAATGCGTATTCATCCAATTGATTGGGATTATGATTTGGCGATAGCTGTGGAGTGCTTCTTGAACGGTCAATGAGGCGTTCTTATGTCGTAGCTAACAGAAGTCAGCATTGATTAGCAATACAACTAATATGGGGCGTACATAGCCCAGCAATTCCCTCGAGGTGATTGCGGATTTACTAGCGAGTTTGGCGTAGAAAAATGTGTTACAGACAAGCACCCTGTGGTTGGTTCTGCGATCAAGTAAGTTGATATAGCCGTTTATTATTTCATCATTTAACCATTGTCGAGGTTTTAGCTTGGCAATAGACTTGGAGTCTATCACATTCTGTCGAAGAAAATCGGGATTGTTTCTTATGAGGTTCCAAATGTTGTTGAATTTTTCGTGGGGGAAAAGAAATATCCCCTTAGCGTCCTTGTCCGCACCCTTTTGAACGCGTGAATCCATCTTGTTACCAAGACCCAGCATTTCCCAAGACCTTTGTCCACTGGCGCACTGAAATTCTTGACCTCCAACCACGGGGCCCACAAGTTGTCGCAGGTAGTGTTTGAAGGTTGCCCTGTCTATAATTTGCAAGACCGCTGCATGGAATATGATATTAATGAAGGCAAAATTGAAGCAAATCAGATCGTTACCGTCTTTAGTGAGGTAGGAAGGGCGAATTAGTGCCTGGAATTGCTGTCGGGACTCAAGATCGTGGCTGTAAAGACACAGTGTTCGCATAAGCCACGGTTGAAGTACGATATCTAACTCTTGACGGGGAGTCTGAGGGTGGAGGATGGCATCCAATATTTTACTCCGCAAAGCACGATGGTAAGCAATGAGGTTCTGATGATCTGAGGATCTGTTCGCATTTTGTGCCACGTTCACTTCCCAAAAGGCATAGTGAAGGTCGAACAGGGCCAGGGAGGTGATTGTTGATTCATCGGAAGTGATCGCATAGATTATTTTCGGTACGCAAATGTGCAGTCTGGTGGAACTTTGAAATATCCAGCTGGATGCCGTAAGTTCTGGTTTAGGAAGGAGGTTCAGAGAGTCGTCCCACAGGGATAAATCTTCCTCGAAGGCATTTCGTAATTTGTGGAAGGTAGTTCCGTCGGGGATGGGCAGGTCCATTGCGATGAGTGCTGAATAGAAGATATCTATTACCTATACAAAACACTACGATCTCACGGCGCGCGATAAAAACTTAAATCTGATTGGTTGACCATGTCACCGGCTGTCACCGGCCGCAGTACAGGACAACTGACTCTCTGCACCTCCCTGCTACCTCCCCCGGCACGAGAGCACGACTCATGAGCGCTGAGCGCTGAGCGTCAACCTTGCGACAACCTTCCGTGAACGAGCGTGAATGGGCCCGCAAGAAATGTAAGCCCCGCAAACTTGAACCAAACTGGTGAATCCGATAAGCTATGCGTGCACTGGCCGCGTCTGCCCTCGTCGGGACTGACCACAGTATCATTGGTATCTCTGTGCCCGGCCGTACAAGCAATTATTGTGCAACAATTCACTACAACTGTAGTGAATGTGTATTTCAATAATGTCCTACAGTGAAAACGCAGGTGCAATAAATTTTAGTTGAGCAATACTGAAACTCCCCTCGCACCCTTCCCAGGCTGCGCCTTGTTGTGCAATAATCGTGTGCGCTCTTGCGCGATAATAATCAATATCGAGGTCCGAGATGATTACTGTACTAAACCGACCAAGTCTTCATTCAAATATTGTGTGACCAAAAAATAGCATCTCTTCATCTCTACACGTTTACACTTTGAACTCTTCAAAATATTTTGGGACCGTGACAAGTCCAAAAATCTCTTCTCTTCAAAGGGCCTTGTGACGAGTGATGTGAAGAGTTGGTCGGTTTAGTGCAGAATTTGTTATTAGAGTTTTGAAGGAAAGGGCCGGATGGTGATTCCTGCGCCGCTTTGCGTTAGCTCTATTTCTCGGACGCGAGAATTAATCCATGACCCTGGAAGATCCATGACTAAAACGTTTGAATTCCGCATAATGGTCCGAAGCAGTGGGGAGGACTGTAGAAGTTGTAGCACAGAAGCAGTCATATCGCTGGAGTACAACAATTGAACCAATTGTGATATGACGCCCAGATCGCGTTGGTGGAGATGGTTCTTCGTAAACCCAATCAACCAAGTAAAATGAGCTCTGGTGCATGCAGAAGTCAGCAAATAACGGCTGTGGATACACAAGACCAACGAGACTACCTTCGAATAACATCACACCATTCATCCAATGCCGTGATACCTGCGCAAAAGTCGTCAGGGGAAAGAATCAAAATCCCTCGCGATAGGGCGTCGTTCTCGATCAAGATATCGTGATAGGAAGGACCCAGAGCATTGCGGATGAGCTTGTCAAACAATTAGATCACTTCCCCTGTGTAAACGTTATGGGTACCTGGTAAGTGCTAATAACTGGGTGGTTTGAATCACGATCCTTGGCCACAGCAATGATCAAAACGGCACACGATGGAAACTTTTCCATCCACCAGTGGATTTCATCCCTTTGAGATGAAGCCCCGCCTCCCACTGGGAGTTCTATCTCAATTGCACAGATCTATAATATGAGTGAGTTGGATGCATTTCAATCGAGTGATATCAAACGCACGGAATTCGTAGATGCGAGGAAAGAATTTTTGAAAGCTTCAGAAATTGTGGAAATGCTGCCAAATTGTGAGGGATAGTCATCTGTAATAGTAATCAGCAATACGGGCTGCGTGTGTTTCCCGGCCTTCAGCTGCTGATTCAAAAAGTGTCAGATAACCCTTCGAAAAGATTTTAGAAGGTATGAAAGCGCACGGCATTGTTGAGCAGAGCGCCAGCTTTGAATACCGGACTGTCAAATTAAACGCCGTTCTAGTCTATAGTGAGTGGCGCACCGATGTTTTCATCTGAAGAGTGTAAATGACTCAGCATTCTGGAACTTATTCTGAATGAATAACGCACAGCCTTCCGTTGGCGGCACTGCTTCGAAAGACATGTGGATTGTTGGAGACCTTGAACGGACTTGACAACTCATTTCTTCAGCTGATAAATTAGGACCGTGTTAGACAGCACAAAGTGTGAACCATAGCCAAGAAGGTTTTCAAGAATGTATTTACAAAAAATGAAGGCTGGGCTCTGGGTGGGAACAAAATTTCGATTGTTCACTGCGATATTGGACTATCAATGTAGTTTGAGCCTTAGCATAACACCAAGGACACTCACCTATCGTATTCCAATTTCTTAGAAATGTGGCATTTTCTTGTGAGGCATCTTTGCCGGGCAGGGAAGCGGACGTCAAATCTATGTGCTCTTTCTGGCCAGGTATGGCGTCTATCTCTAGCCATAAAGTGCAAGGAGATCAGTCATTGATGTCGTCATGGGAAGAAATCCATGGCGCACCTAAAGGCGGAGGCTCCTGATCTGCTTCAGCGGGTTTGAACACCTCCAATGCTTCGCCAGTGGGCATGATTTCCAATGTTTGATCTGCCTCTGAGAAAATGGCTTGTCGGGAAGACTCAGCCGGCCATTCTGTATTTATAAGGCTATAAGAGGCCACAAATAAAGCGGCGGGGGTTTCGACCTTTAGAGGCTCTAACGAAGAACATTGTAAATCCAAAGAATTAGGGGAGGACCATGCTAAATTGAGATCTACCGTCTCAGAAAATCATGGCGACAGAGTGTCCAAAATCCTCACCCTTCTGTTCAGCTTCCTGGATCCCGCCGTCTATCAGGGACAGGTTGAAAATAGCCTCCCAGTAGTTCTCTTCTAACTCCATTGATGAACGAAGGATTTGATAATTGCACTCAAGGCGTTTCAGACGTGAATTAGCATGCTATAACGAAGTGACGTGCTGACAGAAACATGCAGGACTCACGACAGCAATGAGACCAGATATCGCGGCTAATACCTGGTAGATAATATGGTAATTCGATAACAAGTGTATGATATCATCGAGTAAAGTTCTCAGTTTACCAGGGAAGGCCATGCGCCCTTAGGTAAGCCATCAATTACTTAAGTCTAAAATGCAAGTGTTAGTACTATGAGGCCCTCGACAGTAAAAGCATAAATGTCGTCTGGGTCGTTCAAAGATTCAAAGCTATTCCAAGCTCTCCCCTTCCATACTTCCCAATTCCTAGACAACGACAACGCAATCGATGCATTCAAGTCAATCGAGCCTCGTCTAGCAGTAAGTCAACGCCTTTCCCATGCCTGAAGCCGCAATTACCGACCGGAGTTTCACAGGGTCTTTGCGATGCCGCGGTTGACTTCGACAGGTCAATCAAGATGCTCAAAGCGGGCGATGCTAACTTCGCCTACCTCTCCTTCTTCAAAAAATGGTTCCTCCCAGATTTTTATTCTTACGACATTCCCGCACATAAACGCAACGTCGCCTTTGCCGTTGAGGCCATCATGGCACATCGCTTATTGGAAACTGCGAGAAACGTTTACGATTCTCAATCTTCCGCTGCAGAACGTGCGCCAGCGCGCAGAGATCCCGGACCTTTAATGGAAATGTTGCGGATGCCTGGCCATGAACCCAAACCTCAAGAAGCAATGGAAGCCTTTTTAGACGGAGTAAGTCATGTAAATAGAAAATTTGTTCATGGTTTTGCTAAACTCGTTCTTAAGCCTCTTAGACAGATAAATTCCAAGAGTGGCGAGATAGTAACCCTCAATGTGATCCAAATTTGGGAAACTGCGAAGGGTATTCTGAATTCCCATTGGAAAGCGATCGACGACGTAGACGTACGGAAGAGTACATCTACGGAGTCTTTGGACTGGGAAAATCAAGAAGTTGACAAACGGCTGTGGCATGGAATTGCCCACAACACCGCTGAGGTTGGAGCTAGGAGCATACTTCTTAACGTTGAAATCACTGCGGCGCATGTGCGCCTTCTAATTGTAAAGGTACGTCTGACGATGGGTGATGTTGCGATAACATTAACGCGTCTGAATGCATTATGAGCTAGAAGAGCCTATATACTCCTTCTCTATCGGATCTCCGAGCAGAGCAGCCAAATAACAAGGAATTATTTACCAAGAACCACTTCCATCGCAACCTATGGATTGCTCTGGCTGCCTCTCCGCTCTTCCTTCTTCAGAAATTTAACATTTCTGCTATGGCTAAATTGAATACACACAATATATTCGACGTACGCCTTCCCCTTTTCTCCATCATACCTTACTTAAACCTGTGTCTCCAAGTTCTGGGCGAATTCTCTAATGGAATGCCGCGTAGATGCAGCGTTTGTGGATCTAGAAAACCAAATTTGGAGGGCGGTTTTTGAAATAGCACTTGGAAAGCCGACCAGAACCGCGTTGGAAGAACTGTTCAACAATATACAAACGACGAACGCACAATCTAACTTGGTCATGCCATTCTCTCCATCACCTTCCAGCAGGCAGTTGACACAAATCAGTAGGTGCATGAGTAGCCTCATGCCATTCCAAATTCACTGATTTGGGTCTTTCCATGCGCCAGACACGCGCAACGTTCACCTCGAGTACCTTTCGCGTAAACCTAATGAGTCAAAAAAGAGGAAGGTACATAGCCCAACCAAAAATATATCCCGGAAAAAAAAAAATATTGCGCGAAATGGAGGTGTCGGTAGGTCCTGCATGGACGTCGAGTACAACGGCGTTATTCAGTACTATTTTTACAGATGCTTCAGCAGTCCTGAAGGCGGATGATGAACCCGCATTTTCCCCTCTTCTTGGGGACAACGACAGAATTTCCGAATGTTCTGCTACTCCTAAACTCGCCGCTGAAGAGCAGGAGCTGCCTTCGACATTATCAGCAGATCGACACGAACTTACTATGCAGGGAATCATAGCAAATGCTTCGGAAGCACTTCCCGAAGGAGAGCAAGCCATAAATCCTAAAACGTTGTGTAGAGGCGACGAAGAACCTTACACCGCCGTAACTCCGTTTTCTTTGGGGATTGGGTCCAGCCTTAGTGGTAGGCGATCATTATTTCCTAGCGGTGCATATTTTTATAAACTCAACGCGCAGAAGCCTCGGTGGTTAGCGATGATGACTCGAAAGTCCTACACAATGTAGCTATGACTCTTGAGGAAGTTGTTCTGTCCCAGACACATATCGACGTTGACAACATCCAGCCAGTTGAAGGAGTTGCAGCAACTGGGGATAGTTCTCTCAAAGTTATTCCCACCCATCTTACCGCTGTATTAGGTACGAACATAACAAAAACCTCTAATATCATACACTCACTTTAGGTGCTCTAGGCGATAGTGGCGGGACTAGGTTGTTGTACTGTGGTGAAAATTCCCTCATTGGGTCTTTTAAGTTCATGCATCTAACGCTCTAATTTAGCGGCGGATGCCATGGATGAGTCGCTTGAATGCTCTGCTACTCGAAACCTTGCCGCTGAAAATCAGGAATCGTCCTTTACACTTTCAGCAGATCGATACGAGACACCTGCGCGAGGACTGACTCCGAATGATTCGGATGTGCATCCCGAAGAAGTGGCCAGAAGCCCCAAAATTCTCAGTAGAGGAGGTGATGAATCCTCTATCGAGGTGCCTGTACTTCTAACGCCGGTTGAAATTTACAATGAGGACTCGGTGTCAGCTTTTCGTCGCACGGCAATGGAGCGCGCTGTGGTCAAGCAGGAAGAATGCTCTTTGATCACTCGGCTGCAGACCTCTGTTCTGATCTCATATATTATTCAAGCACAGGACGAAAGCTTTCCTGCGTTGGACCCAGTGGGACTGCGCAGTGCAAAGGTAAGTTTCATTTTCGTACTGCAGAATTGCTCCGTTTCACGCTCTTTAGCGATATCGCGGGCACTTGCAGCTTGATTTTTTTGGCGAGCTGAGCTATACTCCTGTAGCCCATGTAAGCAGCTTACGCACCAACTCTCGCCTATTTCATCCTAACCTTTCCGCGTACAGTCGTTATCTGCACTTGAAATTACATATCAACTCCACAGCAGGGCATACACACACCGTAGCGCAGGTCGTTCTCACTGCCAAATCTTCTCTAAACAGGACTGGATACAGAAGACCGCCCAAAGTCAACAACGTGTCTACTCTTTGGCAGAATTTATTATTGTTCCAGAGCCATCTGGTCATGTCCCATTCGAGAAAGATTTGCTTCTGAGCATAACTGGATCAAGCCAGCAACCGATTCAGGTCTGGGGTGAGCTCGTAATACTTTAGACTTATGAAATTTGGGCTGATGCCGTTCAGATCTTTCCGCTTCTGGGGTCAATGGCGAAGGCCGGACCGGAAATATTGACCTGCTTCTGGCTCATTCGGACGCGGATAACGGCTCTGTTCTGTATTCTTTCAACATCCCCAGCGTAGGCGACGGTTCCAAAAACATACCCCCAGAGCCAGCCATTTCCACCGACATAACCGCCTTTGAAGCCACTCAAACTCGCTCAAACTATGGGGTCCATTGCTACCCTTCTACCACTATGCGATGGAGCTCCATAAGTCTGAAACATGCAAGGACGCCTTTTCACTGGACTTCAGAAGGCCTTGGAACTTATTTCCAGTTGGTATCTGGGAAGATTGTTCTCTATATTGGGAACCCCGTCCTCGAAGGGCATTTTTCAGAAATCTCGTGCTTTGATTCTTTGAACTATAACCCAGAGTTTCCCAATCCTGAAGAATGGGACATTCAAGGGGAAATCCTAGAGCCTGGATCAGTTTGGTGAGATCCAACTCTATGTCATAAATGCCTTCATAATTTGCGCTAAATGCAGTGCAGTTACATACGCCCTTGCAGACCGTATTCTGTATTGAGCTTAGACCATTCCGTATGTCGGGGTGGATTCGTTTATACATGGAAAACTATGAAAGACACATGCTACGGTGTCTACCATAGCTGCTTTCAAAGACCTGATACCATCAACGTGGGGCGTACCTGGGAATGTAGATCACTCCTTCAAAGAATAGTAACATACTATCACACAAACTACGTTTGTGGTACATCACCGCCGGGTAAGCGCCGCCGTACCCCGTATCCACATGTAGGCCTGACCACGTAGATTTTCCCCACCATTTACCGTCTTTGGATACTTTTGACGACATTGTTGGCTTATTCTGTCTGCTCAACGTGGTCTTATTGGGCGAAATATTGTACCTTCCACATTATGCCCATCCTAACGCGGCGGTCGATCAAATCAAGGACAAATTGTTCTCAAACAGCAGACGAGAGGCACAGGAGCTTCTGAACTTCCTTTCCAGAAAGTACATATTTACTTTGGACAATCGATCCATCGACCTTTGTCAACTTTTCATTTTTTACCTCGTATTCCACGTCAGGTGCGCGGTTCGCCAAGCCGGACTCTCGCCTGGTGAGGTCCCCCGTGCCCTTACCCCCGATGCTCTGGAAGAAGCCATTTCCATTTACTTCTTGGACAAGTCTTGGTTCTGGGAAGAGCTTACATTGCAACAAAAGCGGAAGTTGAATGCATCAAATTACTCCTGGACCTTTGAAGAAGAATACAAGCTGACGCGCCGCAAGGATCCATCTCTCAAAGGTGTGCTTTGTGATAAATTACACGCTAATTTGACGAACTAAGGATGCACAGAGGGGTTGGATCTAGGATTTCCGAAGCATATCACCTCGGAGCAGGACGTGACAAAGTTGAAAGCGCTGCTAAATAAGGAGCTCTATTTCGACTGAACTTTGCGTGGAATCATTTAAATAGTAGATTCCCGTAAAGATGTGAAGATCACGCCACAGGGAGTTACGTGGTTTCAAATGAGGAGTTTTAAAAGTTTCACGAGCAATATGGGGTAATTCATTCGCAAAATTTCTTAATGCTCGCGACCGCTGCCTTCCTTATCCCTTTTCCCACTGGTGCTCCTAGTCGCATCGGGGCGTAAATCATTAGTGGTTCATAAAGTAACTTGTACAACTCACTTGTTCCTGCCATAAGTTAACACGTGCGCACTTGGGACAGGCGAATTAATTCGTAACAAGTATATTGGCGACTGCTAGGGCGCGTTGCATCTCACCCATGCCTGGTGCTGAACAGCTCTCTCTTAAACACATTCCCTCGAATCAGCATGAGTATACGACCGAACGCCAAATGGTGACCAAGCCAGGCGAATCCCCATCCGTTTGAAAGTTCTGCCAGAGAGACTGAAACCTTAGTTAACTTGTGCGTAAACATCTTCATGGCGCAACCTGCGTTGTATCAAATCGTGGGTGTATCGCAAGGGTGCCGCGTGCCTGACAGTTAACTTGTGAATAACTCGTAGCGTTGCTCTCTTGCTCAATTGTAGTTCAAGTCAGCAAGTTCACTTTCTCTCCCGTACTGTGTATGCTAACTAATGAAATTGAACTCCATTTTGGGGCCCATAATAAAAGTGTTGGGAATATTTCCCCAATCGGACTGCTGCAAACATAACATTCAAATGTTCAAAATGCGCCCTTTCTTAGATTCCAAGTTCCAATATCAGTTGGCCCCCAGCCTCTAACTGTATGCATACAATAGCTTAATTCAATTTGTGCCTATTTAGGGTCTTCATACAATAAGTGAACAGATCATTGGACCTCTTTGACTAAATCATCAAACTGAGTGAGTAAAGATAACCCTTCACTCCATCGTGATGCTTTACTATCGCACATGGCCTGGAATCCAACGGGATCTTCTAAGCAGAATTGCTTTTCAGTACGAAAGCCGTTGTCTGCATAGCGAAGCAAACCGCTGGAGCAGAACTGCGTGAAGGACAATCGGGTTTCATCTTGCTGAACAGGCCGATTTGAGTGAGTGACCATGGCTGAGGGGATAAAAATAACAGAATTTGGCGGAAATTCAACAATCAAGCCAAATTCCCATAGAATGATGTGTCCCCCAACGGCCGGATTAAATTGTCCAAATGCTTGGATGGAGCACCATCCGAAAGGACAATTGAGGAGGTCCCGATGCTTCTGAGTACAAACCTGGGGACCAAAATTTATAGCAGCAGATGGAAAGACACTGCGGTCAAATATCCTCTCCAAATGAGGCATTCGTTCAAATAAAGGCTGAAGTCTTGACTGATAGTACCCGTATACGCCAGGGTTCCACATGGAAAAGGTCGCTATATATGTTCAATGAGATGATGATTACAAGTAGATAAAATAACTCACCACTAGCAAAGGCAGCTAGCCTCTGTAAATCCTTAGAACTGCGAAGGCGGCGAACCATGGCATCGCGGGAGCCATTGTTCAGATTTAGTGGGGCGGGGGTTCCTTTACCATGAAAGACACCAAAGTTTATAGCAGGGAACCTTCCACGGCCGCTCTTACGTTCAGCAGGAGAGAAGCCAGCGAGGCGGCCCTCTTCGAGAATAAGATCGCGGACGACTTCACAAGCAGCTGAAAATCCTGGGTCATTGCACTGGCCAGCTAGAAGAGCTCCTATTCGCCCCATTTTGTCAAGAATAGCGCGAGGGTGTCTAAACCGAACAACATCAAGGAGGGGAAAAATGGATTCATCCAGGGACTTACCTCCCATCCCATTGAATGAGCTTGAGACCTGTGGAAAGCGGGCGGGATGGTGAAGGATTAACGCCTTTTGCTTTTGCTTTCTTCTTAGGGTTCACGAGGTCTGCAGTGTTCAGCTCGGTCTGTATTTCCTTGCAGTTGTTCAAAAGGTTGGATATGGAACCCGGGCGACGCGAATGGCCGCTGGACACAACAATCGCGATCCGCTTGTTCCTCCGACGTACATGGGAGTGGGACACAGATGGAGGTGCCACACATGCGTCCGAGGAGGTGTTCTCCCCATCGAACGTACTGCTGCCATGCGCAACAAGTGGCACTTCCTCAATCAATCGGTTGTCATCTTCCACCGGCGATTCCTCAAGCGTCAGTGGGGTCTCTGCTGAGAGCGCTTCCTCGAGCAGTGATTCAAGGGAAGGGGATTCAGACAGCAGAAGGGGTGGAGAGACAATAGGTCCAAACAGCCCCTGCAGATCGGTATTTCATAAGCAGCGAGCAAACCACGGTAGTAAAACTCACAAGAATATAGGGTTTGGGGGGAAGAAAGTGAAATGGACCAGGGAGCGGTCCATCAGCAGGGGGAAATTCACGAGATATGCGGATGGTTTGATTCACATTGAGCAGGCATTGCCCATTACGGGTAATGTTAGGCCTGCGAGCCGCGTCAAAAAAGACAGAAAGGGAAGATTTATCACTTACATAGGCGGGGGAGCGGCAGGAGAAGACGAAAGAGGCCTAAGGAGAAGACGTCAGTGGTGTGAAAAAAACTAAACAGAGATCAAAGCACGATATCGTGCACCGCTAGCGCAGTCCCAGGTTTGAGTCATTGCTGGCAACGCACAGTGGATGGGGAAAGGTGTGTGGACAGAAACTCACAGGGGTCGGGGAGCCGCAGGAGGAGACGCAAGAGGCCTAAGGAGAAGACATCAGCGGTGTGAAAAAAACTAAACAGAGATCAAAGCGCGATATCGTGCACCACCAGCGCAGTCCCAGGTTTGAGTCATTGCTGGTGACGCACAGTGGATGGGGAAAGGCGTGTGGACAGAAACTCACAGGGGTCGGGGAGCCGCAGGAGGAACGCAAGAGGCCTAAGGAGAAGACATCAGCGGTGTGAAAAAAACTAAACAGAGATCAAAGCGCGATATCGTGCACCACCAGCGCAGTCCCAGGTTTGAGTCATTGCTGGTGACGCACAGTGGATGGGGAAAGGTGTGTGGACAGAAACTCACAGGGGTCGGGGAGCCGCAGGAGGAGACGCAAGAGGCCTAAGGAGAAGACATCAGCGGTGTGAAAAAAACTAAACAGAGATCAAAGCGCGATATCGTGCACCACCAGCGCAGTCCCAGGTTTGAGTCATTGCTGGTGACGCACAGTGGATGGGGAAAGGCGTGTGGACAGAAACTCACAGGGGTCGGGGAGCCGCAGGAGGAGACGCAAGAGGCCTAAGGAGAAGACATCAGCGGTGTGAAAAAAACTAAACAGAGATCAAAGCGCGATATCGTGCACCACCAGCGCAGTCCCAGGTTTGAGTCATTGCTGGTGACGCACAGTGGATGGGGAAAGGCGTGTGGACAGAAACTCACAGGGGTCGGGGAGCCGCAGGAGGAGACGCAAGAGGCCTAAGGAGAAGACATCAGCGGTGTGAAAAAAACTAAACAGAGATCAAAGCGCGATATCGTGCACCACCAGCGCAGTCCCAGGTTTGAGTCATTGCTGGTGACGCACAGTGGATGGGAAAGGTGTGTGGACAGAAACTCACAGGGGTCGGGGAGCCGCAGGAGGAGATGCAAGAGGCCTAAGGAGAAGACATCAGCGGTGTGAAAAAAACTAAACAGAGATCAAAGCGCGATATCGTGCACCACCAGCGCAGTCCCAGGTTTGAGTCATTGCTGGTGACGCACAGTGGATGGGGAAAGGTGTGTGGACAGAAACTCACAGGGGTCGGGGAGCCGCAGGAGGAGACGCAAGAGGCCTAAGGAGAAGACATCAGCGGTGTGAAAAAAACTAAACAGAGATCAAAGCGCGATATCGTGCACCACCAGCGCAGTCCCAGGTTTGAGTCATTGCTGGTGACGCACAGTGGATGGGTAGGAAGATACAGGGAAGAAGGTCGACTGACCTTAAGGGGTGCTCAACTCAACGCAGGGCCTCAGGCTAAAAAGTTCCTATATAACCAAATCTTATGAATCATGTGATGCATTAGTAATTCTCCCAATTATGTAATGACATTCTGAAAAGATTAATCATGCGGCTGAGATTGTTGGCTGTTCGCCAGATTATCTTCCAGTCCCTGCGCTCGACCATCTGCGCGGGTTATTCCCAACAAACAATCCGTCCTTGTCAGTAGCCAACAATTTCGAAAGTCAAGTGAGAGATCATTTTCTGTGATGCTACTGCTGAGCTACGGCCGAAAATGTGAACGGAATTGCGATAAAACTGTGATGGAACCGAATATATTGGTAGTGGAGTAGGTGCACATGATAAATATTTACTTATTAAGCAGTGGGCCGGATTCCGTCGCCTATTTGTCCAGAAATCAACAATACATCTCGAAATAGTAATTGGGAATCGCAAAAAAAAGTATTGAAAATTTCGTGATTTTCCAAATTGGAAAGAAAAGACACACGAGAATGCCCATCTGAATGAAAAAAATGAAGTCTATCGAAATGTTGGGTTCGAGGCTCTTGCTGGTCATATCTTACGCTTCTTTTGTGATTGACCTGAACATTTGATTCAGCAAAAAACAAAGATCAGTTATTTTTCTGCTTGCGCACCTTCCAATTTAACTTTTCTATGTGATTTATTGGAAATGTCGCGTTCAGTGCTCCCAAGGTCCAGTAAATGCTTGATTTTGTCGGAGTAGGCAGCGGGGACAGTCAATGGTGTTGTCTTTTCGGCTTTCGACTTGATAGTCCAGGGGGCCGGAAGATTGAAAAGCTTTCGATCTGCTTCAACCATCTTCCCAATGTGCATATGGGTCTCCAAGAGCTGGACAGCGGAGTGCTTGCCTACAGATTCCAGCTGTATAGTGAAGGACTCCGCGTCAAAGGTGGGACGGTGAGCCTTTTCGGATTCATCAGCGGAAAACTTGTAGCACTGCAGTAGATGCAAGTGATGCTTGAACAGCTCCTTGTGGACATCGAGGATAGAGCGTTCTTCGCACTGTCCATCTGCGAAGACGACAGCGTAGTTGGCGTCTGCCCATTCGAGAAGCTGTCTGCATTGACCTCGAGAAATTTGATTCGCCAGGCGGTCCTCTAGTGGCAGAGGTGTTACGTCGTGGGTGTTCCAAAGTTTCCTGGCATGGGGAGGCAATACCTCCTCACCGTATGTGCGGAAATCGATCACGTTGAGCAACTTTCCAATGGTGCAAATAGACAACATATCTATAAGGCCTTCTTCCGTATGCAGATCGGGAATGTGATCCTGCGCCGGATCTTGGAGACAGCCTCAGCAAGAATTTGGGAGGACACTGAACAGATAAAGAAACATACCGTCTTTGTCCATTTTCCCCTCTACGAGGCAGCTATGATACAGATCAATTAATCGACGAATGACGGCGTACGCTGGTGGATGATCTGTGTTGGTCATTAAATCGTGAAGAATGAAGGTGTGAAAGGTGGCGGCTAAGGTGTCCCTCATGGTCGAAGTGGCGAAAAAATGACCGCCATGGACTACACAGTTCTTGGGAGTGTATACGGCGTGTAGCGTGTTTGGCCGCATAATGCTATTGATTGCGCTGTCAGCCAGCATCCAGCCAGATATCAGAAAGAAAACAGACTTACAGCGTCGTTCCAGGTTCCAGAAGGATCGCCTCCAAATCAAATAGGCCCTCTCCTGGCCCGTTTATATCGAACGACTCAACCAGAAGACTTCCAAGGTCTTCAAACTGGGAGAAGTCGAGGTTTCCAGTCGGACGGGCTACAATCAACCATTTTTGACCAGTAATAGGGCACATGTATGTGGCAAGGCCGTTGCTGTCCAAGTGAAATTCTTGAAATCCCCCTTCGGTCGTAAGCGTCCCAAAACGAAAATGCGCCGTTGGGATACTGTTTTTTTCAGCCGTCGTTGTGATCATCGCAGTGGTGCGGAGGAGAGCATGAGTATCCGAAGCGTAAGTTGTGGGCAACATAGAAGCTTGGGTCATAGGAAAGTTCAAAGCATTGAGAGCGTTTCCAGTTGGTGAGTTTGCATGGGTAAGAAGGTTGCCAATGGTTCCACAACGAACGATGTTGTTTCGATTCTCCTCTAAAGGAAGGGATTGGTCTTTTTCAAGTCAGTCAGTAAGTAATAAAATCAATATTTCTAAGCACCTTGGATATCAGTCCGACGGTCAAGGCCCCCACCCAAGGTATGTACAGCCTGACCAAAAGACATCTCCTTGTGACGCTGGTCGTATATGACGATGTGATGCCGTCTAAAGATGTTTTGAACTTCTCTATCAGTTAGGGCGTCGAACTCTGCCTCGCTAACGATGTGGAAGACAGACTCTGCCTTCGCTGTGGGGTGAGAGTGAAGCGGCGTGCCATCTCGATAGCATTTCTTCACTGCTTCTGACAATGAGAGGACGGTTTGCAGAATTTCTATATTCTGTTGTTGAGTGTTAGCGCAGTCGGTTCCATTGAATTGCTAAGAATGAGAGAGCCTACGTGGACATTAGGCTGAAAAACAACTTTTATCCCGGTAGCAGTGTGGGCGATGACGTCGGTTTCGCACGGAACCTTGTCGTGTTCTTTCAGATCTAAGGTGCAACGCGGCATCTTGATGAAAATTCCTTCTTCGATCTCCTCGTAGTCATCTTCCTCTTCAGTCGCTGCTTGATCATCAACCACAACGCTCGCCTTGGTGATGTCCGCTGGGGCGAGTTTCCGGGTAGAGTAGATTGGACCTGATTGCAGGGATGAGCTCTTTCTCAAGGGTTTCATCGGCCGTCCCCTTCGATTTCTTACACTTCCAAGCGCTGGAGTGCGAGATGCAGGCGCAGTTTTCACTTTAGGAGGCGTCTTATTGATGTTGTAATTGGCGTCATCGACATCGTCCTCCTCTTCATCTGAGCTTGGCAGGCTGTCGTACCCCAACACAAAGGTCATCGCGTCCGTCGATGTCTTCTCCACAGCGGCGCCGTGAACATCCTTCTTATCCAATGCCGCGGAAGCTCTGTTGTCCTCTTCGCCCTGTACACCTGCGTTCTCGTTGTTGGAATCAGTGGCGGCGGCCTCCTTCCTGGTCTGGTCTGCGTCGAATCCGGACGCATCGTTCTCCTCTACAATCTCCATCCTATGGCCTTCCGACAGGCAGGGCGTCGCCTTCCTCCCCTCTATCTCACCAGCCGATGCGTACATTGAGTTCTTTTCCAGCGCCGTGACGGTGTTATCCTTCGGAGCATTCCGGACATCGAAGCCCGTCGATTCTGTCTGATCCTCCTGCATCTGATCCTCCTGCATCTGTTCTTCGCCGCTAGGTCGTGCATCAAGGATGCTCTCCTGTAATTCCGCAAGCGGGGTTGCATTAATTTGAGCTATGGATCCAAGTGATTCATCGTCGATTTCCATGTCCTGGATGCTGCCGTTCGAACGCTGATTAGGACTTGCAGTACGGCGTTCGGGAAGCTGTTCTGGAAGCGGAATTGGTGGGGGAAGTTCATTTTTTCGATGCCATTCCATTAAACAATCTTCCGGCCACGAACTGTTGTCCGAAAGCACATTTTCGACTTCAAGGTTAGGTGAAGAAAGGTTGAATTGATCCATCGGAATGTTCAACCAGTCCGAAGGTCGAATTAGCGACAGTAAGGTCGGGGGGTTGTTGGTGAAAACGTCAGCTGGCTCCTTGTCATTTGCGAAATGAAGGACTGGGCCTGCGGGAGAGCCTACCTGGTAGTTAGATATTGGGATAACAGTTCTGAGAGAGGCTAGTTACCGTTTCTATCGTCTTGAAACCGGAATGCGTCATATCCGGGGTCGCATTCAGTTATTAATAAAGCGGCTTTGAAGGCGTCGCTTTGCAAGATATCCCATACGGCAGAGAGGACGTCGTCGAACGTAGGGTTGTGGGCAGTCGCCAACTGAAATAAGCAGCGCCAGATTTGATCTTCGAGGAGGCGAACCGTTTGGGGTCGCCATGTGCGTAAGAAAAAGAATATCTGAAAAGTGTTCACTGATCAAGTGGATGGTTGTCGGCTCAACAGCAGCACTCACGTTGAAAAGGGTTTCCTTGTTGAACTTTTCATTATCGAGGCGTCTCGCAACCAAGAGGATTATGGGAGTCACAAGAGTGGCAGCTTGCAACGGTCCACGTAGAGCATTTGGGGACTTCGAAAGGCATTGTCGTACTGGGTTGTCTGGCCCGTAAGCCTGCTCCCAAAAAGACATCAGCTTCCCCTTGCGTGGAAGGTCAGGTATGTCGAGATGGGTAGAGCGTCCTGACAACATGGCTCGGAGGTGTACCAGTGCTACACAGAAGTTGGAGCAGACGGCGTAGTACTTTGTCATTGAGATTACATGCGCAGTGGTGTCCAAAAGATTTTTGCTCCGTTCTAGAGTTTTCGCTCGAATCATTTGACCGTCTGGCGCGAAAACGTCCCGAAATTTGCGGAGGATCTCCGGCCACTCCTTTAGGCGAAATAACACGCTCTGCGCAAAAAAAAAGTGTGAAGTAATTATTTGCGGTCAGAAAAATGGTGCTTGCCTCAGTCGACAGTTTGAAGCGTCGGATGGGTTCAGCGGGAAGAATTTTCTGCTCGTTCTGCAGCCCGTAGTTGATGTCCAATAAGCGATAGACGACAAGGTAACTGCAGGCCATTTGAAATGCTTGAATGGTTTGGCCTGCCCCTAGGGCAGGGTCGACGTATACTTTGGCGCCAAGGGCAATTTTAAAACCCTGGACCTCTTGAGACGGACTGAAATGACAGTCTTCAATTGCAATCAAATTCTAGTCGAAGGTAAATAATAGGTAACGTAATTGCGACAGAAATCGCTCACCTGAAAGGAGAGGGTCGGGGAAATGAGTCGTCCCGGTTCTGAAATTTCTTTCATGATCCAAGGAAATTGCAGGAATTTCTGGAAGCCCAAACGCTCCGGCGAAGTGACTATAACTTAAAAGAGGTTGGCTATAAAATTTCCCCCAGAACTGAAAGCGCAACTCACGGGTTGTGTCCGACATACAATAAATATTCTTTCTTTGAGGTAAGGCAACGATCGGTAGCAGCAAGGTAAATAGAAAGGTTGGAAACCCGTGGAAATGCGTGACAACCTAATGGGGTCGCGTCCGAGTCACAGCAAACGAGCAATGGTGACATCACCGAGAAAAGTTTCTACTATCGGGCTAGTGCGGTCCGGAGGATCAACTTTAGGTGTGTCAAAGCGTCTATGAATGCGGAGAGAATTAAATTGGATGCGTCTCGGGGCGCCGCGCTCGTGTAGCGTTCAACGTTGACGCGCCCAGTGAGAAATCCAGTTCGCCGTATACAACCAGGTATGACTACATCAAGCGTACTGTACGTCGTTACACAATACGTTTGTGGCGGCTATTCGTTATATCGAAAATCTAAAGATCAATCTAACACGGTACAATATCATCTAAGATACCGTACGATCACATCTGATGGAATCCTTTGGGCCACCACACCAGCCGTTACCACACGTACCGCATATAAGCGTCGCCAAATTCCAGCAGCGAGTCACCTGAAAACATCGCGAAGTCAGAAAATGAGCCCACATGAAGTACATATAATGAAAAACCCACCAAATTACAAGGCTCTATATGTCGGAACGACACAGAAAAATGGACAGAGCGAACAAGGCCAGAGTAAATGACGGTAAAAGAAAAATAGATCGGAGTACGCACGAACGAAACAGGCACTCGGGCCGTCCTCGTCACTGCGACACAAACTTGAAAAACAACACGCAGTGTCGAGAACGGGATAGGCCACGACACGGATCCTTGGAAAAGGCGATGTCAGACCACATCCTACCTGAAGAAATTAAACTCACCTTTATTGCCGCATCTATAAGGCAGCAAGCGAACACGCAGGAGGCATCAACGCGGCAGTCTATCCTATCCAATATAGCACGAGGCGGACTCATCTACATACGATGTGCCGCACCGCGAGTCAAATACCCTCGGGACTTCGTGTTCAGACTCAGGCCTTCAGTATCGTCGCATCAAGACCGTCTCATACACCACATTATGACCAGACTCACCTAAGGCTACCATGCGTTCTTCATTTCTGGATCAGCGGCGTCGGCGTTGGCGTCTCTTGAAGCTTTCCAAGGCTTCTCGTCTCCATCCCTGACTTCCATGAGAAAGCCAGGACAAGTCCTGTCTGGGCGGCATTCAACAATTCAGCGCGCGTCGCATTGCACTCATTAAATTTAGTTACGAAACTGAGAGTTCTGGACTTCGACCAAGTCTTTTGAATTTCGTTGGGGAATGAGCTCGTAGAAAAAGTATAAGGTAGATGTGTTATATAGAATTTTATCGAAAATTATACGAAATCCTCAGGTGAACTAAACTTATATTTCCATTTTTTTTGTTTGGCATGGTTGTATCCGGCGATCTGGATTTCTCACTGACTTTGACGTTCGACGTTAAGAAACAACTCATATATATGCTTATTCGGCGGCTTCTCTGACCTTCGCTACTCAAAGAATACTTACAGGTTGCTGCCAATGTCTGAAAAAGATGCAATCAATTGTTGCAGCGCAACAAAAAGAACACCGCTCGAATACGTACTGTGGATTCGAGCGTTCTGTACCGCATATGCGCCTTTGTGAACTTTGATATTCGAAGGCGAAGGCCAAACATAGCGAACACCTGGTAGTGGGAAACAAATCGTCGAGTGCGAGTTCAGAGACGTTTCACGTTCTGAACCTTCGCACTCCCATTGTCATCAAATAGAAAGCTAGTGCGCTGACGCCCATTGGCCAAATATAAGTGAATTTAAGCAAGCGCCCTTCCCAATACGCGCTCGTGTAGCACCCAGCGCATCCATAGCATTCTAGGATCCCTGGTGCACCAGCTTCTACTGCACCTGTCCGCTTATATAGAGACCTCCGCTCCCGCTTATGAGTTCCTGCCATTCCAGTTTCCAATATTTCCATCCCCTCCTGAGGCGGTGTCGATCGGGGGTGTGGGAACATAGAGGAAAGACGTACTAGAGCGCTGACCCCCAGGGTAAAGAACAAAAGCGACCGTCTTGTTATTGATGGTTGGGCCGCCGGACGGTCAGTCCTAACGACAGAACTCCGCCCTCGACCCACAGAAGCCACAGATCTTCAAACTCGAACTCATACAGCCCTCGTCGCCTCGGAAGGTTTAGAGCGCCCGGCCTCAAGCCGGTTGACGCGCTCTTCCACCGCCGCACGCGTTCTTAAGCCGACAAAGAAGATGAAGAAAGTAGCGCCTGGGAGATGAAAACTCGTTCCAGGGCCAATGGGCACCGGTGGACGTTGTGTTCAAAGACCAATCTCAAGTTCGGGTGTTGCTTATCTCCAATAGTCACATGGTTATTGCGCACATAACCAGCAACATGGTTCGATCCACGGCTGTGGCAACATTATTCAATATATTGTAGGTTTAGTTAATAAAGTAAGAGAACTTTGAGTACGGGAAGATGTTGGATTTTGACATGCAAACCCAATCCGAGCCCCAAGCACCCCAAGCACTAACGTACGATGGTCTGAGCGTCCCCGATATGTATAAAGCCACTTGAAAGCCACTATTTCTTACGGTTAGTACGCCTGTGGCATTTTACATTTCTTTACCTTGTATTTTTTCCTCAGAGGACTATGTTGTCCTGTACTATATTCAACGACTGAGGTGTGCATACCTACGTCCCGTTGCATCTACGTACTTACGTGCATAGTAGCTCCTCTCGTCTTATGCACTTATATTTTTAATACAGTCATTTATCTGCACAAAAAACTGAGCACCTGTGTATCAATCGAAGATCAATGCGTATTTCGACCTTGTGAATTCGCACACTTACAACGTCTATTACTGCAACCGCTCTCTCCAACACCCCGTATGAGCAGACAGGGGTTGCGTCAGAGTTCTTTGACTTGAAGTGCCCAGAAAAGGGCAACGTCCGTGAATTCCTTGTGAATATAAGACCCACTACACTCCATTCCATTTCATTTCATTACGAGCGAGACGAGTTTGAAACTGTGGGTGCTTGTAAAAATTGAGGAGAAATATTATCATTCAGCGAGAATTCTCCGCAGCGAGAGGACTCAGAGTTCTTCACCTTTCAGGTGTTATATCCACCTGAAGCCGGCTGCACTTTGTTGTAGATTGGGCGGCTCAACCAACAAGGTTTCACTCTTACCTTTCGAGGTGGTATGTGGGAAGTGCATTATCCAGTGCCCGGACGGCGAGCATCTCGGCGAGGTCCCAAGGACTCGCGCGAGCTAGAGAGTTCGGGACGAGGTCCGTTCTGATTAGATTCATGTGCGGCTGTGCAGTATGACGTCTTGATGATGTCGACGGGCGTAGAGGCGCCGTCATCCGTGTCTCGTTGAACCGAGACACGTCGCCGGTCATCCATCTATGTCATTATATCCTTCCTGATTTACCGCGCCAAGTGTAAATCCAGGAGGTTAGCGTAAATCAAGCCCGCCGTCGCTTACCGGCAAGCGTCGGGCGTCGAATTCGTTGATGCGCGTCGATGCGCGCGTGCAAGGTGGGGTCGAGGGCGGTGGAATGGTGTCAAAGGCGGGTCCTCGCCTCGAAATGTATTTTAAAAATTGCAATACGTGGTTTGAAATAAGTGATTGGCTAGAACTAGAACTGTGCCCTTCAAGTAGGTTTTTTCAAGAACTGTGAGCTTATAGCCTAGGGACAAAACCCACAACACCAGTCAAAAGATCGTAACTATCTTTCTTTTCTTCGATGACTTCTCTGAAGACCAGCCATAAGCACAAGGAACGGAGAAATTATGGGTATTTACTCACCTTCCGACTTAACCTTCCTGTACGATTCATATGCGGCATCTCGGTCACTGCAGCCAAGGTCCAGTAGCTGGTTTACTTTGGTAGATTGTAATGGTGGAGGGGGCAAATGAATTAGCTTTCCATTTTTTTCCTTCACCCTCAATTGACCTAAGGAGTTAAAAAGCTTGCGATCGACTTCAAGCATCTCCGCCACGTGTGTGAAAGTGTTGGATTCCTCAGACGAGGAGACGTTAGAATGCTTGGCCACAGACTTGATTTGTGCAGAGAGAGAATTAACATTGAATGTAGGACGATGAATGGCTTTGTTTTTATCGGCAGAGAACTTGTAAATTTGCAGTAGGCGGAGGTGGCGCTCAAAAAGGGTTTTTTGAATATTGAGAACAGATTGTTCTGCTTCTCCATCCTCGGACTCGAAGACGATGTAGTTAGCATCTGCCCACATCAAAAGTTGCATGCATTGGCCCCTAGCAATTTGGTTGGCAAGACGGTCCTCCAAGGGAAGAGGAGTTACATCAGAATTGTTCCAGAGCCGTTTGTCATTGGGAGGCATGGGCTGGTCTCCATACGTCCGAAGGTCGATTACATTGAGCAAGCGCCCAATGGTACAAATAGAAAGCAGGTCTATAAGACCATCGCGCGTCCTTAAATCAGGAATGTGGTCCTTCACAGGATCTTGAACGATATATTCAGTGCGGATTTGTGCAAATGAAAGGTGAGATAGAACATACCGTCCTCTGTGATGTTCCCTTCCACAAGAGAGCTGTGGTACAAGTCAATCAATCGACGAATGACCGCGTATGCGGGGGGATGATCGGTGTTGGTGATAAGCTCGTTGAGAACCAAGCTGTGTAAAATGGCTGCCAAGCTATCCTTCATGGTCGACGTGGCGAAAAAGTGACCGCCATGGACCACAGTATTCTCGGGAGTGTAGACAGCGTGCAATGTATTTGGCCTCATAATCCTGTTTATTTTTAGGTGAGCACCCATAAAATGTAGAAGCGATAAAAAAACCTCACAAGGTGGTTCCAGGTTCTAGGAGAACTGCCTCAAGAGAGAACAGGCCATCCCCTGTCCCGTTCACGTCAAATGGCGGGTTAAGAAGGACACTAATGTCTTCAAATATGGAAAAGTCGAGATTTCCAATAGGACGCAATACGACCCACCACTTCCGACCGGTTATAGGACAGACGTAAGTCGCGAGGCCATTGCTATCGACATGAAAACCGTGATACCCTCCATCAAGGGTAGAAATTCCCCATCTGAAGTGGGAAGTAGGAATACTGTTCTGCTCCTCCGCCCTGGTGATCATCGCAGAAGTGCGAAGGAGAGCATGGGTGTCTGAAGCAAATGATGTGGGCATCATGGAGGCCTGGGCCATGGGGAAGTTTAGTGCATTTAAAGAATTTCCGGTCGGCGAGTTTGCGTGAGCGAGCAGCTGGGCGATTGTTCCGCATCGAACGATGTTATTTTTATTTTCGTCGGACGGAAGGGATTGATCTTAAATAAAGTTAGCACATTGAGTGGAATGCAAGGCTCGGACACATGCCTTGAATATCCGTTCGACGGTCAAGACCCCCACCCAGAGTAAGTACTGCTTGCACAAATGTGGTCCTTTTGTGATGCTGACTGTGGATTACAATGTGCTTAGAACGAAATATGTTCTGCACTTCGCGGTCCGATAACGCCTCAAACTCTTCTTCGCTAAAGATACAGAAAACAGATTCTGCTTTCGCCGTGGGGTGACAATGAAGGGGCATGCCGTCTCGAAAGCTTTCCTGAACCGCTTTTGATAGAGCAAGAACATGTTGCAGAATGTCTGGGTCCTATAGGTAACGTTAGTATAGAAGCGAATTCAAAATTTACTCCAAGGAATACCTACGTGAACATTGGGCTTGAAAATCCGTTTTTCTCCGGTAGCGGTGTATGAGACAATTTCAACGTCGCAGGGTATCTTGGGGCGCTCCCTGGGATCTAGGGTGATCTTGGGTCTCTTCACGTAGAGGCCTTCGGCGTATTCTTCGTAATCGTCTTCATCGCTAACTTCTGAATCGTTGCTTTCTGATTCGTCGGTGAGGACTTTTGATTTCAAAGCATCCTTATCAGAATTCTTCTTTGTAGCTTTGGGTGGGAGAGGAGGACGTAAGGACCGTGTTCTGACGGGTGCTATTAGACGCGTGGGTGTCTTCGTTGAACTCCTCGGAGCTAAAGACCGCGATGCTGATACGACCTTTGGATTTGGGCGTGCTGAAGACTGGGTGTTCGCAGCCTTTTGTGCATTCGGGTGTGTCTCATCGTGAGCGTCGCTGGAAGGTAAAGATGGAACCATGATAACCCTTCCTTCATTTGAGACGTCCATTTGAAGAAGCTCCTGCTCCAATGTCGCTGATGTTTGAATACTTCGTCGTGACTCGTTGGCGTCGCCATGGATAGAGCTATCACGGCTACTGGAAGACAGAGAGGCAGCGCGGACTTCCCTTTGTCCTTTGCCGACATCCATTCGGAGAAGTTCCTTGTGGCGTGCTGCAGTGGAAATGTCGCCTTCTGATTCTTCTTCCATGTCATGGTCTTCCAACTGCGGGGGCGATGCATCTGGATTATTTGCAGATGTCCTCGACAGATCACGTTCAGCTGGTGATTGGGTGCCGCTCATTTCGATATTCACACCATCTGGAATTTGTTGAAACATGCCGTGAATTGACGTCCCAATTCTTTGGGAGGCTTGCGTGCTTTCCAATGAAGCGGAAGCACGACCCCGCAAGATAACCTGATTGGAATGGACATTATCTGACTGTAGGTGCTCCTTCATCTCCGTGTTGTGGTTGTCGTCTGGGTCCAGTTGCATATCAACCTCCATGTTATCTCCTCCGCTGGCCGTATCGTCTCCAAAATGTCTTATGCGCGGGAAAGAAAGTGGACCTTCTGATGAATGTAAGTTGATATCTTGCTGTCTCAATGCATCAGATGAGGGAGATCGATGACGATGTTGTGCTGGCGAGGCGCTTTCCTCATCAGAGTCATCATCAATGGAATGAAATAGAAATCCTACATCACTATTAGATCATGCAATTAAACAGATTCGAGAAAGAGCTACATACCTTTGCCCCTTCGCTTTGGTAGTGTGACCACTGCGGCCTCGGGAAAAGGAAAGATCGTGTGGGAGGGGGTGTTCTCGCTCGAGGCAATAGCATCAGAAAGTTCTTTGCTGTTCCGAATGTCAATGAGGGCTGCCAGGACGTTGGCGTAGGTGGGGTCACTGGCGGTCGCTACGTCAAACAAGGATCGCCATATTTTCTTTTCAAGACAGCGAATAACTGGGGGCCGCCAAGTTCCCAACTGGAAAAAAATCTGATTCATAAGGTTCAATAACCACGCCAAACAGTAGATGTTCAGAAGCTGCACGTACCTCCGGAAGGTTTTGTATTTTGCGTTGGTCCAGACGTTGGGCCATCAGAACGCCAATAGGAGACAAGAGAGTGCAGAAATGCAAGGTTCTCCTGAAGGAATAGGGTGACTCAAACACCTTGTTGTTTAAATTTTCGATTTTGAACGTGTTCTTGAAAAGCTGCGGGAGGTCGGCCTTGCATGGAAGATCAGGAATGCCACGGTCTTTGTATCCCAAAAGTATCACTCTGAGATGCGCCGAGGCAATGCAAAAATTTGTAACAATGGTCAAATTCTTGACGGATTTTTCCGCGGCCAGAGCACCTTGCAAGAGACTCGCAGTTTGCGAGATCTCAGAATTTTCTTGACGAATTGTCTTGTGGAATTCCTTGAGAACAGAAGGCCAATCTGTAAGCGCAGTCAAGGGACTCCTCCTTTGAGGTTGGAAGGAAACTATTTGGGAACAGGGGGAGTCATCCCTGTCGTTCATGAGGCTGTATTTGACGTCGAGGAGACGGTAAGCGGTCAGAAAGCTACACGTCATAGACGATGCTGCATTCAGTTTTGACTGTCCCAGTGCAAGTCCCGCCTGAGTTGGGACTCCAAGGAGTTGTTTAAAACCTTCCGTCTCTTCATCCATGCGAAACACACAGTCTTCAACGTCTATTAGGGCCTTAATTATGGCGTATATCCAATTATTTCAAATATTATGCCTCCAATACCTTGATTGCTTACCTCAAAGTTCTTGTCCGGAGAAACCAAGCGTCCTGGTTCGGACATTTCTTCTGTCTCCCATTTAAATTCGCACAGCTTTGGGTAGCGCAAGCGGTGCGGTCGCATTGCGAAACCTGGAAGGAGTGTTAGGATTACCAGGTGTGCGCGCAGTGCGCCATTCTCTGTTGATGAATTCAACTTACTTGTTGTAGCATCCATGCTAGTATTTTTAGACGTAATAAGGAATACTCGAGAGTTCGCGTGCAGCTCAAAAGACAGCACGCCGTAGAGGAACTGCAAGAAAAACACTGTCTCAGTGTCTGAGTTCCGGACATTGAATCTGATGTCACATGATGCGAACATGACGTCATCGAAAAATGTTTCCTAGATTCTGCCCTATGCGGCCCGTGATCGATCAGTTCAATCTCCGGCGCTAGGACCGTACTTAATGTGCGCGCCTTCCAGTCCAAGTGTCACCTTCGCAAATCTCATCCCTGCAGAAGTCATTCCAAATGGCGCGTACTACGGTGGGTTCCCCTTCAGTAAGCTGATTCTAGATTGACCCTCAAATCTCATATCATTTCACTCGGCCAGAACAAGTGCCGCATGAGCCAAGGAGGTATAGTACTCCATTCCCTCCATCCTTCATCTCGTCAGGGCATCTGCATATGTTGTTTCGCTGACTTTCTGTATCAAGGAAAGGCTCCGTGTAAATCTAGGGCACAGCTGAAGGCACTTCCCGACATCCAGCCAAGTACACAGGTGCATAGTCCCATGTTATTCGTTTCCCTTTTCCCGTCCTCAATTACATTTTTTCTGTCTTTTAGGCTGGAATTGTCCAGAAAGGTATCTCAACGCACTCATTGCACTGTATTAGAGAAAAGTGTCGGGTATGTCGCCAGACGGCGTTATGGCGGTATGTGCTGCTCTTATTCGGTTTCTGTTGATTCTCTGATCCTTTGTGACGTTTCGTTTGGGACATTCTTCATGCTTTCTTTCTCTCCACTTACCGCGTACGTTATTCCTTTGGTTTTACAGGCTCTATATAAGCAACCACGCCAGCGCAGTGCATCTAAGTATGCATTTTTATACTGCTGTAGCACCCGTGGTTGCGTATGAAGCAGGTTCTGGGATTCTCCGGGGTGGAATAGCAGCTCTCATTTGCGAGACGGTAGATGGAAAGGTGTGTCATGGACTAATGCTCATTTTCTTCATTTCCCCATTTTATGCCCCATCAGCGGTTCAGCATAGGTTCTGGTCTAAATCAAAAGTATCGGAAGCACCCCCCCCCCATCGGCTCCATTGTGGAGTATCGCTTCCGTAAGTTAATGCGAAATGGTCTGCCTAGGTATGAGACATTTTCTTCTTTTGCTCAGTTTGCAATGCAGGTCTCAC
The DNA here is from genome assembly GCA_009935795.1 of Pholiota adiposa. NCBI lineage: Eukaryota > Fungi > Basidiomycota > Agaricomycetes > Agaricales > Strophariaceae > Pholiota > Pholiota adiposa. The sequence continues at coordinate 47,467 of QEYC01000046.1, forward strand.
CATTCCGCCCAGGCTGACCTCCTTCATTGGCCTGGCAACCAACATTGATACAGGCCTCAATATATAGATTCCTATTCATCGTAGACATGTTCTTGTATCAAATATTATACTTGAGGGAGGGCCATTGCTCTGCCAGTACCACGACGCTTTGGAGGTCTGCTCATCCATTTTCATCCTCCTGGTCATCGGTCTGCAGGTTCTCAGGCTCCTTTATTGTTTGGTGTAGTGCAAAACCAAAATCCTTGACTTGAATGCGCTGCCCAATGCAAGCGGATGGAGGCCCGAATTTTGCGAGGCGACGAAGGTCTTAGAAAAGATGACCTGAAAATAAGTGCTTCGACGGAATTGCCTGTATCAACACAGGATGTCGGTGCGCCAGTTCCCCTACCGCGAGTCCTTTTTTCTAACACTTGTTATAGGAGCGCTCCATGCGCATCTCCCATGGTTTATTCACTCCGGTATATGGAGTATAGAACATGCACACGGCGCCAATTGTATTATTTCTTCTTCGAAGGTCGTTAACAATATGAATGACCTCTGGTTGAGATTGGCGATTCCGCCGCACGTAGAATACCTCAATGTTAGATCATCTTCCTCCTACTGTACGTCTCCGACAATTTCCCTTGCATGTGTCGTAGTCTAGTACTCAGTAAAGTAGAACCAAACTTATATTAACATAGCCTATGATGCAGAGAGCGCAATGGAATTCATCCCTAAGATTTTGACCAAAGCGATGGTGCGCGACGAACACCGCATATGCTATTCGTCGTACATAAATTAGACCTGCCCCATGGGTCAATTTAACCAATATGAAATCATTCTTTGATGAATTGAATTTCCTGTATTTGCGAACTTGGGGTGCGACGATCCCAAGTAAAAAAGTAGAATGTATATTATATTTGGGTCGCACTGAACCCCGCTTATAATGGGCAATTCCCCGTGTTTGGCATATATGCCAATGTTCCGCAACACAGTTGTGGCTGAGGAAGGGCGGTATGATCTCCACGTTTAACACCTCATCCTTAAGATCCTTGAATTTATATAGTAGTCTCAGAATTTCTTCGAACTGGATCGTATCTGTAACGTATCTACTGTAGTTAGTACTTACGAGGCTTAATCGACGCGAACCAACGTCCAAAATGCTAGATCATAGCATTCATTGAACTGCGGCGAGTTCGAGCTCATACTTACAGAAATTCTCGCTATTGAACGAGGTTGTGAAGATCATCAGCACACAATTGCGTTTGGAAATCAAATAATGTTTTGCATTTAAAAAAAATCACAATGGTGGATACACGACAAGAGATCTTTTTTTTTTGGGGGGGGGGGGTGGGGGGGGCGGGGGGGTTGCAGCAGAATTTTTTTTATGTACACACACAAGAAAGATACAGCACTGAAGACTACGACAGGGATAAGAAACAAAGGGGGATGCTCTTCTTCAAGCCCTGGCTCCTGCTGACCCTCGTCGCTCGTCATCATCTTCCCCCACTGCGCGCAAAGGATGTCAACTTGTCCACGAAGAAGACTACTGCTTGCCTGAATTCGAGGGCGGGGGCGGTCCAAATCACTGGGTACTTGAGTGACATCTGTTCGTTGATTTTGTTGATCTCGGTGGCTTCAACCACAACTTCGTTCAAAGTCCCTAAGGCGGCCCCTATGTGGTCGTCGAGTCTGGTGTAGTAGAATATAAAGAGAGTCACGAGTTTGTCAAGTTCCTTGGCAATATCTCGGTCGCGTGCGCCGTACGCTTCAACAAGTTGCGCTCGCTCACGAAGCTTGGCGACGACATCTTTGAGCGTCGACAGCGAACCCTGCGCAGCTATCAAGGGAGAAATGTGCTCGTGCTCGACTGCTAATGCAGAGGTCGCTTGCTGTTGGACGGCGGCGGGATTTACGGCGACTGAGTGCTCGCCAGTGGAATCCCCGAAAGTTCCAACCTCGTCTACTCCACTACCGTCGACACAGCCTGTGTTGTTGCACATGCCGTCCTCCACCACCGCATCCAGACCCTCCTCATCAAACCTCATTAAGGCCTCTATGGTATCGAAGCGCATACGAGCCCAGGATTTCAAGTCGGCGTCATCGCGAGGCAATAGCCCAAAGATCTTTGATTGTAATTCATTGAAAGTAGTTCGCGAATAGACACGTTCGTCTTCAGCGACTTTTTGGTGGCGTTCATAAAGAGAGTCCTGAATTGAAAAAAAAGAAAAAAAGAAAAAGTCAGCTAAAAATTAGCGACGAGAGAAACAATCCTAATACGCACCAATGCTCCTCTAATGACCTGCTTTTCTGGAACTAGCCACTCTTGAGCGGGAAGCTGACGGGAGAATAGCTCCACGGAGCGAAGAGTATCCAAAGCGTCGCGCATCTTCGATTATATGTTGGCAACCCTAAGTCGGCCGATGCGCCAAAAGTGCAGGACAGAGCGGGGGGTGGTAATGGAAGCTGATGAGGAGAGAGTGAAAGCCGAGACGTGGGAGATGAATAGGGAGAATCTGCCTGAGGGGAAATAGGCGGCTCCAGTCTTGAGTGACCTACGCGCCAAACGCGCAGGACACGGGAAGCGGGCGGGCGGAAGCCGCGAAGCGGGTGACGAACAAGTAGAAAAAGTCTTGATGGATGGGCGGCTCCAGTCTTGAGTGACCTACGCGCCAAACGAGCAGGACACGGGAGGGTTTGTGGCGGTGGACGGTGGTGGTGGCCTATGAGTGAGTCGAAGTCAGAACGCGCCAAAATAACGCGCGTGACTAAGTTTGGTCGTGTTTGGTGCCAGCTGATAACGCAGGCGCGTTCTGACTTCGACTCACTCATAGGCCACCACCACCGTCCACCGCCACAAACCCTCCCGTGTCCTGCTCGTTTGGCGCGTAGGTCACTCAAGACTGGAGCCGCCCATCCATCAAGACTTTTTCTACTTGTTCGTCACCCGCTTCGCGGCTTCCGCCCGCCCGCTTCCCGTGTCCTGCGCGTTTGGCGCGTAGGTCACTCAAGACTGGGTCGCTCCTTCAAACCCTCCAAGTGCCCTGACGCCTCGATTCCTTGTGCTACACGTTTGTCGCATAGGACGTTCAAGACAGGGTGACTCCTTCAAGCTACTCGACCGTCGAATCCCTCTCTTCAAGGCGTCCCTCCCCATCTTTCCATCGAATGTCCACGCCGCGTTGGGAACCCACCTCCGATATTCCTTGCGTGGGTGACTCGGTGCAGTATGTATTTTGTACGCCGCCTGTTGAGGTTTTCTGACCCGCTTTTAACAGATCTTCTTCCTTTGCGCGTCCAATTTCCCCTGCCTGGGACCCCGCCTGCGATCTCTCGTACCTCGCTAACCTCTCGTCCCAGTAAATGTCTTTTGTTTTTGACCTGTAAATATCATCTGATCCACATGCTAAAGCCCCGTTGAATCTCCCGAAGCTCCTTCGACGAGTACGATCTCCTCTGAGTGCGTCAATTTTTAATTCATTTATGCGTATTTCGCCGAGCTGTCTAACGATTTTTCTCTAGGTCTTCACTTGATACTCGTAGGGCTGAGCTGATGGAACGCATGGCTAGACTCGATACCACGTACGCATTTTGCATCATATCGTGTCGCATTAAAACTCACGCATTCTATTTAGTAGAAACTTCAACCCGTCTGGCCCCCCTAGTCATCGCCGAAAAGCTATATGGCACCCTCAATCTGGGCTATTCGTCACGCCCAACACTACATACATACCGAGGATGGAGGAATACGGCGTCCGTAGACCCGACTGGTCGATCCCGCGTGTGCTTCCGGACGATGAAATATACCTGGCGTTTCGCCCTCGCATCATCCACAACTCCGGTGTCTTGTTCGGACGTTTAAATCTGAGCAGGAGTGCGCTTGCCAAGGCTATTATGCCAGTACCAGGCGGCTATGCATTGGAAGAGTTCCTCTTGGAAGCTTGGCTTCGCCTCGAAAATGCTCTCCTCGACCTAGGCGAATCACTGCGACCCAAATCCGGTATACCCCTCATAACCTACCCCAAATTTCCGTACGAATACGGCTACCGTCAGAGCCACCGCACAAAGGATGCAGCACTCAGATGCGCTGTCCGTTCTCGCGACGCCTTCGTTGAGCTGTCAAGTCTCATTTCTTTCATCATCGCCCTCAACATGGACAACAACGGCTCGTACGAGGCTGCTTTCTACAAGTTAAGAATCCGACGTCACAACCCAGTACATTCAGCATGGTTGGATCTGTTGAAGATATCCCAAGTCTGTGATTTCTCTGACAACTTCCGCGTCGGCGTCGTCGTAAATCCGTACATCTGTCAGTGGGGCCCCCAATTATTCAACTTCCACACGGCGCACGTTGCCATCTGGGTTTTCTGGGGCCACCATTACAAAAACACCCCTGCCGCCAATCCAATTTTCGACTATTTTCTTCCACCCGATGAGGCCGTTAAGGATGCCATCAATCTCACAAAAAAGAGCGCGGATCTGATTGCTCCCTCATATCGTTTCGACCCCTTTGCGCCATCGGCTTCGCTGCAGGAACTTGAGCCGGACATGTTTGCTTCTGCTGCAGACGTCGCAGAAAGATATGCACCAGATTCACCTAGGCGTCTTCCTCCTCCCCCCGTATCGACATCTACGGATACTTGGGCTGTAGGTAGCCCTTCCGCCGCGCCCCACCTCCCGGACTTGTCCAACAGGGCTGCCGCTCACGCCAAGGCTCTTGCAGCGCTGGAAGAATTCTTTACCAAACGTCGCGAGTTGCTGGAGCGACGTATGGCAACTGAGACTCAGAGGGAACGACAAGTGCGTGAGGGTCGGGAAGCTAATGCGAAATCTCGCGTTAACTTTAGTCGAAAGTCAAAAGTGTACGAATGGGTTGAAACGGGCGATGGTGTTTATGAAAGGGTGGCACTTGAGTCGAAGCAAGCCGTCGTCAACTGGTCGAACTACAAAAAAAACCAGCGGCGTTACACAAGCTACAACGACGAGTGGGATTTGTGTCCCCAACTTCCAAAGTATTCCGATGAATTTCCCGACCTCGACAACAGCGATTTCGATGATGATGATGATTCGGATGGAGCTGATTTTGTTCCAATGGGAAGAATCGTAACTTCGGCGCATAGGACTCTTGCCATTCCCAACGATGGGCATCAAGCTGACACCCTCCTCGACTTGCAGACGATGCATCGCCTCCCAGGTGCCGCAGCGAAAGACGCGGATGCACCCCCTCTCGCAGAAGTTTTCGATCTTGCGCCCTTCTTGCGCGACCGAATTGGGTACGATCTATCGACAAAGTGGCCCATTCATACACCCAAGACACGCAACGACATGCCGCCGCCGCCATCGACTTCATCTTCATCTCGCAGAGTTACGGGAAAGGCGAGTAGACGCAATGACTCCCCACCTCACCGCACTTCCTCTTCATATCGCGGGGAGATGGGATACAGGAGGAGACGAGAGGAGACGCCGCCCCGCACTGCATCCTCATCTCGCCGGGAGAAAGGGAAAGTGCCTAAGAACAAGGCAGCTAACAGCTCGGAAGGCAATGCGATAATTTCACTCTCGAAGGCTTTCATGAGCCTATCCCTGAGCGAGGTCACAGTGAACGCCGACGCCGAGGCGGGTATTCTCAACCTCGCCAACAGGCTCGCGAGTTCAAAGGGAACATTTGCAGATCTTCCCCCGAACTTTGACCATTCCACCGCCAATTCTGCCCCCCTGTCGCTGGCCAGCGACACCATAGAGCTACTCGTTGCCTCGTCAAGCACGCCTCCCGTCTACCTTCTTCGGAATTTGGGAGGAAGCCTTCGTACGGATCCTTGGATGATCGCGACAGGAGATGCCTCCACGGTTCTCCTTGTCTTCCGAAAAAATTGGCCAACTGTTGACATTATTGCTCGTGAACTCGTTCAACGGGGTGCTCGATTCAACACCGTCAAGGCTGTGGCCAACCGCCCCCAACCCGCATCGCTGCCAGTCAGACCTCTCGGCATCCGTCTCAAGGGCTACACCCCCTCGCGCGAAGATTATGAAGAGTATGTGCGCCGCCGCAACGATCTCCTTCGAGGACCCAAGGGGCGCGCCGCTCTGATGCGGGGTGGCATTATTGCCCGTATTGCCCGCGACATCATTCCCGAGCACGGCGTTGTACTCGATGGGCCAATATCTGGAGACCACGTCATCTGCGAATACGACAACCTTTTTCTCGTCGACGACCTGCTCACGGAGACCGACAAGAACGTCATCTGTGGTGTCTACTTTGCGCAGACTGAACAATCCCCGGAAGGCGAGAAGCTTGTGGACGGCGCAACGCTGGAGCTTTCGTGGTGGCCTAAAGACTCTTTGTGGAACACCGTGAATTGTTACTTGAGGATGGAGTGGACGGAGTTGGCTGAGGCGTTTTACATGAAGCGCCACAAACAAATCCAGTCCAAGTTGACGATTATCAATGCCACGGATTGGCGAAAGTTTTTGCGGAAGGCGAATGGTTGGACGAGGAAGATTGAGGCGGGTATTGAACATTACCAACGTGGGTATGTTGATCACTGCCTCGAATCCGTTCCTGTAAGTTGTTGTTTTTTCTGACCATTATAAGGCTCTCATTGATTCTTATATTAGCGCGCTGCCCACTCTTGAGTCGATGTTTGCTGTTGCTCTCATGGTAAGTTACTTTGCCTATGATCTACCTGACCATCTGCTCACCAATGCATGCAGAAACAGCACAGTACTATCTCTTGCCATAATACATTGTATATATTATCCATTGTTGTTGTATCGCGGACTGTCTTTTGCGCTCGGGGTCTCGCTGTTTTGTCATTATGTTGTATATAGACCCCCGCCGTATATAAAATAATAATTTCTCTACCCGTTTCGACATTCCGTGTGATCTAAGAGAAATATATTATATTTATGTCGCTAAGTACAAGTTTTCAGTGTTGTATACGCAAAGCGCGAGACAAGAGATTTTCGCTGAAAGCAATGACGATAGCACAAAATGATGTAAGTAGAACGGTGCACATGCGCACCGTGTTGATAGTGACAAGATTGAGGAAAATCACTTGTTTCGCGCTTTCGAATACAACTGTCTGGCGTTCAAACTGTACGAAAAATCAAACGCGCAATATATTGTGTTCCGCAATATATTTTTCGTAGTTTTTCGTCTTTCCGCAGTACTTTAACCAAATTTGAGACTCCATAGGGATGAAAAAATGTATTGCGCGAAACGACTGCAGCGCGACCAAATGTCGTTTTATTCCCGCGCCCGCGCCATTCTCCGTCGCGTGCCCCAAACGTGAAATTACGCCGTATTCGACTACGTACGAGCTGGTTAACTACCTTATTAATAGTAATTTTGCTCTTTTATCTTTGGAAACTCATAAAACGTCGTCAAAACTTCGCAGAACTTAAGAATTTATATGTCTCGTCGTTTTCAAGAGCGATAACTTGGTTGATCGTAAGTTGTGATACGGATTTATTCATACCTTTCCATTCCCTAGATCTGAATCATCCGTTATGTCGACAAGTGTCTCAAAATCACTCTTATCACGTAAATCTTATGTCAACTATTGCGCGCTGATCAAAGTTGCGCGCGTTGCGCGGTCAAATCAAAGTTGGGCGCTGCAGTTAGAAATATAATATTTATCAGCACTTGCACACCATGTGCGCCACAGTCTGTCATTACCAGTCACACATCCCTATCCCATGCAACTCCTGTCCCTAGTGTGGAGGAGATGGTCAGTCTGCTTGTAGAACCGATGCGCTCACGACTTTGTGGTGAGCAGAAGAACTTGATGGACCGTGAGAACATGGCACGGCAACGCGGCATCGACAATTCCCTCGACCTCTATCGTGCTCGTCAATGACCTCTGCGCGTACCAGCGACCCCGAGCTTCACAAATACATGCAAGTGCAACTGATACAAAAGAGGCTTTAGGGGTAAAGATGATACCATCCGGACAATGGGAGCCCAGTGAGTTTTACATTTTTGTTTTTTCTTTTTCATTTACTTCCGCCCTCTCGCTCTACCTCCTTTTTTTCGGGTTCCCTCTGTGCGACGGGCTGCGAACACGACTTGGGGCCTCATGTAGTGCAACTGTCCCTTTAGCAAGGATGTATCTGCTGCTCCTGGATAGACGATGCAAGAGAACACATATTCAAGAGCATCTCTTAAATGCGCACAGTTTGTAAAATTAGAGCTTCCACCCAACTCTGACTCTGTATTTCCTGTACAAGCCCGAGCCTTGCCCGAGCAAACTAATTTATTCTTAACTATACTACTCATTCTCTCACCTTCGACTACCCCAGTCCATTCAAAAGATCAACAACTCCACACTAGCCAATCCCTAGCCCATCCCTAGCAAAAACCCTATCCCACTAAGTTCTCTGGAGCTCAATTTTTATGCGGCTTCGAGGCCTCGCAGAAAAAACCCCCAGTTGAGGTGGAGTGCTATTGTTGGAATTAATCTTGGCGCCTTCAGTTCTCTCCACGCAGACAAGTGGCATATTTCTTGTGAGATTCTCTATTATTTTGAACAAAATGGTCGAAATTTTGACGAATCTGAATTAATTCAGAAGTGCACGTGACTATATTTCCACCATCATGAACACTCTTGAATCTAAATTTGGCAATATCTGATGCTTTCGTGGGTTGCTTAGTCATCAACTTTCATTGAAAAAGTGTCCGCACTTCACTTCACTCTCGCATCTGTTCAGTGGATTGTGTATGTTTTTTGGGTTTATTAAGAGGTCTACCATAGTGTAAAGTTGAAAATAGAGATTATCCAGCTTTGCTGGGTATGGTTGTATCAACATTCTCGCCCCGTGGCCTGCCCAACCTGTCCTTGTCAGCACGGTTGCCCCACATCTCCCCTGCATCTTCATTTTGTAAGGCACCTAGCTTTCTGATGGTACTAGCTTGATGTTTGGTCTGAAACTCATGTCAGGAGAATGGTCACGAGTTGAGAGAATTCCTATTCCCATGGTATTCTGAATCTCATGGTACATCAAACCATGTCCCCATATCAACATCACAGCACTTTCTATGCTCCAGAGCCCATCATAGTCACTCAACGAGCCCAAACTCATTAGCCGCTCTACCTTCATTAAGACATTGATTTGTCCAATCCCTGGAATCCCTGCGCCCTGCATCTGCTAGTCACTTTACAGACCACTGTCTTTGTCCCAGAGAGTCAACATATGCTCCTCTTATGCCTCACCTGCACCCTGCATCACAGATTCTTGAATATTGTGTATCTGAGTCAACTGTTGCATACTCTGCTGCTTCCCACTATCTGCTCTGCAGCCTGCCTGTCTGCTACCTTTCTGCTCCCACTGCTCCAAAATTCAAATCCACTTTCAAATTTAAACCCATCCTAACCCTCTTGGTCCTACAAGTTGCAAAGACAGAGGCGGGTTCTGGGTGCATGTGGTACTGCCACAGTTTTTGTGGAGAATGCTCCATTCTTCATTCTTCATCCTCTGACACCTCTCCCACTCCCCTGCTTATCGAGTGTCTGGTACATCTGGTCCTTGTACACCCTTCTGTTGGTCACTAGCCTAGCATTGCCCAGTGTGCACCAGTAACACAAGAGTGCACATAACTGAATTCCCACCATCATGTGCAGTCTTGAATTCAGATTCAAGAGTGCACATGACTGAATTCCCACCATCATGTGCAGTGACTGCAGTCTTGAATTCAGATTCAAGAGTGCACATGACTGAATTCCCACTATCATGTGCAGTGACCAGTCTTGAGTTCAAATTCAAGACTGCACATGACTGAATTCCCACCATCATGTGCAGTCTTGAATCTGAATTCAAGACTGCACATGATGGTGGGAATTCAGTCATGTGACTTGCCATAAACTATATTTTACTATATAGCTCCTCAAGCTCTATTCTGCACATCAAATATTCTACTTTCTCCATTTACAACAACATATAATAGACAAATACAGATGCTAGATTCCAAAATGGTTACAGCTACAAATTCATATGTATTTTAGGCCACATGAAATATAATTATTATCAAAGCACAAACTGCTGGATAAATCATTATCTCAATTATATTTTACAATTTGATAGTATTCCCATACTATAGCTGCTTCACGGAGTACAACACATTTTAAATTGTGAATTTTGGGCAAGTATTACAAGAATTAGACCATCTATTCCTCAATATTGATGGTGGTGCTATGGAAGCTTATGTAACTATTGATAAATCAAAAATACTAGGATTTACATCCATAGTGTCTATAACAACCATAATATATTATAAAAGCTATTTTATTTCCATATTGTCAAATTTATACAGCCAAATTAAGTATATACTAGTATTTTGAGTATATCACCATGAAAACTTCTCCAAAAATCAAAATTCTTTCTGATCTAGAATCTCTAAATAGGTTACTAAAGATCTGTATACTTTAAAAGATTTCTTTTTTTTGACCATTTTTGTCTTTTTCTGTAGCCAATGGACCCTGAATTCGGGTGGATGGACAGATGCTCCGCCTATAACGAATATGTCAGTCAAGAAAGATGGGCAGGGATACACATAAGAAAGCTGACAAGCATGAAGTTGATATCGTTCACCAACTTCTGGGCGTATTTTACATCGCGGGTTGGTGCCTTTGCGCAAATCAGCCCAGTTGCAAGCGGAAGGTGGCTGCGGATTCGGCGAAAGTAGTCAGTCGCTTCAGTCATTGGTACTGGGAGATCACCTTCCCTAGAACGCTCGCATAAATAGTTGAAGGGACTCGCGGCGTTTCCGGAGTCCACCGAATATAACAAGTTTCATCTGGACAGATACTTTGCATAGAAGATAGCGCTGAGCACGCAATCTAATCATGCAGCTGAAATTCTATAGTATTGCGGACGAAAGCTGAGAATGATTGTGTTACACAACCTTTATACGATAAATGACGCCGAATTTGACGTGAGTTTAGATCTCAAAATAGCATGTGCGTTGCCCGAGTATCAAACAGAAGGACAGGGATTCAAGCGATTTTAACGAAAGCAATGTAATAGGCACATCGTAGTGCTGAGGATTACAGCAAGCTTAACATCGTCGAAGACGGTAGCCCTGTGGTGTGCGATGTGATTCCCTCAACGTTGAGAATTAAATCCACTTGAGGTCCTACGCTATTCGGTTCAAATTCGGTTGGCGAAGGGTCACCTATTTTCAAAACGTAGAAGTCTGAGGCAAGAACACACGCATCACATCGGCCGCGATATCGATCATCAACTGCTATTCCTGAGAACAAATGATTGACGAATAAGTTGGAGGGACTAGATCGGAGTGAGGTGCAGCATGTCAAGTGAGATGGATTGTTCGATGAACAATCAAAGTCTTATGTTCGGGCACTCAATGGCAAGAGTGTATTCGCGCGCGAGGATTCCAAGCCCCAGGAGGCAGATGGGCGACATGGAATTCGTAGGAAGGTACACCACAATAACAGCGATCTTCTCCAACGCGTGCAGGCTCCATGATCGACGAAAAGTTGGAAGCCAATTTTCTGTCTCCACGTTGGATCCCTCTGAGGGAATCGCCGATTGAACCTATTAACGCCAATGTGGAGAGCCTCCAGAGATTTCGTGATTTCGACCTGTCAATCATCAATCACCTGTGCCATATCGACGCTCCAGCATGAAGGTTTAAAGTGCGTCATCATCGGGCACGACTTGCAGACATGGCTACAGGAGCGCGCTCATATTGTGGTGTTGATTCGAAAGCATGCAATGTAACTATATTTGCGTGAACGCTACTACATCGACAGTATTCAAGTTATCACTTCCTCTGGCCTCGGCCCTGGCCTTTCTGACCTGCTCGATATTGAGAGCTGAAGAAATTGATCTTCTTCGGAGGGAGCGCAGGTGGGGGTGCAACGACGACATTGTCGAACGCCGCGGGTAACCTGTGTGTAGGAACTTGAATGAATCAAATTAGATGATGCACATAATAACTAGGACATTTCGGCGCTTACTTGTAGGACCCCGCCTCGAAGGGCCTGCAACAGAGTTTGAAGCAGCCGCTACAGCCGTGGTATTGGATCCCAAAGAAGGGCCTGGCATAGAGGTCGAAGCAGATGACGGGCCAGAAGCTGCGCTTGCAGAGTGCCCCAGAAGCTGGGAATAGGTTTCATTCGCATCGCGTGGAGGTCTCGCTGCTGCCTGGGCAGATTTCCGCGCTACAAGTGAGACGTATAACAATTAGTGTGATGTATAATATCATAGAGCAAAATACGGTATGCACCTATGAACTCTGCCATGTCCGCTCGACGCTTCGCATAAATATCGATCGCTGTAACATGTTGATTAGATATAATACTTCACGCTCTGGAACAGCGTACGTACGTTCCTTTCCCTTCTTTCTTAACGGAGGCAAAGGCGCCGATGGCGGTGTCCTTGATTCTGAGAAAGGCGGATAGTATACAGTAAATGAAAAAAAAAATGACAGAATATCTACATACCAATCGGAAGCGCAGGAAGGAGCTCGGAGTCGGTGTCCATCGGTTGAGCTTCTAATATCGAAGGAGAATTATTAGTTACTCTGTCCTAATGATGCGAGAAAAATATATATATATATACCAGGGGCCAACCCTTTCGAAGCATTATTGAAGAGTTGACGTGCTATTTGATATAAGCACTAAGATTGAGAACTCGTCCGATGTATATATTACTCACGTTGAGACCAATGACTTGTCACTTCATTCCCCACTTCCGAAATTCGACGACGACTTGGACCAAGACGTCCGCGGTGTTCAGTCGGCGAAGGAGGACTAGCATTCTGGAAAGGTCGCTTTCGAGTGAAGTCGAAAACGTCGTCGTCAAAATCTAAACCAGGCATATAAGCGAGATCACATTAGGCAAAGAAAGAACATAAACTCACCTTGCTGAGCGCCAGTATTCGGGGGGGTTGAAACAAGAGGCCGAGCTACAAGGAGATATAATCAGCGCAAAATTATATGGCGAAGGGAACAGACCTACTGCTTGTCAAATCGTGCATTGAAAAATCACTTGGGGCCACCTCTGAAAGCATGGAGCAGTCACTGGAGGTTGCTCGAGAGCGAGAGCGGGCGGAGAAATTGGACGACGAAACTTCTGTGTGAGCTGGGCCTTCGTCGTCATTTTCATCATCATCATTTTCTTCTTCTACTTCCTCGTCGTCTTCTTCGTCATCATCTTCTTCGTCGTCGCCGAGATCAGCCGCAGTCGAATATCCTTCACCTTGGAGTAGGTCCTGGTCCTGTGGTTGGCCTTGGTCCTCGTCCTCGCCATCGACATTGTCGTCATCGTTTTCGTTGTCGTTGTCGTTGTCGTTAATGTCAGGCTCATCAAGATCGCCACTTGGTTTGTCTGCCTCCGACACAACCTGCCTCGAATTTGTCCTCGCGACCGCTGATATCTGCGGAATAGGTGAGGCGTCCGAATCTGGCTCGCTGGGGGTGGGCTTCGACGACTTCGCTCGAGATTTCTTGGGTGGAGGCGGGGCGTCCGAGTTCGGCTCGCTGGGGGTGGGCTGCGCCTTCGCTCGAGCTTTCTTGGGTGGGGGCGGGGCGTCCGAGTTCGGCTCGCTGGCGGCGGGCTTCGCCTTCGCTCGAGATTTCTTGGGTGGAGGCGGGGCGTCCGAATCTGGCTCGCTGGGGGTGGGCTGCGCCTTCGCTCGAGCTTTCTTGGGTGGAGGCGGGGCGTCCGAGTTCGGCTCGCTGGCGGCGGGCTTCGCCTTCGCTCGAGATTTCTTGGGTGGAGGCGGGGCGTCCGAATCTGGCTCGCTGGGGGTGGGCTGCGCCTTCGCTCGAGCTTTCTTGGGTGGAGGCGGGGCGTCCGAGTTCGGCTCGCTGGCGGCGGGCTTCGCCTTCGCTCGAGATTTCTTGGGTGGAGGCGGGGCATCCGAATCTGGCTCGCTGGGGGTGGGCTGCGCCTTCGCTCGAGCTTTCTTGGGTGGGGGCGGAGCGTCCGAGTTCGGCTCGCTGGCGGCGGGCTTCGCCTTCGCTCGAGATTTCTTGGGTGGAGGCGGGGCGTCCGAATCTGGCTCGCTGGGGGTGGGCTGCGCCTTCGCTCGAGCTTTCTTGGGTGGAGGCGGGGCGTCCGAATTCGGCTCGCTGGCAGCGGGCTTCGCCTTCGACTTGCGAGGTGCGGTACTGGCATTGAGGTCCGAATCGTCAATAAATTCCTTGGACTTCGTCTTTGTTCGTCTGTGGTCATCCTTAGGCGTGATAGTTACTGCAACTTCCTCCTCCTCCTCCTCCTCCTCCTCCTCATTTTGTTTGGATAGCCGGATTGTTGCCTTTCCTTTCGAAACAACGGACGTTCCGCCTTCGGGGACGGCGACTATTGACTGCCGCTTCAGAAATTTCTTTGATTTTTTCTTCGTAGGTTCATCGTCACCCTCCAAGGCTATCTTAGCGCCCCCGGAAAGCAGATTGAACATGTCTGACAATTGCGATCGGATTAATACTGTACAAAAATAAGAACAAGAAAAACATACCTTGGCCTGCCTCTTTCGAAAGGTAAGCCTCCATCATGTCGCGTTTTCCTTCCGCCATTCCAGCAACCAGGATGTCAGCTGTATCGTTCGCGAGCAGGTGTATACAGAGAACTTTATTTTTCTGAGGTTGGCGATGAACACGACCTCGCATTTGACGAACATCCTGAGCGCTCCATGGCTGGTCCTGGTGATAGCAAGTCAGAACATGGAGTTCGAACATATCAAATTAACGCACCAAGAAAATTATGACGCGGCAGAATGCCAGATTAATTCCAGTGGTGCCGACAGATGACAACGCGAGCACACGATAAGCAGGATTTTCGCGAAACGTCTTGATGACCGATGCACGTTTATCGTATGACATAGTGCCATTGACAGCGAGTACCTTGATGCCATAGAGTTTGAAAATCTAAAAAGACTTTGAGTTCATTGGTCCGCACCATATTTGATCGCGCCTGACTTACATTTGTGAACAGCGATATCATCGAAGGGAATTCGGTAAAAACCACAATCTTGCATTGTTGAGATATCTTTTCTCCCTTTCGGACAGGTGGAATATGAGGAAAATCGATCGTGCCATTCGCAAACGTTGGAAGAGGGAGGTCGTCACGAGCGAGTAAGTACTGGCAAAGGCGGGCTGCCATGTCGAGCTTTGTTGATTTGACTTTATACCATTCATCGAGCGATTTGAACACTGGAATGGATTCGTTGGGGCGAGCGCGAGCGTAGATCACGGAAAGTCGATATTCCATATAAAACCCTCTCGTGATAAGTTTCTGAGAGACGTTCGCTGTTCCAACACTGGAAGAAGAAAAGATCAAAATGAATGCGCATACGCAGGCACTCGAGAGCTTACCTTTCTTCCAAAGACTGCCCATTGGCCGTTATTATTTTGAGCTCGCGCTCCGTTAAATCGAGATGGACATAAATTGCCTCGCATGGCGGAAGGGGAACAAGTACTTCGCCTTTCCAGTTGAGACTATTGGTTGTACGGCGGAGAATATGGCCTTGTGACTGGCGTTGCATTCGCTGCGCAATGGCCACTTGACAGAGTTTCACAGGTCCTTGGTCATTATCGTCATCATTCGGCGATTCCCTTCTGGCGCGACGCAAGGCGCGGACGTCTTCTTTCTCCTCTTCGTAAGCGGCTGCGGAGGAGAAATGTTCGATACCGGTCAACCGGCCCATCGCCGCGAGATCCTGAGGTAAGGTTTCAGCAAAGGGAACATGAGGAAAAAGTGGTTCGCTAACTTTGGTAGACGTTTGTAACGGAGTAGCAGAGAGAGGTCCACGTATAACGGCCTTCTGAAGGATCATGAGGGCAGCCTTGTGCTTCGCTCCGTGGTTGCGAAAATTGTGCGCCTCGTCGATAAAGACGGATAGATATTCGTGACCAAAAAGAGTCTTCGTGATATCCGCACGGTACTTTGCTGGGCGCAGAGAGGGTGCAGCCCATGGAAGGTCGCCCGATTTCTTGATCTTTACGGTGTACACGGAATCGTAGTCCTTTTGCAAACCCTACAAAAGTGTATCAGTACACAATGGTCTTCGATTAAAGGCAAACTCACTGAATGCGGGGAAAGGATGATTCTATTCGACAACGCGTGTTTCGAAGAATGAAATGGCCCCTCTGGGTTCCAAAACGATTGGCGGTCCTCCATCGAAGTTGGGTAAGTGAATATGTCGACCCCACCGGGGGCGAACAAAATATGAAGTTCGTCGAGCCATTGCGATACGAGGGTCCCAGGTGCGATGATGAGGTGTGGTAGGCAAGGAATTTCCCTCTCGCCGCGGAGATACGGACGCATCTCTGGAATAAATGTTAACAAGTTTGCGAAGATAAAAGTATGAAAAAACTCGCCCAGTAAAGGAGCGATTGTCAGTCCCTCTCTTTGCCGAATCACAGCATCAGCAAGGAAGGCGATAACTGTGGCGGCTTGATAGGTCTTCCCAAGCCCAACCTCGTCGGCGACGAGAACACCGGTACAGTGATCAGGGGACGAATCCGGCGTGAAACAGGTACGTATGATCGCGTGGACACCAGCTAATTGGTGCCAATGCAGTTCAAGGTTTACAAGACTCGTGGGTCGTACATTCGGTTGAATCACAAAGGCTTCCGGATTCGACCAACGAGAAAACCCGTCAGTATGGCGGTAGTTATTGAACAACAGGGGAATTCGTTCGACAAAGCCTAGATTTTCCGCAAGCTGCGTAGGAGTCATCTTCGTTTCGTATTCTGCTCCTGTGTCGGCGCCATCGACGGATGTTCCAAAAGGACTTTCCATAGGTTGATGGAGTTCAAGGACAGGGACGTCGTCATCTGCATTTAATGGGTTGTCGAAGTATTCGTGGTAAAGTGAAATGACGTCTTGAACGTTTTCAGCCGTCGCAAGAGACTTCAACGCGTCGCTAGAAAGAGCGAACAACCCTTCAAAAAATGATTCAGACCTTCGAGCATTCAAAAAAGGAGACAAAACTCACGAGGTGTAGAGGTCGATTTACTTGACTCTTTCTGCTTCCTACCTCCCGCCCAAGACCTTGCATCAGACGCTCCAATTCAGTTTCCATTTCCTTGACTGTCGACAAATCCTCCGGCATTTCGAGGATCTTAACGATGTTGTGCCATTTCGCAACGGCACGAATAACGGCGGTGATTTTGGCCTTGGTAAGGTTCTCCTCGCGAAGGGCTGTACACGCGGGCAGGACTGAGAAAAAAAACCCGACATAGAGAGGCCACTCACCATTGAACGCGTCCTTGGCTTCTTCCTCGCAAATATCCGACCGTTGTTGGGCCCTTTCGAGGCGTCTCGTAAGTTCAGACCAGGTACGCTGGGCGAGCGCTTGCGTAGGAATGCGGTACTTTTCGGGGAGGCGGCCTAGCTGGTTTAGACAGTCTTCGCCAAAGAGTTCGACAGCGATAGCGTCAAGGCAGGTTGGGATCCAAATTTGACCAGACGGCCAGGTGGGCTGATCGGGTGTTTGACGCGAGAGGCTGAGAGGGTGGCAAGCCTGAGCAGAGAAAACGGCAACGATCTTGTCGTGCAGTTTGGCAGAGCGCCAGAGGGAGTTAACCCAGTCTTTCCACTTCTTGCGACCAGGAAGGACGGTCCCTTTGCGCTGGGAGAGAAAACGCATCTTGGCGTCTTCAGATGTCAGACCGTTGTATAGAGAGAACATAGATTGGATGTCCGAAGCATCCTGGGCAGTCCAACCTTTCGGAAGATCCTTGGGGTCGTCTGGAAACAGACCATGGTAAACACCAGTTATCTCCTGCCAGACGGGATAATCCCAAGGGATCCCCAAGAGGGAAAGTTTGATAAGCGCACTGGGAATAGTGTGGGTAGGCATCCTGGCACCAGTACGGGCAGTGATAAGGTGTCGGTAGATAGATAGCTGTCTTATATATACGAAAAACGCGTCCGGGGAGGGGGGTGACATGCATTGCATTGCATACTAATACGCAGTAGGTAAAGCGTACAGAAATGAATTACATCGAACCGAAATGCTGAATCGGGATCTGGAGAGCGACACGAGTCAGATGGCTGTGGAAAGTTTGGACCTTGGGAAGACATAATGACGAAATGAGTACGGGGGACGATAAGATAAACATGCTATTTGGAAACATGAAAATCGTCCCGAAGAATACAAAGAAAAATGTACGTAAAGCCAGAGTGGCACGCGCGCCATCATGAAAGAGCAAAATGTCCATGTAGTAACGCGGATCTAATTAACGGTAAAACATCTCAGATCGAAAATGAGGAATACACCAAAAAAAACGGCAACCTACGGAGGCGAGAACGGGTGGGATGTGCGTCAGGAGGCAAGGTGGTCGAACGTGTATGGACCGGGAACGATAACGCGGCTCTACACGTCATCACGCAAGAAGAAAAAAAGAGTGAATAGACGAGGATAGAACAAAGGGAAATAATTTACGGAGATGGAGATGGCGCAGGAGGGTCAGGAGACGAAGACAGAACGTTATCGATCTGGAATCAGCAGTGCATGCCGTCGCGCTGCGTTGGGGATCCATTCCGCTGATAACGGGTACAAACGTCGACAAGAGAATGAGATGCGGCGGGTGTTCGAAGAAAACTGGAGATACGGTGATTTTGTTTTTGCGTAAGTTTGTCTGAAGGTCCACGGAACTTGATGAATCAGGAGGACGAGGTAATGAGATCTAACGGGGCTAGGCGAAGTCAAAAGATTCGAAACATCAGAACAATGGGAATTGAAAGAAAAGAATTGAATAGATAACTTACCGGGGAAGGATTGGAGTGCGACGCATGATCGAGAACGGAAGTGAGGCGAGAGATTGCGTTATCTACGGCGAGCAGTGAGAAATAACGAAAGGACAAACGGTAATAAAAAAACATACGAAGACGGATGATATCGTCCGTTGCCCTACCGGTGCAATAAATCCAAAAGGCTTTGAAGGACTGTTGCAGGGTCGGGAGGAATGGCGCCTCGAGGCGCATGGTACGCAGAGGCATGGGAGACAAAGAATATGGATTTTGAGGTTGCTGGGTCGAGGATTAGAACGTAAGAGCTTTACTCCGACGTCCCAAGTTGAGAAGGCCACAGCAGAACGCAAGAGCTTTACTCCGGCGTCCTGTGTCTGAACCCGCCATGAAGGCGGGTTGAGAGATTAGAAAGATCAAAATGCGGCGTAAGTCTTATTGTTTGTTTGGATCACAAGCCTCAAGATGCCGTGAAAGCCGGCTCCTTCTTTTGATGAAAAGGAGCCGGCTTTCACGGCATCTTGAGGCTTGTGATCCAAACAAACAATAAGACTTACGCCGCATTTTGATCTTTCTAATCTCTCAACCCGCCTTCATGGCGGGTTCAGACACAGGACGCCGGAGTAAAGCTCTTGCGTTCTGCTGTGGCCTTCTCAACTTGGGACGTCGGAGTAAAGCTCTTACGTTCTAATCCTCGACCAGCAACCTCAAAATCCATATTCTTTGTCTCCCATGCCTCTGCGTACCATGCGCCTCGAGGCGCCATTCCTCCCGACCCTGCAACAGTCCTTCAAAGCCTTTTGGATTTATTGCACCGGTAGGGCAACGGACGATATCATCCGTCTTCGTATGTTTTTTTTATTACCGTTTGTCCTTTCGTTATTTCTCACTGCTCGCCGTAGATAACGCAATCTCTCGCCTCACTTCCGTTCTCGATCATGCGTCGCACTCCAATCCTTCCCCGGTAAGTTATCTATTCAATTCTTTTCTTTCAATTCCCATTGTTCTGATGTTTCGAATCTTTTGACTTCGCTGCCTAGCCCCGTTAGATCTCATTACCTCGTCCTCCTGATTCATCAAGTTCCGTGGACCTTCAGACAAACTTACGCAAAAACAAAATCACCGTATCTCCAGTTTTCTTCGAACACCCGCCGCATCTCATTCTCTTGTCGACGTTTGTACCCGTTATCAGCGGAATGGATCCCAACGCAGCGCGACGGCATGCACTGCTGATTCCAGATCGATAACGTTCTGTCTTCGTCTCCTGACCCTCCTGCGCCATCTCCATCTCCGTAAATTATTTCCCTTTGTTCTATCCTCGTCTATTCACTCTTTTTTTCTTCTTGCGTGATGACGTGTAGAGCCGCGTTATCGTTCCCGGTCCATACACGTTCGACCACCTTGCCTCCTGACGCACATCCCACCCGTTCTCGCCTCCGTAGGTTGCCGTTTTTTTGGTGTATTCCTCATTTTCGATCTGAGATGTTTTACTGTTAATTAGATCCGTGTTACCGCTCCTAGTCCGTACCCGTTCTACCACCTTGCGCCTTGACGGTTCTATACGTAAGGCTCTTGCATCCGTTTCCTCTCCGCGAAAGTCTCATGTTCTTTTTCTTTCGTGAAGCGTGGTATTATTTCTAAGGCATATCACTAAGCACTTCCCTTGATGCGCGAATCTGGACTCGGTAGGTTTTTTTTCCGATGTATTCATTGCGTCCGTATCTGGCATCTGATTTCCTTATGGATAGTACAATGGCGTCGTTCAGAAATTTGAAACCTTACCCTTATGTTACGCCGGGCATTTTCTTGGGCGATTGTGTGCGCACGAGTTACGCACTATCGCGAACTTAACATATATCGCCGTCTCGCATCCTAACTATTTAGTGTAGATTTTGTCCATAACTACTACTCGTTACCGATCCAAGTTCCTCTGTGCACATTACTGCGTCGTATAATCTCGATCAATCAGCTCTCTCCTCGCTGCAGTGATGAATAACCACCCGGATGACTTCATGGTGGAGGGCGACGACACCTCATCAGACGACTCGTTATTTTTCGAGAGGCCCGCGCATGGTCGTATTCATTCATCAGATCTGGAAGACGAACCCATGTCTGATGCCGGGCAGCTCGATGAGCCCGATGTTGTATCTCTGACCCTCGCTCAGTTTGTGTCTACGGCCAAGGATTTTCTCGACGAGAACGCCATGGACGACTTCGCTAAATTCGTCCTTACCGGAATACATGCTGGTACTCAGTACCAAGTCGATCCCATCAAGGATACTCTCCGAGATAACCACGGAATTCGGGCCTTGCGCGACTACGACAGCGTCCTCGGTTTACACAAGGATATCTGCATCACAACCTACTTAACAGTCTATCCGGTCTCTAAGTTCGAAGACACCCTACGCCGCAATATTCACATCAAGTATTCATTCACGAATAACACTGTAAGTAAGGATATTTGTCTTAGTCTTACGTTGTTTATTAACAGTACTTTCATAGGGACATACGTGGATATCCCTGTCCATAAAATACCTAACCTTTGCATCGGAAAATGGGGACTCATAACATGATCCGTGTTCTGCTCCCGGTCTTTACAACGACGAGCGCAGAACGCCGTTCCTAAGTCAAGAGGAACTCGCGGCTTTCTATGAGAAGGGTTTACGTCCCGCTGTCGAAACGCTTGTTGGACCCGCAGCTGCTGAGTGGCCTCCGACTTATTCTGCAGAAATGTTTCGTGCGCGAGGCAAGAACGGAACCCTTTCTTTCCAAACGAAGACCATAGCGGAGTGGTACGTACAATCTCTTGGTGACGAGATTCGAGGCGCACTTTCCGCGAACAATGTACCTTGGGGGACGGCCTTATTTTCCTGCATCAGGTTCGCGGCGTGAAGTCATCGAATGGCCATACACCCTCCACACTCGCTGCCTACACTGCTCTCGAAGAATTATTTGCCGCCAATCATATTACCGCTGACGCTATGCCAATGGACAGTGGTGGATAGACGTCGGACTTGAAGTTTCGTCGGACCAACAGCAATGTCTTGCTGGCGCACCGATTCACACTTCCACGTCGTCAAACATGTCCTTGAGATTCGCGACCACGTGCACAACGAATTACTCGACCTGGGAGCTCAAAGTACATTCGCGACCTGACTTCGCATCTCACAGCAGTCTCTGGATGTCGCATCAGTCCAGGTGTTCGCGCCCAAGGTCCCCACAACGCGGTCTACCTCCAAATGTATACCACGGATAAATCTATCACCTACCGCCCCGACGGTGCGCACTTTGGAAAGTTTCTCAGGGGCCAGGACATCTTGCAAGGGAAAGCCGACGATTTCTGTCACGATCTCTACGAGGTGTATCGACAAGCCTCAGAAGTAAACTACGCGTTAGCCCGCATTGAAGTCCGGGTTCCCCTTCAAGACTGCACCAACATTCTAGTCGAAGTTGATACCGATATTTTGTCGAACGGCCTGGTATGCTTTGATCCTGTCGTTTGGTGGTGAGTATGTTTTATACTTTCTATCCGGATATAAATCTCATATATTTCTGCACATCTTCAAGGAGTTTGCGTGCATACCGCGTACTTGCATTCAAGTACATTCTTCAACAACAAGCGCGCGGGGATGCGGCCCTCCGTTCAACCAATAGCGCCCTTCTACTTACAGCCGCAGCGCCTTGGTTCCTCAACGGAATTCATTCCGCCCCCGACAATGGCCCGTGTTCGCGAGATTTGATGGGAAAAATACTTCCCATCGTGAATCGTGTCGACGCTGATGTAGACACGTTAGCTTATCCCTCCAGCACTCGAGCACACGGGCCCCAACTCCCAGTCGCAGAGGAGGAAGAAGAGGAGGAAGAAGAGGAGAATGCGGAAGATGGTCGTACCTACGCGGACCATGCGCAGGAGGATAATTTGTCGGTGGCCTCAGATTTTTCCGACGCACCTGATGCCGTTCCAAACCCCCGACGCGCCCATCAAAGTACTCGCCCAGAGACCCTCCCCTTCAACCCATATGGCATAGTTTTTCTTCGACCCATCCGCATCGGCGAAGGGATAGTTGTACCCCGTTTTCGCGACCACTCCACACCCATGATTACATATAAAACATTCCACTATATATTCGGCGTCCACAGGGATGACGTTGACAGTGAATTTTTCAAGGCGCAGCTCGTCATCCCGTCGAACCCCCGTCGCGTGGCCAATAAGAGGCGCCGCACTGTTTTACGAGCCACGGACGAACAAGAAGCGCCAAAGATATTCAATCTATCTGGTCGTGGCTATCGACTTCCATCTCCGGCGCGCGACGAAGGTTCGGATTACGAAGAACTTCAAAATGAAGTGGAAGACGATGACGGGGACATCGACAGAAAGCTTACGGAGCTATGGCGCCAATTTCTTCTTGATCTCACCAACAAGGCCCCCAACCGCCGACATGCTACAGAAAGCTCATATTGCGCTCTCGATCCTAACCAGCGCATCGCTGTCAACGATGCTACCTATCAAAATATGCGGCTGCGAGATTACTTCGGCGACTGTCAATTCAAGACTGCGACCAAGCAAGAGTGGGATGCTGCATTCGATAAGTTCTGGCCTGTATCCCCCCTTCTTACCGGCAAACCACAGAACTTACCATCTATGACGTACTACATCAACTGGGGGATCCTCGTTAACAGGCTTCACAGCCAGGAAGCCGAGGAGACGATCACTGAGATTCGTAGGGATCTTCGGAAGCGCTTCTATACCATGGGGTGGATTCCAAATATCCAGTCTGATCGCGTCTGGTACACGAGGCTGGATCACAGGTTCAAAAGATTTCCGGAGGCCAATCCCCGGAAGCTGCTCCACGCATCCTCATTCGGTGGGATCTGGATCCGATTATTTAGTAGACGCGTCGACAATCGTTCCCAAAGTCCATAGTGTTCACGAGTTCGTAACGAATTATTCGATTACACCGTTTTTTATGTTGACCCTTCTTCACCTCTGAATGAATTCGTGATTTAACTATTACAACGTCAACAAAACTACTGAATACATTATTACATATTTCTAGATGGTCAAAGAGTAAAGGAAATCAATTATGGTGCTCTATGGTAGCGTTACATTTGGCGTCATTATGATACGCGCGGTCTTCGTAAGACGATGTGATGAGTGAGAGCAAAAAAGCAAGCAAAATAGACTGGGGACAAGGGAAACGATTAGTCGACCTCCTCGATGCTGGGGCCCTCCTCAGAGGCGCCGGGGAAACCTCCTTGAGCGCCTCCTGGAGCAAGAAGTCGGAGACGAGCTTGACGATACGGGGGATACGAGTAGAACCGCCGACGAGGACGATTTCGTGCACGTTACCCTTGTCGATCTCGGAGTCGCGGAGGACCTTCTCGACGGGCTCGAGGGTCGCGCGGAAGAGATCCTGACACAGCTCCTCGAAGCGGGCACAAGTGACGGAGGTGTAGAAGTTGATACCCTCGAAGAGAGAGTCGATTTCGGTGGAGGTTTGGGTGGCGGAGGAGAGGGTACGCTTGGCACGCTCGTACGCAGTGCGGAGACGCCGGACGGCATGGGGGTTGACAGAAAGATCAATCAAAGTAATTAATTAGCAAACCAAATCCGACAAAATTTACCGTAAAATGGTAATGACATACCCTTCTTGTTCTTGCGCTTGAATTCCTGGACGAAGTGGTTGACGAGACGGCTATCGAAATCCTCGCCACCAAGATGGGCAGTGGCCTTGACCTCGAAGATACCCTCTTCAATGGTCAGGAGGGTTACATCGAAGGTTCCTCTTCCGAGATCGAAGATGAGGACATTGCGCTCGCCGACGACCTTCTTGTAGAGACCGTAAGCAATGGCGGCGCTAGGCTCGTTGATGATACGGAGGACATTGATAGTTCCGGCATCCTTGGTAGCCTGATGCTGGGAGTCATTGAAGTATGCAGGGACGGTGACGACTGCGTTAGTGACAGTGATTCCGAGATAAGCTTCGGCGGTTTCCTTCATCTTGAGGAGAACCATGGACGAGATTTCTTTGGGAGACTAAAAAAGGCAAGATCAGTTAGAATTTCAAAAACAGACAACCTCGCCCTGAAAACCAACAGGGAATATGTAAATTCCTTTTGCTCACCGCGGTGCTCAACGAGGATGTAAGGCTTACCACCCTTGCTGAACACGGTGAAGGGGAAGTGCTTGATATCGCACTGCACCTCAGCATCGTCGAATTTAATTATAGGTGAATTGGGAATAAAATTGACTGACTACGATACATAAGTAACTCAGGTAACTACGATTAGATAGCGACCTCGTCAGCTCTTCGTATATAGGAGATGTCGGCCTGCAGCTGTGGAACACCGGGCCGAGCAGATTGCCCTTATTTGTGCTTGCTTACATCTAAAGGTAGATAGGACAATTGCGTCGTGATCTTCTCTTCTTCGCCGACCACCACAATCTGCATGCTGTGTGTTTAGCGCAGAGCATACTCAAGAAGGATTCTGTGGGCGGCCCCATCAAGACTTCAAGATTCTGTTGTGCTGTGCGTTTAGCGCGGAGCATATACAGTCGGTTACACCACCCCACCGTCAAGAATCCTCTGCGCTGCGTGCTTCTCGTGTAGCGTAGGACCAACCAGTCCGCCGCCATCGACTAGAGAGAGCCCACCATACCGAGCATTCATCGCTTAGCGTACTCTACCCCGAGGTTTATTTCTGCCTTGGCACTCCTCGTCCCCCGCCGTAAAAATGTCGTTATCCAAGTCTGCTATGCCCAAGTTAGTTCCGTTGACCTCCCAGTAAGTTATATAGTAATGCGTCTTAGTTCCATTGCGTTCTCATTTGCACTATCTAGGCCCACTTCATCCTCATCGACACTGTCGTCCTCTTCTGGGGATGCGATCTTGACTGCTCCGTGCGTATTGTCGATGGCCGATATTGAGACGTTCTCACTAAATTTGATCCAGGCCCTCTCAACTCTCGTCTAACTCCCCGGCCTCCACCGATGCTATCTTCAGTACTCAGTACGTATCTCAGTCCTTTGTTTGATTGGAAGATTCTAACAATTGTTGATTTCAGATATGAATGTCCTCCCCAACGCCCTATAAAAGGCTATGAAGCCATGTGGCATCCTAAGGCAGGCCTCATCGTCTCCCCGAACGTTTCCTATATTCCAAGGAATGTTCCGCTGGACCTTAACGCCGATGGGAGTGAACAGAAAAATTACTCCCAACCAAAACTTTTGAACGACGACGAAATCTACAGGATCTTTCGCCCCCGCTTCGCACAAAATCATGGTGCCCTCTTTGGACGCCTAAATTTCAGTCGCGAGGCGCTTAACCAAGGCATTGTGCCGGTGCGCAACGGAAAATTCATCCTCGCCGAAGAAATTGTTGTCAGATGGACTCGTCTGGAGGATGCCCTACTCGATGTGGGCCAGAACTTGCTCTCAGCAAAACGCGGTGCACCCAGCCTTACCTACCCCAGATTTCCCTGGGAGTTTGGCTACCGCGACACTCACGCCTCTCGCGAGGTGACTCTCCGCTGTGCGATTCGTTCACGCGATGCCTTCGTCGAGTTGTCGAGCGTCGTTAGCTTTGCACTCAGCCTACACATGGACACGTTGGGTGGGCTAGATAGCGCTTACAAGCTGGTAATGGAACGTAGCACCTACAAGCCTGGGCGTGCGTGGTTTGATCTTCTTTCTGCCACCTACGTCTGCAACTTCAGCGCCAATTTCCGCGTCGGGGATACATCAATCCATACACCAGTCATTGGATGGGGTATATTCCCAAGTTCGTTCAGGCCAACGTACCAATCTGGGTTTTCTGGGGACATCGCCACAAGAAAGTGTACCCTCTCGATTCCGCCGCCTACAAATATTCTCCCCCCGACACGCATATCGATGCGGCTATGGCGCGCGCTGATGTCACATCCGCGCTGGTGCTACCAATATACCGTTACGACCCGTACGCTGAGAATCAGGGGCTGCCTCTCTCGTTCGCCGGCCAGTCGGACGGTGATGATCCAATGGGGTCTGCTGAACCTCAATGGGATTCAGAGCCGGCTTTGCTCATGGTCGATGCCCCATGTGCTCTCGACACAGCGACTGAGAAATCGGCCGACCCTTCCCTCCTTGCCTCTCGAAAGCAGCAAGCCTTAGCTGCGCTAGAGGAGCACTTCGCCAAAGTACAGCGCAGTCGCGAAGCCCGCCTCGCTGTCGAGACCGCTCGCGAAAAGCAAGCAAGGGAGGCTAGAGAGGCGCATGCCAGTACCCACAAGTACAGCAAAACATCGGCAGTGTACGAGTGGCAGGAGCAGGACGACGGAACCTACCAACGGGTCAAGGTAGATTCAAGGGAGGTTGACGATGTGTGGGGTAACTACACACGAAATCAACGGCGGTATACGGGACATTCGAACCAATGGGATCTCTGCCCTCAATATCCTCGTTATTCCGGCGAAAATCCCAAGGAAGCAGAGCCATGGAATTGCGATGATTCAGATTACACATCTGACGACAACGACGAGGAGCCTTTCATCCCCCCCATCAGGAAGGACCCTTCCTCCCTCCAAGTTCCTACCCACTATCCTCGACCAAGCGGAGCCGCCGTCTTTGCAGATGATCTTCGCGAACCTGCACCGGATACGAACGCCATGCCCGGGGAACTGTCGGACAATGAACGACTCAATAAATCTCACGTTGAGACGTTCGACGTTGCGGCGTACTTGAGAAATCGGTTCGGTTACGACATTTTCTCGTCCGCGGGCTGGCGCCACAAAATCAAACCATCAGAGAAGGTCGCGGATCTCAAGCCCTGGAAGGCAATGATGGCCTTGTCGTTCCGTACTGCTCCTCCAGGCCCCGAAGTGAAAGATGCGGTTCAACGTCTTGTCGAGATTCTCTCCAATTCGACCTGGAGATTTTCCGATCTTCCTACCTCTTTTGACCATTCCAACGAAGAGGGAGTTGTTCTTTCTAGTGACACTCTGGACATCGGCCTCGCTCCAGCCAACGAATCCCTTCTGTATCTTATTCACAAGAGGGGGTATGTCGACAGGTGCCCCTGGGCCATTGCCACATTCGACGCGTCCACAGTCCTCCTCATTTTTCGCAATAAATGGCCAACCGTCGATATCATTGCACGCGAGCTCGTCGCCCGAGGTGTTCCCTTCCACACTGTCTTCGCCGCAGAGCGATCCCCAGTCTCCATTCCCTCGCAGCCAGTCCGAGGTCTCGGCTCCCGTCCTGTAGGCTACAAGCCTACAGTCGAAGATTACACGGAGTACTTGCGTCGTCGGGAGGATCTTCTCAAGGGTCCAAAAGGGCGTGCAGCACTCATGTACGGAGGAATTGTTGCTCGGATTGCCCGTGATGTTCTGGAGAGCGACATCATTCTCGACGGTCCATCATCTACTGCTTGCACCGTTGGTAAATATCAACGCTTCCACCTCTTTGACGACGTGCTCACTGACAACGACATCGACATCATTTGCGGTGTCTACCACGTCAAGCTGGAGCAAGCGCCCAAAGATGAAAGTTTTGCCGATGGAACAAGGTCGCACATGTCGTGGTGGCCTCGGGGTACTACTTGGACAACGGGAGGTGCCTTCGTGCGCTTCGAATGGACCGAACTCGCCGAGGATTTCTACCAGACGCGTTTGCAAAAACTTCGATCAAAACCCGAAGATGCGCTTCTCAATGCATCCGCTTGGAGGCACGCCTTGCGCAAGGCTAATGCGGTGACGAAGCTAATTGAGGCAGGCGCTGAGCATTACCAGTCAGGATACCTTGAGGAGCATTATCGCGCAACTCGTTTTGTAAGTTTCTATTTTCTGCCGTATGCTGTTCAATGCATACTTATTATGTTGATTCTCAGGTACCACAACGTCGTTAGTGTTCGTGTCTTCAATGCTGTAGAGGTATGCCCCTACTTCTTGCGCATTTCAATACAACGCTTTGATGCTTTGATCTAGCTTCACTATTTTCGCGCTCTTTTTTGAGCTTCTTGTCATCACGCTGTTGTTTGTGGTCGTCGTTTTCGGGGGCTGGGACCGTCATTTGTTTTGTTTGTATATAGCTAATCCCTCCCCCGCGTATGTTTTTTTGAAAGAGAAATATATATATGTTTGATGCTGCCCGCAAAGAGTGATTAAGTGATAAGAAAGTATGCACAATGAGCGCTATTAATCTTTGACGTGATCTTGAAGTTTATAATGTATCTAGCAGGGTTCACTTATTGGCGCACACGTCATGCATGAATATGAATTTGCGCAGCGGTAAAATTTTTCGTAAGTATATTTCATCTGCGGAAGATGGATTTTGATGCCGCAAAAGTACCCAGTCCATTGCACATATGAGATATAAAGATAGTGCATTATAAATATGGCATAGAAGTGGGGCGCAATGCGCCCCACATATGTACTCAATTTAGCGCAGTTGTCTTTAGAATCAGTACGTACAATGGACTGGGTACTTTTGCGGCATCAAAATCCATCTTCCGCAGATGAAATATACTTACGAAAAATTTTACCGCTGCGCAAATTCATATTCATGCAGTGACGTGTGCGCCAATAAGTGAACTTGCTTAATAACAGTATCTGAGCTAATTTATGTATTTCACATAAGCGTTACGTGCACAATCCAGCATGTTATTTGCCAGCTGTATCTGTTATCTGCTTATCCACTATTTCTATTCATCTATTCACATTCCTATCCATTAGTAATTCCTCAGGCTGCCCTGCCCATCCCTACCCCACTCATCCCTACCCATCCCTACCCCACTCATCCCTACCCATCCACTCTACTCATCCCTACCCATCCCTACCCATCCTGTTGCTACTCATCCCTACAACTCAACCCTACATCAACCCTACGCAACAAAAAAAAAGTCCCCATAACCTAACCCTAAGACAAGTTCCGCCCGCGACATATTTGTACGTTTCTATTGTTCTGTTAGTTGACTCACACGTCTATATACAGGACAATAGTACACGAGGTAACAGTTTCTTCAACGTATACAGCCACTGACGAGTCTATAAAGACGAAACGGCCACTTGGGATTAAATCCCCAAGTCGTTTGGCTACGTTCGAGTTCTTTGAGCTCGTCACTACCCTAAACGCTCAGCACCTTCGGCGCTTCGCTCCCTAACCACCCAACGCGTTCTGTACCAACAATGTCTTCGTCGTTCAACGCCTTCACCCGCGCTCTCTCCCCGGGGTTGGAGACCCTGGCCAACCTCGCTATCAACAACACCCTCGGCCAGCACGAGCCACCTGCCGATGGTGCCATTCGTTATCGGGAGGAGATCCTCCTCAAACTTCACACCATGGTATCCTCGTCCATCTCCCTGGACGGCATTGCTAACGCCGTCCCTGTTGATTACAGGGTTCCGACGCGCGACTGGCTCGTGCAAGTCGCCTCGTGGGTTGACAAGCGCGAGTCGGTGCGGGCGGTCTATGACCGCATTTCAACCGCTGTCGCCAACAAGGATTACCCCCAACGCCTCCTCGTGAAGGCGCCGGAGTTCCAGCTCACTCAGGAATTCCGGGAGTCGGGCACCGACGCGGCCTCTAAGGTCGTCGACGGGCTTCTCAAGGCGAGGCTGCAGTTCCAGTCGTCGTTCGCGACGGCCGCAGTCTCCGCTAAGAAAGCAGAGCTCGAGTTTTGGTCCGGTAAAACGGAACATAACCAACTCGTCGAGGACTACGCGAATCTCGTCTCCACCGTCTGGAACGAGAAACGCGCTGGTTCAAGATACCCACCATCGTTAACAACGAGATGGGTGCGCCGACAATTGGTCCGTTCCAGACCTCCCCCCAGAAAGTTGCGGAGCGCGACGTCCTCGTCGGCTTCGGCGGCATTCTGGCTTCTCAAATCGAGATCATCGTCACGACACGCCACAGCGTGCTCGCGAAGAAGATCGAGAAGAAAAGGGAGGTCGCGCAACGCGCAGACACTGAGATGGCCGACGCTACCAAGCCCGGCCCAGCCTTACAGTCGTTGATCGACAAGGCCATCCGTCAGCGTCTAAAAACTGTTCGTCTCGACGACAAGCGGAAGGTAAACGTTACACCCTCCCCTGTCTTAGACGCCACTAACGAATTCGCTCCCCTCGCGGTGTAGAAATCGTCGGCGCCCGGACCCTCGAAGACGCCGGCAAGCTCCTCGAAGAAGACTACGTCTTCTTCGAGCGACAAGAAAGCTTCCTCCAGCAAACCGAAGGCACCCGCTACGGCCGCCAACAAAAAGCTCGGGGACGCCAAGTCGAAGAAGCCCGCCGCGAAGCGCCCTGGTCAGGGCAACGATCGCAAGGGGAAAGGTCGCGCGTGACATCGAGGTCACTATACCAGCCGTTAAACTCGGCAATTATGGTAAGCCCAGCCCTCCCTTCCCTTATTCCTGACCGCGTACTAACAATGTCTTGGGACGACGCTATAGTTTTCATACACGCGAACACCTCGATCGACTTGCTCGAGGCTGCCCGGTATCGTAGTAGTGTACATTTGTCGCCCGGAGTGTTTGTACCCCCACGATCGCTAACATGCTTTCGGTGGGGATGAAATATATGTTTTTTTCACGTCCCTCTCGAAGCTTGATCTTAGAATCATGGCATGAGTTTCAGCGAAGAGTACGATGGAAAATCTACTTTTTTTTAAAGAGGGACCGAATCAACCATTCGATCCAGACTACGCGGTTGAGCCTAAAGTCAAAAAGCCACCGCCAACGTTACCGCTTTGGATAGAACTCGGTCTCAAGATGGGCGAGCGATACGTGAAAAACAGTATCGCCAAGATCCCTGAAGAGACGCTGCGGCGATGCGTTCGCATCCTCTTACGCCTAACAGTAAAGAGATTCTAAAGTTCTTGTCGGACCACAACTACGTGGTAACGATGACCGACAAAAACTTGGGCATAGCGGTGTCCGAGAGGAACTGGATCCGGTTGAATGAGCGTAAACTGCTAGAAGACGAACGTAACTATGTACGGTTAGAGTACAAAGAAGCGTGCAGTATTATGACTCAAAAACGTGTCGAAATGAGGAGGTTGAGTGACCTCGCTTCTCTACACGTCGAACTTTGTTCTTTAAACGTGGATAAATTCTTTTTATCGAAAGTTGATGAGGAAGGCGTTGACTTTGTCTTCGCACAATTCTATGGGATCCCTAAAATCCACAAAAACCCTGTTGGATTTCGCCCCATAATACCTTGTCACTCGGTATGTTTTAATCCTGCGGCAAAGTTTATTTCGAAAGAGCTCAAACCGCTTATAAAAGCGGCAGAGACGATAATTCATGGCACTAAAGACATGCTCTCTCGTCTCAGCCAAGTACGTATAGACGCCCGTCGACGATGGTTTTTCGTCACGGGCGACGTCGTCGCCTACTACCCTAATATCCCGTTGAAGTCATGCATCGAAATCGTAACTGAGATGTATGCGGAGTGGTTACTTCAACACGGGGATGCGGGCCACGACGGTCTCCAAGAGGACGTAAAACGCCTCGAGATCTTTAGATGTGCCATCGAGACTGGCAATACGCACTTAATCACACAACATGACGGTGATTTTTTTGAACAACTTAATGGACTGGCAATGGGTGTCGCGGATTCTCCGGACCTCGCTAACTTGTACGGTTACTATTTCGAAAAACGTTCGAAAATCATGAGTCATCCCTCAGTGGCGTTCTATGGACGGTACATCGATGATTGCTTTGCGCTAGTGTACGCCGAGTCGGCTGCAGAAGCGCTGCATCTTATAGACGAAAAAGTTCGCTTCGATGATGTGTGATTGAATGGGTTGTTTCCGAGTCAGGTTGTCAATTTCTCGACGCCTTTCTGTATAAAGAGTCTGGAAAACTCGAATGGAGGCCGTTTGTCAAGGGAAATAGAGAACGAGTTCCATGGGTATCTCATCATCCACTCGACGTCAAACGAGGCGTTTATATTGGAGAGTGCTCGCGTTTAGCCGTATTATGTAGTAATCGAAACAACTACATCGAAGCGATAAGAGACCTTAATGCTCTCTTTCTGTGCCGCGGCTATCCGTCACAACTCGTCGCTGCCTGGTGCAAGAAATGTCAAGAACGTTGGGACAAACGATTTGCATCGCGAGTCGTAGAAGAGCCGGATGACGGCGTTCTTGTCTTGAAAACCAGGTTTAACGACGTATGGAATTGGTTCTCAGCTACCGAATTAGGAAAAGCTGTTACTGAGTACTGGAGCGAGTGGTATGACCGCGCGCAAGAAGGGAGATATGTGAATAATCCCGCCAGACCTTTTCTGAAGCCTGATATGGCGGAGGATGGACTTGATGACGTTCGCGCCGAGCTTTATTGCGAGGTGATGAACGGTGTCGAGACCGTCTTCGTACCAGACTTGCGGAAGATAGGAATACTCGGTCGTCGTTGGTTAGTCTCCCGGAAACGAAACACTAACATTTTCGACCTTTCATCACAATGGAAGAAGGCAGTTTTCGAAACGCTGAATGACAAGGTCACCGCAGAAGGTGGCTTTGTAGCATCGACTCAAGACGTCGACGAAGAAGAAATACCGGACCGGATTCAACTACCAGGTCTGGACACCCAAGTTGCCGACGAAGGTGACATCTTACTTCATCGCCGTTCTAGTTCACCTGAACAGCACCATTCAGCCTTCGGTAGATCCTCAAAACGTACAAATTGAATAACGAAACATCGTCAAACACGATGCGGTCTAACCCGAACCTTAACGTTTGTTTCGTTATGTTGTTACTCGACTACACCTCGACTAACACCTTCGATTTATAGCCTAACCTAACCTAAAAACATTAATCCTAACCGTGTACTATTAGTAACTCATTACCAAGCGTCAGCTTATCCCTAATGGGCTCGAGTAAGACCACGGTTAGCGTCGAAACCTAGCTTAGATCTTTGTCGTCTGTGACGGCCCTCGTAAGCGTGCTTTAGAGTACACTGGCCAACGAAAGCATTAGAGTATAGCGAAACGCGGCAGCAGTCCCTCCTGAGAAGTTGGACATTAGCCGCGCGTGAATATATTCAGCAGCTTAGCGCCAGGAACCTTTAGCGCGCGCTAGCGTCTATCTTTTCAGAACACGTGCAGAAGCGGCACTCTCAAATGTCCGCAGCAGCACGTGGAAGTAGACGCTAGGTTCCGGGGACCCCGCGGACTTCATTGATTTATTCTTAGATTTCGTTTATTAATAAAAAGGTTCAACCCGACTATTTTCGGAATGACAGCTTGGGAGAACAGCTGTCGCCGATGCCCGAATCGAAGATTCAACGGCGAACTGTGTAAATCGAGAATCGATCTACACCCACGATGTCGTCGCCCTACCCGGCGATCTGGTATTGAGATGGGGAAACCCCATAGCCTTACCGCGGAAAGATAATGGGGAATCCCTGGATAATCCCCTCCGCGGCCATCTCACGACGACAAGTTCCGCCCGCGACATATTTGTACGTTTCTATTGTTCTGTTAGTTGACTCACACGTCTATATACAGGACAATAGTACACGAGGTAACAGTTTCTTCAACGTATACAGCCACTGACGAGTCTATAAAGACGAAACGGCCACTTGGGATTAAATCCCCAAGTCGTTTGGCTACGTTCGAGTTCTTTGAGCTCGTCACTACCCTAAACGCTCAGCACCTTCGGCGCTTCGCTCCCTAACCACCCAACGCGTTCTGTACCCAACAATGTCTTCGTCGTTCAACGCCTTCACCCGCGCTCTCTCCCCGGGGTTGGAGACCCTGGCCAACCTCGCTATCAACAACACCCTCGGCCAGCACGAGCCACCTGCCGATGGTGCCATTCGTTATCGGGAGGAGATCCTCCTCAAACTTCACACCATGGTATCCTCGTCCATCTCCCTGGACGGCATTGCTAACGCCGTCCCTGTTGATTACAGGGTTCCGACGCGCGACTGGCTCGTGCAAGTCGCCTCGTGGGTTGACAAGCGCGAGTCGGTGCGGGCGGTCTATGACCGCATTTCAACCGCTGTCGCCAACAAGGATTACCCCCAACGCCTCCTCGTGAAGGCGCCGGAGTTCCAGCTCACTCAGGAATTCCGGGAGTCGGGCACCGACGCGGCCTCTAAGGTCGTCGACGGGCTTCTCAAGGCGAGGCTGCAGTTCCAGTCGTCGTTCGCGACGGCCGCAGTCTCCGCTAAGAAAGCAGAGCTCGAGTTTTGGTCCGGTAAAACGGAACATAACCAACTCGTCGAGGACTACGCGAATCTCGTCTCCACCGTCTGGAATGAGAAACGCGCTGGTTCAAGATACCCACCATCGTTAACAACGAGATGGGTGCGCCGACAATTGGTCCGTTCCAGACCTCCCCCCAGAAAGTTGCGGAGCGCGACGTCCTCGTCGGCTTCGGCGGCATTCTGGCTTCTCAAATCGAGATCATCGTCACGACGCCACAGCGTGCTCGCGAAGAAGATCGAGAAGAAAAGGGAGGTCGCGCAACGCGCAGACACTGAGATGGCCGACGCTACCAAGCCCGGCCCAGCCTTACAGTCGTTGATCGACAAGGCCATCCGTCAGCGTCTAAAAACTGTTCGTCTCGACGACAAGCGGAAGGTAAACGTTACACCCTCCCCTGTCTTAGACGCCACTAACGAATTCGCTCCCCCTCGCGGTGTAGAAATCGTCGGCGCCCGGACCCTCGAAGACGCCGGCAAGCTCCTCGAAGAAGACTACGTCTTCTTCGAGCGACAAGAAAGCTTCCTCCAGCAAACCGAAGGCACCCGCTACGGCCGCCAACAAAAAGCTCGGGGACGCCAAGTCGAAGAAGCCCGCCGCGAAGCGCCCTGGTCAGGGCAACGATCGCAAGGGGAAAGGTCGCGCGTGACATCGAGGTCACTATACCAGCCGTTAAACTCGGCAATTATGGTAAGCCCAGCCCTCCCTTCCCTTATTCCTGACCGCGTACTAACAATGTCTTGGGACGACGCTATAGTTTTCATACACGCGAACACCTCGATCGACTTGCTCGAGGCTGCCCGGTATCGCAGTAGTGTACATTTGTCGCCCGGAGTGTTTGTACCCCCCACGATCGCTAACATGCTTTCGGTGGGGATGAAATATATGTTTTTTTCACGTCCCTCTCGAAGCTTGATCTTAGAATCATGGCATGAGTTTCAGCGAAGAGTACGATGGAAAATCTACTTTTTGTTTAAAGAGGGACCAATCAACCATTCGATCCAGACTACGCGGTTGAGCCTAAAGTCAAAAAGCCACCGCCAACGTTACCGCTTTGGATAGAACTCGGTCTCAAGATGGGCGAGCGATACGTGAAAAACAGTATCGCCAAGATCCCTGAAGAGACGCTGCGGATGCGTTCGCATCCTCTTACGCCTAACAGTAAAGAGATTCTAAAGTTCTTGTCGGACCACAACTACGTGGTAACGATGACCGACAAAAACTTGGGCATAGCGGTGTCCGAGAGGAACTGGATCCGGTTGAATGAGCGTAAACTGCTAGAAGACGAACGTAACTATGTACGGTTAGAGTACAAAGAAGCGTGCAGTATTATGACTCAAAAACGTGTCGAAATGAGGAGGTTGAGTGACCTCGCTTCTCTACACGTCGAACTTTGTTCTTTAAACGTGGATAAATTCTTTTTATCGAAAGTTGATGAGGAAGGCGTTGACTTTGTCTTCGCACAATTCTATGGGATCCCTAAAATCCACAAAAACCCTGTTGGATTTCGCCCCATAATACCTTGTCACTCGGTATGTTTTAATCCTGCGGCAAAGTTTATTTCGAAAGAGCTCAAACCGCTTATAAAAGCGGCAGAGACGATAATTCATGGCACTAAAGACATGCTCTCTCGTCTCAGCCAAGTACGTATAGACGCCCGTCGACGATGGTTTTTCGTCACGGGCGACGTCGTCGCCTACTACCCTAATATCCCGTTGAAGTCATGCATCGAAATCGTAACTGAGATGTATGCGGAGTGGTTACTTCAACACGGGGATGCGGGCCACGACGGTCTCCAAGAGGACGTAAAACGCCTCGAGATCTTTAGATGTGCCATCGAGACTGGCAATACGCACTTAATCACACAACATGACGGTGATTTTTTTGAACAACTTAATGGACTGGCAATGGGTGTCGCGGATTCTC
>QEYC01000047.1:0-106108 GCA_009935795.1 Pholiota adiposa
AGCGCTTGGAAGGGGGTATGCATACCATCCCTTTCATAAAGACAATCAATGAAATATTGCAGTTGTGCACTCAACACCTTGTCGTGTTTTCGGTATGTGCTTAGCCTTTCGTTAGCGCCGCGGCCCAGGGAAGACTATAATGCTGATATAATTTCTTTCAAGCTTGTGGCTACAGCTCGAAGTAATTCATGGTCGTCGCAGGGATGTTTCAAGTAATGTCGAATATTTCTCATGAATAACAAATGTCACTGACAATACGATACTGACAGCGACTCTGCGACGAACCATGCTCTGACAGCATCGTCGCTCTTGAACCAACCTAACTTCAGTCTGGATCAATGCATAACATTCTGTGGCTTGCATCTGTATACTGGTATTGAAAATGGCAAGGACTGCTGTAAGTATTCATTTTCAGTGGCCGCTTGATATTCATCTTATATTTGCACACCAGATTGCGGAGACTCCATCCAGGGTGGAAGCGTAAGGATTGCAGATAACTCCTGCAATGTGATTTGCACTGGAGTATCAGATACTTTCTGTGGAGGGTTAAACGCTATCCAGATCTTCCTCCAGGAATTCCCGCCGCCTGTGGTTTGGACGTCCATCGGATGTTATACGTGAGTTCATTTCCCGTCAAATACTTGAGTTCCCCATGCTCAATGAAAGTGTTAGCGACTCGACGTCGTCGCGAACTATCAGAACAGCATCATACACCAGCGTTGATGATATGACCGTGGCCTCCTGCCAAAGTTATTGTGCCACAGGGGGATATCTGTACGCTGGCGTCGAGTATGCAAGGGTAAGCCGCAATTCCGTTCGAGACAATGTCATCCAATTCTGACACGCATCCCATTTTCTCAGGAATGCTGTAAGTGACCCATTATTTAGGTGAAAAGTTAACCCTTAAGTCATTGTGTGCTGATGGTATCGTTAGATTGCGACAACATGATTCATAGTCCCGGACACTCGCCGATCCCTCGGGATGTAACATGTCGTGCACTGGTGACCCAAGTATTACGTGTGGAGGGTCCGATAGGATCCAAATATTCCGCAGGAGTTAAGGTTTGGTGGGATTTCCGACAAGCGCTAAGATAAGATAAGAGACACTGGACCGAGTTTTTGATCTTGTACAATATGGTTGATATTCTGGCTCTCCACTCGGTTGTGGCCTGCGATCTAGTAGTTTTAACACTTGAAAGAAAGGGTTGAAGTTCATCGTTGTACACATTCACAAAAAAAACCATGATGATGAAAAGATCCGGCGAATCAGCAGCAAGCGCCCGCGGCCCGATCGTCGATCGATCATCAGTTTGTGAGATAAAACAAAAACACTATGATCCACACCCGGATTGAACGGATGACCTTATGGAACTCCCAAGCGCTGGAATCATACGCTCTACCTCTGAGCTAGCGGATCATTGCTTTCAAGCTACCACGTTTCTAACTTGAGGATGTTCTTTCACCGTGGTTCGTTGCACATTGCGCAGCACAGTCACATTCTCGAAGGCCATAAATCCGAGTGAGCACGTACAAATTGACAACGATACTAGCATATATGATATTCTCCGGTGTATATCTCTGGAATGTCCACTGACAGGCGATTTAGGGTCTCTAGATTAGCGCGCAACAATTCCTTCAATATTATCCGCGTAAGTAATTTGTAAATTCCGGAGACCATCCCATCCGGGTACAGATTTGGGCGACAAGTGAGTAAATTTCAAGCTGGTCGGTCTCTAAGAATCTGCCAACTTGAAGAACAAGCCTTGTAGGGGATATTCCCTAATTGAGCTTGGACTTACTGACTATCGACGCTTGATCGACGCGGAGAAGAATTTCGAGCCAATACGTAGTAGCTATTTCCCACTTTCGCGTAGTCGAGTCGTCGTTCAGTCGCAGGTCCAGCTCTTAAGCCGGGCGTCAATTTTCTCTTTGATATGTCTTCCGGCTCTTTCTAGACAGCTTTCGACACCTGCGACACGCGTTTCTGCGTCGTATAGACATGCTTCTCTACCCTCTACACGCGACCGATGTCTTTAAGCGCGCAGTAATATTTATTATTGGCAAATCGTTTGTCCGTATTACTGAGAGGAGCTAGGTAGCTAGGTATGGCAGTGTGGGCGAAAAGCGAAGGCGCGTTAGATGTGATGACCATCTCACCTGGACCACAGGCCTGGCAGGACTCAGGAGACAGGTTCGAGGTCTCTATGAATAATGTGTGAGGATTGAAGCGGTCAACTCTCTGATATACTCCTTCCTTCGTATTTAAACGTCCAGACTCCAGTTCCAACTTCCAGTTCAATCATCAAGATTCAATTGACAATATTGTATTATTGAATATATCGACTTTTACTAAAACAAAAACTTGATCGTACGTTCAACCGACAAAAAGCATTCCGGTACGGGGAATCGAACCCCGAGCTACCGCGTGAAAGGCGGTAATGTTAGCCGTTACACCATACCGGATGACGAAATCGGATTTCTAATATTAAGACCAGAGTGTTAACTGCGGGGGCATGCCGAATCACTCTTTAGCGCCAACCTAGAAGAATACTCACAATGATTTGCGCAAAATTGGTATCATGCTGTAGCTTCACGTCGATCTTGGCGGTGTGCATATATAATGGTTGTACATAATCTTTCCGCATAGTATGTACGTATGCGAGTACAGTACATGTATAGAGTTAAGATTCAATTCCTTATCGACGTCATACGCGCAGTATCGTAGACCGAGATGCCCTTCCCACTGTTAATCTTCCGCAAATCTGTCACACAAGCGCACGATTCTCCAACTCTTCAGAGCTTTTCAACTTCCAAGCTGGCGAGCAAGAATGCTGCCAAGCCTTTTAAGTCGTTGAGATCGGTAGGCTGACTAGTGTAGTACTGTACAATTTTTTGAATTAGCTCCGACATTAGCTAGATGATTGACTTTCGCTTACATCGAAATCCCCAGTCGTGTCAAGGCTGCCAACCTGAGACGCTGCTAACTCAGAGTGTATATATAATTAACGAGATTGTACGCACGATGACGGTGTTCAGCCAACCCATCGTACCGTCTGAATTCGCCACGACCCAATTATTGATCATATAGTCGTACGCCTTCTTCGCGGCACGAATAATACTTCCATTGCGATCTTGAACGTGTCCAAGTCTGACTGCCTTCAGCATGGAATAAACAAACATCGCTGTGCCACTGCTTTCAAAATAATTCTTCGCTCGTCCGGGTTCCGTGATAACTAGCCACCACACTCCACTCGTGGGATCGGCCGCATCCCGTACGCGTGGCACAAGTGTCTGCAAGATTGTCAAGATCTTGGCGTAGCCAGGATGGGTGGTGGGAATGATGTCCAGGATGTCTACGAGGGCCATAGAGTACCAGCCAAGCGCACGATCCCATACTTCGGGCGAATGTCCTCGATCAGCAGATGCCCAAACGGCGACTCGTGAATAGTCGTAGCCGTGATACATCAATCCTTTGTTGTTCGGTGCAGTAGCGTTTTGAATCGTGTTCTCAAACATGAGGAGGAATTGGCCAGTGATGTCATCTAGGAAGAGCTGTTAGAAAACGCGCGAAGCCTCCCCTGTATAAAATCTACCAACGCACCCCAAGCTGTCGTATTCGCATGTTGGAAGGTGGATGTGTAATCCGCATAAAAAATTTCTCCCATATAGATTCCATCCAACCAGCCTGACGGAGATAGTTTATCATTGACGGAGAACACAAAAAAATACCAAT
Organism: Pholiota adiposa; assembly: GCA_009935795.1. Taxonomy (NCBI): domain Eukaryota; kingdom Fungi; phylum Basidiomycota; class Agaricomycetes; order Agaricales; family Strophariaceae; genus Pholiota; species Pholiota adiposa. The sequence continues at coordinate 3,734 of QEYC01000047.1, forward strand.
ACTTACCCTGATTAGGATACCTGAGTTTATGCCAAAATTGACCCTGGGCCGTACGAGGATGAGAATTCAGCTGCCCGCGGAAGATATCGGCGGCCGTCTTGTACTTCGATAAGTGAGTTTTCCCGTACCTGATGAGGGTGATTATTAAGAATGCGTGTGCATATACAGATCGACAGAGACACCTGTTTAGCTCAACTCACAAATATATCATTGTGGGGCCAGTTCTAGTACGGCTTTTTCAGCCACCAAGTATTCACGTAGACTCCATATTAATAAACGCTTGCCTCAAAGGATCCAATACGTAGTCCTTGACACTTTAATATTGGTGCTCGATTAATTGCTACAAGCTTAAACATGAGCGCGATGCGTACCTATAACTTCCATGCACTGTCCCGTTGCTAAAGACGATGTTATCGATACCCTTCTGGATGTAATTGAGGTACGATTGGTTGTTAGTTCTCTCGTAGAGCTGACGCAATCCCCATTGGAATTCTCCATGCTCGTAAGATACGATAGCGTTCCCGTTCGCATCAAGGCCGTTTCCTTGGCCTCGAGCAATCGCAGAATCCGCAGCCCAGACAGAGTAGGATGCAGGTCTAGCAAAGACACCTGTATTTACTAGAGAGAGTAGAGCTAAGAAGACTGGAAGAAACATGAGGGGACCTACGTTTTTGCGCCAATTCTAGCCATTCTTAAGGTGTTGACGGCAATTCGAGAAGTTGTGTTTAAAAATAGATTTGTGCAGGTGCACTCTCAGGTGCACGAACAAGTGCTCAAACGGTCGTTTATTCGGCCCGCTAGAACAAGAATGCGGTCTTCTTGCATTAGTCCTCTGGTATTGTGACAGAAAAACATATGGAAAATAAGAACTGATGATGATGTGAATCGCTTCCGACTCTGCGAGTGGGTAAATAGTAGTATGTAGATAAAAATAATTGGCGCTACGAAGGATAAATGCAGAAAGCTCTTTTACATGCCGGAAGTTTTTGCCCAGCAAATTTGGCTACCTTATGGACATCTGGATGCGAGCTTCCGAGCTATTGCCTGACGCCGGCGTTAGATCTTCGTGGCTGTGCCATAAGTCCCGATGGTGACGATGAAGTCAGAGCTTGATAAGTTCATACACTGGGACAGGCACTGTAACTGCCCCGGTTTTGTTCACGTATTAATAACCGGATATTTCTGTCTTATTGCCTAATCCACAAGGAAAATTCTCGAGGTAAAAAATGGGGATATCAATAAGTAAAAGTGAAAGATCAAGCGTGAGTCTATCGAGGACGAGCGTACTTGATGCGTGAAGTACGATCCCAATTGCTGCGCCCTGTATAAATAGCAGCGCGCATATTAGCCAGCTTGACAAGGGCGGATCTGCCGGAATCTCTTTTAAACGCTCGTACAGTTCACTTTCTAAACTCTCTTAAACCCATTCTCAACCCAACTATGGTTTACATGCCTTCCAAGGCGGCTTACGTTACTCTCCTCACCTCTGTCTCGTATCTCGCCGGCGTTCTCGTTTTGAACCAGTCGCTGCGCCGCGTCAAGTCCAAGTACAGCGGTGGTAATGTGACACCATCCTTGCCAGACAGTGCGAGAAAAGTTCTTTCCAGACAGCGGATAGGCGTCATAGAAGTCGAAACACTGCGTCCTCCGGAAGGAAGCCACAAATTACACACGCATGATTCCCGCTTCGCAGATACCTGGACTAAATTAAGGTTTGCTTGACTGTCATCGTTGTGCCACCATCAGATGCTCATCTATTTTACAGAGGATTTGGACTTGTTCAATTCGAGTACTATTTCACGACTTCTGACGGTCTGGTGTATGTCAACTGAATCCCCTTCAAGCGCATAGTTCTTCTCGACAGCGATATGATAGTCCTTAAGAACATGGATGAGCTTATGGATACCGATCTCCGCGGACATGACCACATCGGCGCTGTGCATGTGTGTGCGTGCAATCCACGCGCGTTCAAGCACTATCCCTTGGACTGGTGCGCTATTTCGCATGATTTAAAGGTGGCAAAATGATAACATTTATCTCAGGCACCCAGCCAACTGCGCGTATAGCACCGTAGGGACGCCTAACGGAATGCCACCTGTAGCTCGACATAATTCACCGCGTCCCTATACCCAACTCAATTCGGGCACGGTCATCCTCAACCCCTCGAAGGAGCTCTTCGCAGGCATCCAGCATTTTTTAGCGACACATCCATGTGTTTCGGAATGGGCGTTCCCTGACCAGGATCTCCTCTCGGAATATTTCAAGGGGAAATGGCATCCTATACCATGGTCCTACAATGCCTTTCGTTCGCATCGCAACGTCCACCCTGCCATGTGGTCCGAGGACAAGATTCACTGCTTGCATTATATATATGCCGATAAGCCGTGGCAATCCCGCACTACTCCAGCCAAGTCGGACAAAGGATTCGATACCATGGATCGATGGTGGTGGGACCGCTTTGACGCGCTGGGGGAGCGGATGCAAAAAGATGATCCGGAGGGTTGGAGCTTGGTATTGTCCACTGTGGACACGCACAAGAAATGTGGGCAGCATGGGCAGCGCTAATGACTTTTTCTGATACATACCACCACTATAGGTACCCCGATAATGTCAATTGGGAATCCTGGGGCGAGGAGAGGGAAGGAGTTGATATGTTCATCTAACGTGCTTTGATCTATAGTCATCTTAATCTAATCTATGTTCATTGTTCTGATCACCCCAAGTCTCCAAGACCGTCTCAGCTGAGCCGTTGCCGAAGTAATCTCGCGGCAACATTAGAGTGTCATTGTATGTATCGCATTTTTCTCGTTTCCTGAACACGTCCGTCATAAAATTGTGCGTGTTTTAAAAAATTCGCCGTCCCGCTGTTCCGCGTCCGAATTACACGAACATCGCCCTTGTAATATATCCAACCAATTTCTCACTTACTACGCGCAACCTTCGCCGTTCGGAATTTACGGCCCACACTTGGCGCACATGGATGTCGTGCGGATGAATTCTCACTTCCAGTGCCTTGACAGATGACGATCGAGAAAGTTGACTCGGTACCGGTCGCTGGTCTCTAGGGAAAATTCTTCATTATATGCTGGTCGTTGCAATAAAACTTATGTGGTCGTCGCTGGGCACAACCTCGACTTCAACATATCCAACCATTGCCCAACCTATATGCGCCAGCTCGACGATCTAATTACCGTTCATTCCAGCTGTCTTCCCCTCGAGGCGCGAAGTTCGGGAGCCTCAACGGACACGAATTGTGAGACAGTCTAAAAAAAAGATGAATAAGAGGCGCGAAACATGCTTCCAATCGATTTATCGTGCAGGACAGGTCGAGGCGTATCATTCGCAACTATGGCGTGTACCGGCTTTCACGTTTCCTAATCCGAAAACCGCAGTGTAAAAGCTCAAAAAACGGTGAAAAATCATCCATTAACGACGTCCTGGGACTGGGTGTACTTTCCGGGTCCCGTGTAGATTCGATGTCTGGACGTCCGATCTAGGACGCCGAAAAAAAATAGAAGATAATAGCAAAAGATACCGGACTATCACCCTATATTTGGGTTATTTCATGGATCTGAGAGAAAATGTTTCGAGCGCCGTTATTGTGCCCGACCTTCACTACGGAGGCGACTGGGATACGAAGGCGGTATGCTCACGATCCATCTGAATGCTTCCCGATTACGAACGTGCACGTAATTCGAAGACTCCCAGTGTGGGTCCATCCCAGCTATGTCGAAAGGTTACTAAATGGACCTACATGTAGCCGATGCTGCATGCCCTTGGTCTTCCCGCAATCTTCCCGAAAGGCCCACGTTGTGCGAGTGGCTGCGCATATGACAGTATCAGGAGTGCATGCACAGCTGATCATGATCCTTGGGCGTCGTAGGTTTGAACAAGTGGAGTGCATACTAAATCCCCAATCAGTGCGCCATACTGAATTGACCGATATGCAGGCTATCTTATCATGGAAGTTGGAATATATTTCGAGATCTTCAGATAACCCCCAGGTGTCAATCATACCGAGACAAAAAGAAGCAACGTCCCATTAGAGTGGATTTCTGTCCGCTGCTGTCCGTCAATATTATTTGCGCAGTGCGAATAAGTCCACCGCTATGGTCCGGTGAAAGATTTAATATTAAACTGCAACTATCGCACCTTCACTAACACCGTACTCTGGATCTTTTCTCGCGATAACGTCCTGATAGAGTTCCGCCGATTCACCTGCTCTGACATTCTACCTGCAAGTACAACACCACACCAGCGCCCAAGGGTTTGATCATCCACGCTACCCGCATTACTGCATTTTTTCTCAAGCAAGCGTGGTTTTCGCTGTGGCAGACCCGTCCCCGCCTCCCCACGGCAGCTAATGTCCGTTAAATGCCGCCGCTGCGGCTATCTTTACCTCTCCGCGAAAAGTGACCTGCTTCGCAAAGCTAAAGGGCTTATCTATGCCATAATGCAGAACCGACGTGCCACTTGGGTTGTGGGGAACGTAAGGCAATCATTAAAATAATATCATAACAGAAACCGACGGGAAGGCAAACTCATTTAGAGGAGGAAGCCTCGTAGCGGCCTTCACGGCTGTAATGGATATTAATGGGCGTGCGTGGTAAATATCACTGCTACATTCTGAATTTAACTTTAATGTAATGGTCAATCAAGAATGATATGTGAGTGCGATAGAACTTCAACGACGTGATTTTGGGGAAAATTTTCAGCACAGTAAGCTTGTACGGTAGAAGCCATTCACAGATAAGCAGAGGGACGGTGATTTGGTTGTATTACTTAGTATGTACATTTGTTACTATGTTCGCGATCCACATGGTGCCCTACAGTATGCAATATTACGTAGTCAAAATTCTTGAATTTCGCTTTGCTTTCGGTTCTTCGTTTTCATAAATCTGCCTCTCGCTTCCATAACAGCGGTTCAGTATACACAGCGTTGAATATTTGAATATCGTTCGAAGTCCACTTTTCGGCTAAGGTGCTCAATTTCGGCCCGATTCGTGAGAAAGTCACATCGATGATCGTGCTCATGCGCGCTTGTTTGTATTTTTGCCATTTTTTTCGATGCGCAAGAGAAGAGAAATTTTTACTGCTTCTTAGGGATCTAATTACTGAAGATCTAGGATATAAACGACAGCTATTTAGATGACTACAAGGAAGGATGCTCCAAATGACTCCTGTCAATGAAGGTTTAATGAAAGCATGCGAGTCTCCGAACACCCAGGGCCGCTGAAACTTGAGACTCAGAAAGCACGAGGGACATCTCCATGAATTGTGGAATGCATTTGAACAGAAGTCCTGAATCCATGAAGGAGCAGTCTAAATAAAACTAAAGTATTGCCACAGGTGGCATTTGCGACGTTGGCACTCACAGTCGTTCAGTTTGTCGTTGCGATATGAGGAATTAAGTTCCCGGCGCAGAACTTAAATAATAAAACCCACCACACTACAACCTATGTTGTATTTTACGGCGGTCCCGAATATTTAAGCTACCCAGAAACGGCGAAACCAAAAATGGTGCGCCACAGACTTCAAGTTGTCACGTGAGTTCTCTGCCCTCTTGTGAACATGACCGTACGAAATCCCAATACAAGCACAAGACAACGGGCGGAGGAGCATGCGAAATAGGCGGCAACATTAACATCAGTAATAGAAAGTTCATCCGAGGGAGTGTGCAATAATGGATGATATTTTGATTCCTTGATATGTACCCACGAACGATGTTGAAAGAGCTCCGCTGCGGCAACACTAACGGCCGTTCTTCACTTTCTTTCAGCGCCGTGAGTAGCGCGAGCTATTTTTCGAATCGAATCTTCAAGCCCAATAGAAGGCACAACAATGAGAATGTCGCCAAGTATACAAATGGGACCATAAGAGATAACGATGAAGTACTACTTTAGGAATCTCACATGGTAATCTCTTGTTTAGGTTTGATTCTCGACAAGTTCGATCAACGACTCGGAGACGTGGGTATATAGTAGATTATAATTTTTAAGGTGTGGTACGATTGAGCAAAGTATGCGAAGTCAAGGAAAGGTATCAGCTAGTACGCTCTTCGCCAAATCACAGCACAGGTAAGGGTGCGAGTGGTTGTGTCCTAGAACTGCATGTGATGAATGCCGAATATGATAGAGAACTATGGAATGGCTATGGAAAACTATAGCTTTGGGGAAGGCAGTGTCAGCGCTGTATGCTGGAGATACATCTGAAACAAAGTTGAATGAGTGGAATAGCACTTCGAAGATAGGAGTCGCGTGGGTTCGAAGTGATATCTAATCATCTCTAGAATAGAGATATCACTAAGCAAAACAGGGGTGAAGCGTTTATTATTACTGCAGTCGCCCGGGAGGGATAGCAGATGGCATGCGAAAATAGGTGCATGAGTATATTATGTGGCCTCCTTCTGAGCATTTTTATTATTAAAGAAGAATTGCAATTGAAGGAACGCCTAGGTGATTTGTGGATGATTAGTACACAGTTTGTATCGTATCTTGGACATACCAGATCCTTGCATTGAGGGCGTGTATCTGCAAAAACAATCCCGAAGATGGGATCAATAACACAGTAATCTCCTCCCGATCTTTATCGAGCAAGCGTTCGTTAAGATCATCAATAATCGATAATTCATTGGTTTGTCGGAAGCGGATGCTCACGTCGCAATATGTTCAGCATTCAGTACTTTGGTCGAAAACCCTCCGACCTTCCCGAGAGGTCTTAAGGATGCGCCGACGGAGGCCCGAGAGATGGGTGTCAAGTTGTACAATGTTCAAGGTAAAGTTCAATGATAAGCCTGTGTCTGTATACTCCGCGACGGGAGCGCATGTCCGGGTGGGGTAGGCAGTGAGGTGATGATTTACATTTACTTACATTTATCGGTGGCCTCGGAGTCGTCTGAACTATTTAATCAGAGATCCGAGGAATTGAGACAAAATGTCAGAGTTTTCTGAATCTTTGGCCCGTTCCAGTTTGATTGCGTGTTTATTTGGGAATCAAGCTCAAGCATCGTCCTCTGAGCTAGAAGACTTGTGGATTATTCATTGTATATCGCCTATAATTCCGAGCCGGTAAGAGAAGCATTGAATTCGTGGGATTGAGTCAGAACGCAGATGAGGTAAGCCTCCGGAGGTTGTATTGTCCCGGAACAAGCAAGGTCAACATGACGAATCAATGTCCTCCTAGAAATTGACTTTGAAATAGTCACTAATTCAGAGATGATAATCATGAAGGCATACTCCAGGAAGTTAGACAAGTTCGCTGCGTCTTCGAGCGCGTTGGCAATTGTAAGTGCGCAGTTAGAAGAAATGTCTACGACCATGCTGAATCGCCTCATAGTATTATGGATAACTTCGAACATCCTCACATGGAGCCAAAACTTACGTTGCCCCGGTGTTGAGCATGAAGATTGTTACCGAGAGGGATGACAGGCATGTGGCTGTATTAAACATGGCTGGATCCTCGAAATAGAAAGCGGACTATAGAGGACAATGTTCGAGGATCAAGAAGTCGAAGACTTTACAGTCTGAGCTGGGACGGCCGAGATTTTACGAAGCCGTGACAAGTGATCTGCGAGTATGAGGGGCCTATCGCTTAGCGCTTATGAGCTGCACTTGCGAAGTGTTGGTTTGGCGGTTTCGCCTGAAGGTCTATGTTCGACGGAAACAGATATAGTTCGCGCCAGAGGCGAGCCAGTACAGGTCCTACCACTGTTGAGGAACGAGCTATGCGCCCTGTGCTGAAAGAAACAGCAAGCAGATCCCCGCCGCCGAGGGCAGGCAGAACCATCCCAAGTGTGAAGGAGGTCGATACAAGAATGGGTCGTCCTGGGAGAAGGAGAATCGTCCTGGGAGAAGGAGAACTGAACCACGGTTGGTAGGATCCAAAGCTCAGCCGGCGGTAATATTTTGACGGATCGGTTCTTATCCGTCAGCGTGGGTAGCACATAGTAGATATGTCAGTCGATCATGAAAATAGACATACGTACCCAAAAAATCTGGAATTGTGATAGAGGATGAAGGAAGGTGACTGAGATTACAATTTCGAGACTCCGATTGAGGACAAACTTAGCAGCATGCAAAAGGAGAGTCACAAGTCCAGAGGTGGAAGGGCGATTTTCGTCCAGCACCGCCTTGACCCTTTGTTTTCTGGATGATCGGGGACGGTACGGGAACCTGAGAAGCTAGACACAGGAAGTATATTCCGACATGAGGACGCATGCATTGTCAATGTTCGTTTGCCGTTAGGAGGAAGCAATTCTGCAGCGTGAGCAAACCCGCGTGATGTCAATGCGAAGCGGCCTTTCCTAGTCTCCAGAAATAGCAATACCCGGTGATGAGAACTACGAAACCAGACGTACCACAGAAAGGCAAATGTCCGCGAACAAGGTGGGAGAAACTCTTGCGGTTTCTCATGAGTATCATTCGACCTTTGGGGTTTGTACAAAATGCGGAACAAGCGCGTAAGAACAATCAAACAGATACATACTCGTAATGACGATCATTGATGATGATGGGGGCGAGTTTGATTTCGAACTTCAAAGGTCTCATGCCATTTGGAACTAGGAATGAAAGGGGGACAAGAGAGCATGATTAGCATTCACAGCGCATGAGAAGCGACATACCATCAGTCAAATTTACATGTACGGACGATTTCCTTGGTAAACCCTTAGTAGTGTGGAAGGGCGGTTGCAAAGTCGGCTGAGACAGATCGAAGTAACGAGGTGAACGGCGAGATTGCTGGTGGCTTCTTCAAGTGAAAGAGATCAGACACGAACTAGGCAAACGTTATAACGGAGATGGGGATTATTGATCCCTGCCAGAAGGAGAAATTTCGATTTCAGAATGTTTTCCGAGAGAAAGTTGACATGAAGGTGTGTGCTGAAGCGCTGAAGTTCGAACAGGTTCCTGGTCGAGGAAGCTAATGAAAGAATATAGTCTAGCTAGTTTCAAGGCAGTTGATACGGCAGCACAACCGGTTCGTAGCAATACCGAGAGTTGCAAAAGATCGAGAGCAGGAGAGAAAATGGCCTGTACTGAACTCTCAGAGTATTCTGAAGGCGGCCGTCATAAGTTGAACGTAACGCACTGAGAAGCCCGTACTAGGAGGGGATAAATAGATTTCATATAGCTGGTATCCGTCATGCACAGTCCGAGCAGTTTGAGGCTTGGAGATATGGCGAAAGTGAGGGCAATCCAGAAGCAGGTTCGAGAACGGGACAAAATTTGGGAGGATCATCCCAGCGATCCAGGAAATTGGAAGGTTATGAATAGAAAACAGCAATTGAGGACAGACAATACATAGAACAGATGACCTTACCGTTCAACCGCCAAAAGCCGAACAAATTCGCCGTCGTGCGACGTCAGTCTGCAACTTCTTGATGGGTCGAGATACTAGTTCTCCGGAATCAAACATATAAGACGATTGACGAAACGACGGATGCAGTGTATGTGCTCGAAAGTCGGAACCTTGAAGGGAAAGCGAAGTGGGGAGTTGTGGTCCCGGAGTGACCGAATGGTGTTCGTTGCTTCAACGCTGCATCTTTTCAGCTCTGGGGATTTGAAGTGGAGAGAGAATAGACACTCCCATGAGCAGAGATGCAAAGAAAGGTTCAAGGAAGGAGACAGTACCTTGAAAGGTGGTCGTTGACGTTGAAATCCAGACATTGACGCGGCGGACATTCAAATTGAACTATTTCTCAAAACAAAACACGTGCTATGTAAGCGACAAGTTGAATCCGTTCAACGTTCAACGTCAACGTTCAATACAAGTTCAATAAGTTCACCACCACCGTGCTTGGTACAAAGTCTACACTACCAAACTTCCTCATAAGTTGTAATTACAAGCTGGTTAAAGGAAACAATTGAATATCTCCTCTAAACAGGCTGCCAACAAATCTAGGCATGATACTTACCTGAACGACTGCCGGTATTACATAGACTTTGATATGGAGTCTGGACAACTTTAACTTTACATACAAGGCGGTGGGGGCTTTCCCTTTGGACTCTATTTATATTTCTACTCTACACATCCAGGGCGCTATAGCGTGAGGTGCATGTAGTTCAGAGTCAGATGAGTGTTGCACAAGGCGCAGGCGCACGTTGTAAATAAAATGGCTGCTGTGTGGTAATACCCCTGCCGCTAGTGCGAGCTGCTCTGCGTTTATTTAGAACAGTTCGTCGTTGACTTTTACAGGGGGCGTGGGCGCGGAAGGATGCATCCCGTTCCTCGAAATTCAAATTTGGGTCTGGGGTGACCAACGGCGCGAATACGAATACGAATATGTTCGCCACGAAATACGAAATAAATAAATAAATTTGAGTGCGCTGAAATACATAGAGTAACTATACATAATTCAGGGGCCGAAATTTTTTTCAGCTTCAGTGTCAGATTCCCAAGGGCGTAAGTAAAATATGTATGTATGTCAGAGGATGGGTAATAAAACGACTCGGAGGTCATTCTCGTTCTCCTTCACACGATCTCCTTCACTTATGTATAACAAATTTGAAGTCCGAGAAATGTCGCCCACGGAACCGAAGAGGGGATAATAAAGATTAACCACGGCTCACGGTGTGTTAATCGCGGGCAACGAGTGGATTGGAACAACGGAGAGCTGGAGAGTTTTTTTACTTGAAGGAGATCGAGTACGCCGAAGACAAAAAGTCAGAGTGACGAGATGCATATGCATTTAAGCGCTTTCTGCTCGCGCCGGCTTCGTGTCAAGGTGGGTATCATAGGCCAGGCGGGTGTCATATATACTCAGAATCTACAGTAAATATAGTAAATTTACATACACCCTTCGGCGGTCGACTCAACGCGTTTGAGTCAAGCCAAACGGAGGCGAGGAAGAGACGATCCTTGGGGTACTTATATGTACTTAGCAACTCTAGAGATCAGGGCAAAAGAAAAGTTGACGATACTATCATACAGTAAGGCACAGCGAGGTAGGGTCGTCGTTATTCGCGACGGATGAAGTTGAAGCGGGCGCGATATATCCTCGACGGAGGTCTTAAAATCAGGGGAAACGAATCTTTTTTATTTTATTTTTTTTCATTCAGGCACGGGGGAGATAAAGTAAGGTCAGAGGGAGCGCTGCGCACGCATTGACATTGACAGAAGGAAGTCACTGATAACATATCTGCAGCGCTAGAAAACAGAGAATGTAGAGCCACCATGACACTAAAAGCGCGAGCGCATTGATCATGATTGATCCGTCAATCTGAAGGCAGGGTGGTGCGACTCGGAATAGCGCATCTTTGTATTTTCGCATAACATGAAGATACGGTGCTCTACTTCCAGGAGTCATCGATCTCTGTCCTTGAACTCGGAGGCACAGCGGATTCAGTGGTAGATAGAGGCTTAGAGCGTTCAAGTTACCCCAAAGAATCTCATATCGGAAGCCCCAATTTCTCTGAATCCACAAGTCAATCAATGAACTGTTTATTCAAAATCCCACCTCAAAGCACGCACTCGACGCAAAAGCGGAGGGCGACGCCAGGGGGGTTGGGAAAATGGTACACGAAATCGCGTATGTATCGTTTGTACTTTATATGTCAGTGGTATGTAGGTGTTGTGTGGTATGTGGTGTGGTAATATGTAGTAAGTATGCAGGTGGTATCCGGTAATCCGGTGTATGCCAGCAGAAAAGAAGTGTATGCATCATGCAATCATAAGCGCTCAAATATCAATGAAACGCGTCGCATGGGAAGGGTGTAGTCGTAAACTGAGAAAAGAAGAGGTCATAACATGGAAAAAGCCCGCTCTCAAAAAACAGAAAGTCCAGCGATTCCAGAATCGTAAAGCCAGCCAGCGCCGCGAGGTCGAGTAAACGGGATACGATCGCCTGCCTCTACAGCGCTGGAGGTGCATAAATGCATGATTTAATCAGTGAAGCGAATAATCGATCGTCGAGATGGACGAAGGCGGGACGGGCAGCTGGGTGCCCAGGGGTGTTTTGAAGACGAGTAATGTGTAGCATGACGCGCTGCATCGACTCGACTCGGCCTAGCTAGAGGAGAGGAGGAGCAGCGGCGGCTTGATTTTGTGGAAGCGGATGTGGGACGGGTGTCGCGGTGCAAGCATGTGATAGGGTGTGTGGGTGCATGTCCGTAGCATAGCGTTGGCGGAACAAAGGGAATAGGGTGGCAGAGAAAAGATGCGTGGAGGATAAAGTACGTGGGGATAGTGATGCAGAGAAACATATAACCAAACCAATAAAGAAACCCGATAACAAAATACTCGACTCAACTTGCATAATCCGCGCAAGGAGGAGCGCCAGAAAAAGGAAACCAAATAATAAAATACGGAAGGCAATAACGATGCCGAAAAACCCAAAGCAAAGTAGGAAAAGACCAAAAGGCGGTAAGAGCAAAGAAAACACGGCTTCACGCCTTCGACGCGCAAAACACCCAGCCAGCCCATCAAACACCAACCAAGGCGGAGAGCGGGGGCGAGAAGCGGCCTTCAAGCTAGACGCCGACAGAAAAAGAAATGCAGAACAAAACCATAACTTAAAACCCAGAGAAAAGAGAAAAGAGAAAAGAGAAAAGAGAAAAAAAAAAAAAAAGAAAACTCATCAACACCCCGCATACCACTCAACCACACTCTCACAATCCCACACCCCGCCCTCCTCCTCCACATCCTCCTCAACAACAGCCCCATCAACCCCCATCCACGCGCACACGCCCAAGCGACTCCTCCTCCCGCCCTTACCCTCTCCGCCGCTCCCATACCCGCTCCCACTCGAGATGGACTCCGAGCGGCGGCGCGGAGGCACAGCGTACCGGTGCCTCATTGTCAGGAGGGCGATCATATAGCTCGCGGAGAGGATGGGGATGGGCTTGCCTTCGTCGCCGAGGACGGGCGACATTGAGCTGGGCGGTGGAGGGGAGACGCGCAGCCGACTCGAGGGGCGGGTGGAGCCTGAGGCTGCGCGTTGGCGAACTGGGGTCGGAACAGGGGTGATTGGGGTAATAATGGGGGTCACTTCTTGTTGAGGTTGTTGGGTAGGGAAAACGGCGAGCGGTGGGAAGCTGATTTTGGCTTCTTGTGTTTGCGGAGGCATGACATTAGTTGCATTATTTTTCTGGGGCGAGAAAGAATTGGTGGTAGCCGCAGACGGAGTAGAACTCGAACTCGAACTTGACGACATCGACGAAGAGGAAGCGAACTGCATCTCCTCATCCTCCTCTCTAACAACACTCCGTTTCCTCACTCTCCTATCCATCTGCCTCTCGCGCTGCATCTCAGCCTCACAAAGCGCCATCGCCTCTGCATCTTCATCCTCCTCCTCCTCCTCCTCTCTCAACATCTTCTCCGCAAAGCTCCTCTTCACCTCTTGGCTCGCACCGCCAAGTTCAACACCTTCATCTCCATCCACATCCTCCAACTCCACCCCCTCGCCCAACTCCAAATCACCTTCATCCCCAAACATCGCCTCATCTTCTTCATCCTCAACAACCACCACATCCAGCTCCGCCTCCGGCACACCCTGCGCCCGAATGAACGTCCGCAGCCGAATCGCAAGCAACGCATCCTGCACATCCAACTCCGCGCGCGCCCGGGCCTTGCGCTCCTCGTCCTCGCGCTGGCGTCTCTCCTCTTCCTGGCGTTTCTGGCGGAGGCGTTCCTTCTCTTGACGCCGGTGGAGCTCGCGCTGGCGGCGCCACGATGCTGCTGACGAGGATGTGGATGAGGTGGTGGAACGGGAGGAAGCGGCAGACGGGGTGCGGACGGGTGATAGGACGTGCCACCCGCCGAGAATGGGGCTGCCTACAGGCGACGAGGCGGGTGTTGGGCACACGAGGACGACGTCGTTGTCATCATCGTCGTCCTCATCCTCTTGGAATACACCTTTCTTGCTTGGGTTGACATTGACGTTGACGGCGGCGACGGCGGCGGCGGCGGCAGACGTAGGCGCGCCGTCATCCTCCTCGCGCACAACCCTATCCTCCCGCTCAACATCCTCCTCCACAAGCGGAAATCTCGCGCCCTGGGCCTCAAGATTCGGACTCCCACTCCTCGAGCTCGCCGCGCTCCCAGCCCTCGACCCCCCTCTCGAATGCGACGCACTCCTACTCGCACTCCTCGAAACCGACCCGCTCCTCGAGCTCGACCGCGAACTCGCCGCACTCGCCGACCTACTCGCCGCCGCCCTCGCCCTCTCCGCCGCCTGCTCCCTCCGGTACCTCCTCTCCAGCCCCCCCACAAGGGTGCGATAAAGCGACACAAGCACCCTCAGCTCGCCGCTCGGCACGCGCCTCCTCGGCTGGGGTGGTGCCTGTAGTGCTGGTTGCACTACGATCGGTAAGGGGATGAGGGATTTGACGGGGGATAGCGGGCGCGGAGCGATGATCGCCGGCGACGCCTCCACTCGTTCAGCCGCAGACGCCGCCGCTCGCTCGCGTTCAGCCAGCGTCGAAGACGAAGGCGGCTCAGGCAACCCCCTCACCCTCCCATCCAGCACAAGCGCAGGCGCCGCCGGCGAGGCAGGCGATAAGGTATACGGCGGCGGCGGCGCTGAATAGGGAGGCAGCTCGTGCAGCTCTTCCAAAAGCGCCTTGGTCTTGGGTGTTGGGCTTGGTGGGAGGTGGACTGGAGCTGGGCTCTGGCTCTGATGGCTTTGAGGGCTTTGAGGGCGGCTTTGAGGGCTTGGATTTTGGTGGCTTGCACTCTGACTTTGGACTTGCCGACTTTGAAGCTGGCTTTGGTGGGCAGGAGACGGCGACGGCGACAACGACGCCCCACGCAGCCCAGCCCTCGGACTCAGACTTGGACTTGGACTTGGACTACGCGACCCCACCCCCACCTCACCACCCAACGCTCTCTCCGCCCTCATCCTCTCAGAGGGCCGTCCAAGCGCAGGCACAGGACTCCTCGGCCTCTCCGGAAGCCTCTCCAACCCCGCCCCATCCCTATCACGATCACGATCATCCACCACCCGCGCTCGAGGCCTCGCAGGCGGGATCGAGGCGGAGGCGCTGAGCTTGGGCGCAGTTGCCATGTTCGTTCGGCTGAATATAGACGCCGCCGCCGACGTCGTCCTTGAGTGTGTTGCTTGTAAAATTGTGGGGGCGTTGGTAGCGCGGATGCAAGGCCGGCGCGTGGTGCTCTCCCTGCGTTCCCTCCTCTCTCGTTGCCTCGGCGCTGGGGTTATTGTCGATGTGGTTGTCGATGTGGACGCGGAGGCGGAGGCGGAGGAAAGGGTGGCGCGCAGGAGGTGGTGGTGAAGGAGGGTCGGCGCTGCTTGCGTTTGTGTGGCTTGCGTTTGCGTGGCTGGCGTGGCTTGCGTTTGCGTGGCTTGATGCGCTTGCGCTTGCGGGGCTGGCGTGGCTGGCGTTTGCATGGCTTGATGCGCTAGATGCATTTGAGTTTGACTTCGGGCACCACCACCGCCAGCCGATACGCAGGCATCTGCATCTGCATCTGCACCAACACCAACACCAACACTAACACCAGCACCAACACCAACACCAACACCAACACCAACACCAACACCAACACCAACACCAACACCACCACCCTGACCCATCAACGAATCCACAAGCGGGAACGAATCCGACACGGACGTATAACTCGAACTCGACACCACCGAATCATCCGTCGACCCATCCGAGGCCGTCGAGCTCCTCGAGCTCCTCGAGGAACTCCTCGAACTACTCCTCCTCGAACTACTTCTCCTCGAACTACTCCTCCTCGACTCTGCATCCGACCCAGGCCCGGCCTCAGACCCGGCCTCAGACCCAGCCTCAGACCCAGCCTCAGACCCAGCCTGCGGGGAAGCGTACACCGACACCTCACTCTCATCCGAGCCCACCGAGCCCACCGACACCCCCTCACTCTCATCCGAGCCCGCCGAACCCACCGAACCCTCCGAGCGCACCTTGACTCTGACCTCCTGAGCCGACGAAGCCGACGAAGCCGACGAAGATTCCACAGGCGAAGATTCCACAGGCGAAGATTCCACAGGCGAAGATTCCACAGGCGAAGGAGAAGACGTCGCATAGGCGTACGCCTCCAAGATCAGACTGACGGGCGAGACGGGCGAGGAGGTGGGGAAGGGGATGATGTTGATCTGCTGCTGCTCGTTTTGGTGGTGCTGCTGCTCGTTTTGGTGATGGTGATTGTGGGTGCGGGTTTGTTGGTGCTGGTGGTTTGAGAGGCTGTTATGCTGGTTCTGCAGCGCACTAAGGCTAAGCGCGCTGAGGGATTTGTAGTTCCTCTTCTCCTGGACTTGGAGTTTAAGCTCTTCCTGGACTTGGACTTTAAGCTCTTCCTGGACGTGGAGCTCTTCCGGACTATGCTTCTGCGCCTCCGCCCCCATCTCCACATCGACCTGGACCTCCCTCTGCGCCTCCTCCACCTCCTTCTGTCCTACGGCCTCTCCAAGAACTTGAGGCTCCATGGGTGCAGGCCCCTCCTCCACCCTCACACGCGTCATCGTCTCCACGCGCACCTCGATAGGCTTGACCCACCCGTCTTCAAAAGCCCCCACCGACGACGCCTCCTGCACCTTTCTCGCCTCCTGTACTTGGCTGGCCGACGACGACGACGACGACGACGACGATGAGAAGGGCAGGCCAACCTGGACCTGCGCGGCGGGCTTGTCCTGACCTTGCAGGCCCTGCAGGTCTTGCGCACTGGGCGCAGAGGACGAGGGCTCATCCTGGAGCCCAACCGAGGAGGCAGCCGGCTGAGCATCGATGACGGTGGAGGTAGGGTTTGAGGCCGATTTGGAGGTAGGGTTTACGCTCGTCTGCGTCGGGCCTGCGACGCTGGTGGTGTTAATTGCGGTGGTGTTGATTGCGGTGGTGTTGATTCTGGTGGTCGACGCCGCCGCCGTGACGGGACTAACTGAGGAGGAAGGCCCAGTAACACAGCCCGCAGTAGAAGAACAGGACGGCCCCACCCGAAACGCACCAGCGCTCACACACGCGAGCGACACCGTCGTCGTCGGGCGCGCCTTGCGCGCTGCGCGCAGGCCTGCTGCGGGGGTGCGTGTCTGGCTCGCAGAGCCGGACCACGCCGGCGTCGTCCCTGACGGCGCTTGGTTGTTGGAAGGGTGCTGAGGTGCATGCGAAGGCGACGAAGGCGACGGCGCTGACGAAGACGAAGGTTGGGAAATAGAAGACGACGACGAAGAACAGGCCCGAGAAGAAAGAGAAATAGAAGAAGACGAAGCCTCAGAACGCCCGACCCGAGAAGGAAGACAAGGCGACGGCGACCCCCTCAAGAACGCCAGGCGGCGCGTGGCGCTGAACGCGGCGGAGGCGATCGCGTATTTCGGGGAGGGGGCGTGGATGGCGGGTGCGGGTGCGGTTTGGCGCGTGGTTTGCGTGGCGCGCATGGTTTGCGTGGTTTGCGTGGTTTGTGTGTTTGGGATTCGGTGCGTGGTTTGGTTATGGCGCGTGGTGTTGTTGGTGTTGGCGTGGGCGTGCGTGTTTGGGATTTGGATCTGGGGCGTGGTATGGTTCCTAGCATGCACGGAGCTGCTGTGCGTGGTGGTAAGCATGATGTTGTTGGGGGTGCTGTGCGAGTGCGTGGCGGACGGGTGCATAGGCGCAGGGTTCTGCGTGGGTTTAACGGCGGTGTGCAGGGTAGCAGACTGCGTGGAGCCGCTGTGCGTGTGGGTCGTAAACTGCGTGTTATGCGTGGTGGTATGCGTGTTATGCGTGGTGGTATGCGTGTTATGCGTGGTGGTATGCGCGGAGGCGTTGCTGTGCACGGCGGACGGGTGTCTTCGACTGGTGGGATACACGTGTGGGAGGAAGGAGGGCATCCTAGAGAGAGAGGGTTCGGTCAGCTCTGTCTGTGGGCAGCGGGGGAGCGGGGCGAGGTAAAGATGGGCGGGATGGGATGGGCGGGATGGGATGGGCGAGAGTGGGGATGGGCGAGAGTGGGGATGGTAGCGGAGAGGGGCAGTGGAGGTGTGATGGGGCAAGGCGGGGCGATGGTGTGGGGCGGGCTGCGGGATGGAAGCGGGGCGAGAGTGGGGCGGGGTCTGTGGGGCGGGATGGAAGCGGAGTGGGGCGGAGTGGGGCGGGCTGGGGCGGAGAGAGGAAAAAGGAGGGTCACGCACGAAGGATTGGAACCTCTAACACTCTCTAACGCGAAGATCTAACGCGAAGACAGAGGGCGACGGGGTGATGATCGTCAGATAACCTGAAGGGATCTATCTACGCAAGAGTGCAGCGGAATGAATTGGAGGCTTGGGTTGGGTGAAACGGGGCGGGCCTGCGTGAGCGTTTGAACGTTTGAACGTTTGAAACTTTGGCGGGACTGCGTGAACGGGACTGCGTGAATGGGACTGCGTGAATGGGACTGACTGCGTGAACGGGACTGCGTAAGGGGAACAGAAACCAGAAAACAGAAAACGGCAAGACGAAATAGAGGGGAAGAAATCGTAAAGCTGGCGTAAGGGTATACAACACACAAGCGAAAAACGAAACCAGAGAAGAAAAACGGAAACGGAGGGAGGGAGGAAGGAAGGGGATGCGGGAAACAGGAAGGAAGGGGAAGGGGAAGGGGAAGAGAGAGAGCCCAAGCGAAACGCTGAGAAAGCATTGGCAAGGGATGGATCAATGCACGCACGCATTCTCTCAGCACGCCTCGTGTCAAAGTCCATCAACCCGAGTCGGACGCCCCTTATCGTCCCATCCACCTGTGGTACATAGCCATCCGATATCCACCCGTGTTGAACGTTGAATGAGCTACTATCGCAAGCAAGCTCCGATATCTCCCCATCCCATCCCATCGATGACGGTGAGTTTTTCTTGGACTCGGAGGGAAGGAGATGAACTTGAAGGAAATGAACGGAGGGAAGCAAAACATCAAAACACGCGTCGGCTCACGTGTACATACATACGCGTCTTTGTTGATTGGGTCTGGGTTGCCTTTTTTGGGAGGGGCGTGGGGAGTTAGTTGCTCGAGAGTCGACGAAATCTCGACGTTCGTGCGGAGTCCGGGCGCGCAGGAGGGGCTGTGGAAGAAGGGTGCGAGCCTCGAGGAGCCTGGGTGGAAGAGAGCGAGGAGAGAGGTGGGGCTTTCACGAGGAGAGCGAAGGGCCTTGGAAGGAGAGAGAGTCGGCGACCCCGGACGCGGGCTTCCGGGCCTTGGATCCGAAAGCCTGCCCTCCCACTCTCGCGCGCTCTCTCAATGAGTCTCGCCCACCCATTCGACGTGCTCGATCGTGCTTCTCCGCGTCGCGTCCAGACCCCACCAATCTCCGCCGTCCGGGCGCATTTCTCGCTCGCACGCTTCCACTGCTCGCACGCTCCTCAAGGCCTCACATACACACACCCCGCTCCCCTCGCGCGCCTCCCCTCGCGCGCCTCCCCCTCCGAGCCACGAGCGCAGGCGCATACACCCGCTTCCCATCACCTTACCTTACCTCCCATCGCACCTTGCCAAGTGTACGTACGCCGCGAATACCGCGCGCTTTACATTCAATCGGCGTATCAATAGCCTCCTCACGCACTCTCTTCAATTCCGATCGCGCAGCGCGATACCTTCAAGTTATCATCAGATTTTGAAATTTTAAATGCTCGCAGTCGTTCACTAGGACCAAGTACTGTACAACCCACGCGGGTCTCTCAGTATAAGTATAACGCACCGCAAGGGGTCCACCACATCCAAGCTTCCGAGTCGTACGTATACTCTACCGATACGCGGAACCTGAACCTGATGCCAATATCACATTTGCCACGTCCTCCCATCCTCCCGTCCTACCTTCCTACCTTCCTACCTTCCTACCTTCCTACCGTCCTACGGTCCCTCCGGCAATGCAACGACAGCGTGCGATCCAAGCTACACATAACTTGAACGCATCTCAAGAGTACCAGCAAAATATTCGCCGTCCCCTGGATGCCTTTCTCCGATCAGAGATACTGCATTCAAGTTTACCAGAGCTCGCGGCCGACGTGCTCGAGATACTCTAAATTCAGTTCACATCAAACCGCCTGAGGCCTCCCACGTCGCGAAATGAGTCTGATCGACGACCCTCAGCAGTACCAGTTCTCGATATGGAGCCAGGTTTAAATTTAATCTTTCGCCTAGCAGAAGCTTCGGACCTCAGCCAGCACTGAGAACCGCGAGAGCCTGTCTTGCGATTCTCTTTCAGACAGTTCAGCGAATTGCATGGGCGTTTATGATTTCCGTGGACCTATGTCAACGGGGACAGTCACGAGCGCATTCGGGGCGCGATTCAAGCCCATTGCTATATTGACCATTGATACATTGACCATTGATTAACTACGCCAGTTGATGCGACAACGCCTGCTACTTCGCCTACGCCTGTTGTTGCGCCCACTTCGACAAAGTCCAATGCTGGGTCCGGAGTCGGTATTGTGCCCAGCGTATTGCTTCATGCGTCACTTTTGGGGGCTATACCGATGTTATCAAGTCCTTGATGGGAATGTGCATGAAATATCTCAGAAAACCTATCTTTGAACAACTAAACATATCTTTGAACAACTAATCCACGACGTCTCGCTCCCTACTTATGTATAATTACCTAGGCATGATAAATTAGATATCTGGCCTGCTTCGCTCCTTATGTGTCGACTTCCACTTTTGGAGACTATTTCCATAAATGTCATCATTCGTACTTCCCACACTTTGTTGTCCACAAAAAATACACTACAAAGCGAACACCAACTCTCGAAGCATGTCCATATCAGCACCAGACTAAGAATAAGGTAGGTCCATGCTCTGCTCTAATATCTAAGTTGCATATGCGGTAATAGCATTCTGCAAAGTATTATTTATCTCACTCTGTACGCTCGTCGCCAATGGAACAAGCGAGCGCTAGGATTTCAATTTTCAAAGGAAAGAATAATTAAAAAATGTCACTTAGTGAAGAAAATGGGCTAGCTTACAGGACAAATTTCCAAAAAGTTGGAGCCAAATGGGTTCACATTTCCGCTGAGCGAGTTGAGATCCGCGCGCAGGAGCGCGACGACGTCGACTCGGAATCCAAGTCCGAGCGCTGTTATGTCATATAAAAAATAAGAACCTGATAAACAGAGAATGAATGAGGAACTGTGCGTACTTCCCAATATCCTCTGTAAATAGATGATGCCTTCCAGCACCTCGATGACGATGGGGCGGAACATCATGATGGCGTCCAGGAGCGCAATTGCTTCTTCGAGAGTGAGAGAGGGTGTTACCTGGTAATTGTGAGACGCGTTATGAGGGCGGGGAGCTGGATCCCTACAGCTGTGTCAGAAGCAGTGGTAGCGAAACCGTTGCTGACTGCTACTACCATGCTGTGGATTATCTTTGGATGTGGATATCAATATGAGCGACACATATTAACACATGAGTATGAGGAAAGTTCTATCTCTAACATACCAAAGCTGCGGAGAGCGAGTCCCCGGTGGTTGGGAAAGCCTTGATCTGACTGCCGAGTGTGGTTACAACTGTAGAGAGACTCGCAATGTCGTTTTGAATTATGTCGGCCGTACCGAGCGCTACGGCGGTTACAGAGAGCAGGGTGATGACGGTTTTGAAAACTTGGACCATTGTAATTCAGGTATGGAGTCTGAAGATGAGTGCGGTGAGGTGCTAGCGAGGATAACTTCAGAGCTGGGAGCTCAGAGATTGGAGGGGACGTTACTTATACGGTTGGATTTTACATTTTGTGGGCCGATGCGAAATGAAAGCGAACTTGGAAGTAGGACGAAACATCATGAGGCCCTTCCACTGAGTGTTCCTGCGTTGCAAGAGGACGTAAAGACTAGTGAACAAGAATGCCACTCTGAGCAGAAGGTCTAAAGATGGCATGTCATTAATGCATGCAGAGTACAATATTCACAGCCTCAGTATCAGTGCTCGGCTTTATAGTGATTCGGCCCCCTCCGCTCGCTTTAAATATACGTCTCCGCGGGAGGATAGCCATCCAGATGTGCGGGGTCAATTTAAATCGGGCCAAAATGCATTGGCTGTAAAGCTGCATCATGTTCTAGTCTATCGATCGACAGCGCTTTTCCCAGGTCAGTATAGTACAAGTAGGGTACATGCTGCGTAGGGTTATATCCATGTGGTTTGGTTTCATGGTCTCGTACAAACACAAATGATCTTAGAGCCTGATACGCCGCCGCACCAGCTCAGTAGCTACTATGGATCTGAAAAATTCAGCGAACTGCGAGCAGTCAGCTAACTTCGAGCCCCTTGATTTGCGGAGCCCAGTACAATCCATTCTATTCAAGCTCTTCCCATAATTTTGGTAGTACGTCGTTCTGCTGCGCTTATCATGCCTATCAAGTTACACATTCCTAAACAACAACGTAGCGTGAAGCACGCTAAACGGGACGGCTACAGTGTAGCGTGTGACACGCTCCCGCGGGACCCCGCGGGAGCCTCTTATTAATAGTATTAGTACTGATAGTAGCATTAGTATTAGACTAATAGTAAGTATGGTTTGGGGTGCGGCAGCATGAATTGCGGCAGCTTGTAGGGGCATGCGGCGGCATACTGATGTGCAGGACAGAGTGGCAGTAAATGGGGTACCATCTGGCGGCTGTTTGTAAATGCCCTGGGCTGGTCGGGAGCAACCAGCGCACCTAGCATAGCCACTCTTGGTGTCGGCTGGGGGTGGGTGGGAGCAACTGGCGGCTTCTATTTGTGCAGGGGAATAATGATTGCGGCTACTGGGGCGGCTGCACATGGGCGCCTATTGGTGAGCGGGCGCAAATACCGTGCATGTAGCGGCATCGGGATCCGCGCAGGAATAATTATTGCGGCTTCTGTAGCGGCTACGCACAGGCGGCTCCTGCAGTGGCTGCGCATAGGCGGCTATGGCGGCGGCCGCGCATGGGCGGCTACTGGTGAGCGGGCATGAATACCGTGCATGTAGCGGCATCGGGATCCGCGCAGGAATAATTATTGCGGCTCCTGCAGCGGCTACGCACGGGCTGCTCCTGCAGTGGCTGCGCATGGGCGGCTAATGCGGCGGCCGCGCATGGGCGCCTACTGGTGAGCAGGCATGAATACCGTGCACGTAGCGGCATCGGGATCTGCGGGGGAACAATTATTGCTGCTCCTGGGCGGCTACGGCGGCCGCCGCGCATGGGCGGCTACTGGTGAGCGGGCATGAATACCGTGCATGTAGCGGCATCGGGATACACGCAGGAATAATTATTGCGGCTTCTGTAGCGGCTATGCACGGGCGGCTCCTGCAGTGGCTGCGCATGGGCGGCTCCTGCGGCGGCCGCGCATGGGCGCCTACTGGTGAGCGGGCGCAAATACCGTGCATGTAGCGGCATCAGGATCTGCGCAGGAATAATTATTGCGGCTTCTGTAGCGGCTATGCACGGGCGGCTCCTGCAGTGGCTGCACATAGGCGGCTACGGCGGCGGCCTCGCATGGGCAGCTACTGGTGAGCGGGCATGAATACCGTGCATGTAGCGGCATCGGAATCTGCGGTGGAATAATTATTGCGGCTCCTGGGCAGCTACGGCGGCGGCCGCGCAGGGGCGCCTATTGGTGAGCGGGCGCAAATACCGTGCATGTAGCGGCATCGGGATCCGCGCAGGAATAATTATTGCGGCTCCTGCAGCGGCTACGCACAGGCGGCTCCTGCAGTGGCTGCGCATGGGCGGCTCCTGCGGCGGCCGCGCATGGGCGCCTACTGGTGAGCGGGCGCAAATACCGTGCATGTAGCGGCATCGGGATCTGCGGGGGAATAATTGTTGCAGCTCCTGTAGTGGCTGCGCACGGGCGGCTACTGCGGCGGCCGCGCATGGCGCCTATTGTTTAGCAGCCGCAAATACAGTGCATGTAGCGGCATCGGGATCTGCGGGGGAATAATTATTGCAGCTCCTGCGGCGGCTGCACACGGGCGGCTCCTGCAGTGGCTGCTCCTGGGCGGCTATGGCGGCGGCCGCGCAGGGGCGCCTATTGGTGAGCGGGCGAAAATACCGTGCATGTAGCGGCATCGGGATCCGCGCAGGAATAATTATTGCGGCTTCTGTAGTGGCTGCGCACGGGCGGCTCCTGCAGCGGCTGCACACAGGCGGCTCCTGCGGTGGCCACGCATGGGCGGCTCCTGCAGTGGCCACGCATGGGCGCCTATTGGTGAGCAGCCACAAATACAGTGCATGTAGTGGCATCGGGATTTGCGGGGGAATAATTATTCCTGCTACTGCGGCAGCTGCGCATTGGTGCCTCCTGGTGAGCAGGCACAAATACTGTGCATGTAGCAGCTTTTGTTTGTGCCTATAGCAGCATCTGTTCCCATGTAGGAATTGCTATTATGCCTACCATTTTGTGGCATCTCCTGGTGTGCATAAATAATTAACATTCACATTGTTGCCTCTTTTCATTAGTTAGGGTATGTCAATGCATATGCCACACCTACTAGTAGCACCTTCACATTATTCACCAGTTGGCTGTTCATGAGTATTGGCCTCAAAGTCTGAGCCCACCAATAATACACCCATTGTAGTTGCATACTGCAAATTGGTTGTGATTCCATTATAATATGCACATTACCATAATTACAGATGCTTTTCTGCTATGGTGGTCAGTTAGTACAGACATGTTGCATTCAGCATGGTCAAATTATAAGCATAGCATAGTAGAGTACAGTGCCCTCTATGAAATTAGACACAGTGCTCAATAGAATGGCCAATTACAATAGAAAACAGTGTTACTGTGTGAATGGTACTTTTAGACACCTCACCAGTCTATGTGCAATGGCAACATATACCTGTGCACCAGAACACTCAGAAGCTGCTACACAGTATGTGTGCCCACTCACCAGTAGGCACCTGTGTGTGGCTGCCCCAATAGCTGCCTGTGCATAGCCACCACAGGAGCCATAACAATTATTCACCTGCAGATCCCAATGCTGCTACATGCACAGTATTTGCAGCCGCTCACCAGCAGCCACCCATGCGTGGCCACCACATTAGCTGCCCATGCACAGCTGCTGCCATAGCTGCCCATGCGCAGCCATTACAGGAGCCGCAATAATTATTGCCCCGCAGATCCCGATGCCGCTACATGCACGGTATTTGCGCCCGCTCACCAGTAGGCGCCCATGCGCGGCCGCCGCAGGAGCCGCCCATGCGCAGCCACTGCAGGAGCCGCCCGTGTGCAGCCGCCGCAGGAGCTGCAATAATTATTCCCCCGCAGATCCCAATGCCGCTACATGCACTGTATTTGTGGCTACTCACCAATAAGCGCCCATGCGCGGCCGCCACAGGAGCCGCCTGTGTGCAGCCGCCGCAGGAGCCGCAATAATTATTCCTGCGCGGATCCCGATGCCGCTACATGCACGGTATTTGCGCCCGCTCACCAATAGGCGCCCATGCGCGGCCGCCGCAGGAGCCGCCCATGTGCAGCCGCCGCAGGAGCCGCAATAATTATTCCCCCGTAGATCCTGATGCCACTACATGCACTGTATTTGTGGCTACTCACCAATAAGCGCCCATGCGCGGCCGCCACAGGAGCCGCCTGTGTGCAGCCGCCGCAGGAGCCGCAATAATTATTCCTGCGCGGATCCCGATGCCGCTACATGCACGGTATTTGCGCCCGCTCACCAGTAGGCGCCCATGCGCGGCCGCCGCAGGAGCCGCCCATGCACAGCCACCCAGTAGCCGCCCGTGCGCAGCCGCTGCAGGAGCCGCAACAATTATTCCCCCGCAGATCCCGATGCCGCTACATGCACGGTATTTGCGCCCGCTCACCAGTAGGCGCCCATGCACGGCCGCCGCAGGAGCTGCCCATGCGCAGCCACCCCAGTAGCCGCCCGTCCGCAGCCGCTACAGGAGCCGCAATAATTATTTCCCAGCATATCCAGAAGCCGCTATACACACGGCATTTGCGCCCGCTCACCAGTAGGCACCCATGTGCAGCCGCCCCAGTAGCCGCAATCATTATTCCCCTGCACAAATAGAAGCCGCCAGTTGCTCCCACCCACCCCCAGCCGACACCAAGAGTGCCTACGCTAGGTGCGCTGGTTGCTCCCGACCAGCCCAGGGCATTTACAAACAGCCGCAGATGGTACCCCATTTACTGCCGCTCTGTCCTGCACATCAGTATGCCGCCGCATGCCCCTACAAGCTGCCGCAATTCATGCTGCCGCACCCCAAACCATACATTTATTATATTACAATTACTATTAGTCTAATACTAATGCTACTATCAGTACTAATACTATTAATGAGAGGCTCCCGCGGGGTCCCGCGGGAGCGTGTCACACGCTACACTGTAGCCGTCCCGTTTAGCGTGCTTCACGCTACGTTGTTGCTTTGTACCCTGCAAGTTACTACTAGCTATGCTTTAACCACGACAGGAGATACGCTCCACTGACGTCCTATGTTATCGAGACATACTCCTGTCCCGATGAACATAAGTACTCCACAGGCGCACAGCACACCAGCCCCGACTGCAGAAACGCTCGACTACAGCTTCAGTCGCGGCCGGCAACTCGGCAAGCCTCAGCAAGCGCCGTACGCGCGCCTAAGTGTGCATGTCCTGACATGCGCACGCTCTCGCGCCAGGGCCGCAATATTTTTTGTGGAGCGTGAGTGGAACGTCCCGTACACACTACTTCCACTATGCCTTACTCTTAATACATTCACGCTACTTCACGCTACTACTCGGGCCCACGCGCACACGCCCGATTCACGCTACCACGCAACCCTCACGCACTATCCTTCGTGCTAGAATCCTTTGGGAGTTAAGACAGCCATCAGTCTTGAAAATGCGAAGTCAAACGTAGACTTATAATAAATAGATGGAAATTGTTGACTTCCGTTTGCCTCTGGCTATAATTGCCTGCAATTCAAGCTCAAGTTTCGACGTTCCAGATGAGCGATTTGTTTTAATATTTAGGAAAGCCTTATTTCGACGAAATTTGAATCATCCTCTCTATCTGAGTCGCTGATACTTATCTCGGCTGATATAGATACATATCTCATTATCGTGACAACCATGCGACGACTTACGGCACCGAACTCAGGTACGGTGAGACTCCACATAAATTCAGCTGAGCCCTTCGCCTCCGCATATAAAGTTCTTGCTTGCGGGAACAACGAGGAGGAGCAACGGCCGGACTTATTTGCCAGAAATACGTACATTTTTACATGTACTGTATTGTACAGGGAAGCGGTACATACATAGAAGCGGTACAACGGTAAATCTCAGGAGATCGACTGCGCTTTCAGTACTGATCTTATGTAGCATTCAATGCAGAAGGAAGTGTATGTCGCGATCCGCTAAGTAGGTTCATTCGTACTGCGCTCCGCGCTGAAAGAATTGTTGAATTTTCACAAATTTACAAAATTAGGGCATTCTCATGGATTGTTGGCACGCTATACAGCCAGATAAGCCAAACAACATGCTACCTATGTAGAATATAATCCTTTGTACATAAAAATAAAATCTCCGGTAGAGAAATGTTATGAGTGAGCTTGGAGTGAGTGAATTGCCAGCATCTGATGCACGAAAAAGGAAACTCGCCCAATATATCCAAAATTTCTTCGAGTTCAAACGGGATCGCAGCAATCCAATATATTTGCACAATAACTATACTATTGTCACCTTGTATTTTGAGGAACATATGAAGGAAGGGGATGAGCAGACGACCAGATATAAAGCTAGATTTGCTTCGGAGAAATGTACCGCTTCCCTGTTTCCGTCCATTTTGGGACACATCACACATTTAAGTCCCCTTCTCCACCCATTATTTTATCGGTCTAGCTCTTGCAGCTATGCAATCTCAATTAGCTAGACTAATATAAAATCCACTTCATGAATTATCCAATTGAGCGCGAGTAGCACCGGAGCTGCATCAGTGTTGTTTGTACCGCATCTGTGTACAATACAGTATGTTACCACGATACGAACATCCAAAATGGGGTTTGGGTCGGCTGATTGATCATGGACGCAGATTGAGCGCCTTTATAGAGGATCACACCGTGTGTTAGGATTTCACTCAAGATCCATTCAAGAGCGCATGGGAGTCCACGGATAAGGAAACCTGGGGTCTTTTCACAATACTCTAAGAATCCCACAATTCATCGTAATCACAATCCAAAATTTCATTCAAAACCTTCGCACTACACGTGTAGCATCCATTATCGTATCGAATTATACCGTAAACTTACCACACCGTTCAGAAACAGTTTGTAAAGCAATCTGTCCTTAATTGCTTTCAGGCATCCTCCCAAGTCCGAACAATTGAAGATTGTTTGAAGACCGCATCAGGTCACCCGCGGTACGTTCCAGCCCCGTTCCATGCCTGCCTGCAGTGCCCTCCAGGGGCCGAGGCAGCGGAACGGCGATAGTGTTGATAGTTAGAGCAGCCAGGCACTGCGAAGAACATAATCGAGGAGCCCAGTACCTGAAGTCAATTATACATTGAGTTGCGATCTACAGGTACCCCAGCGGCACTTAATCTAGTATCCTTTCCCATTTAAACGACTCGGTCGCGCGTGCGTACTCAGATCCATGGGCGTTGGTCCCGTCCTCGTCCCCTCCTCTGTGCATCCCACTACTCTCCTTCGACGGTGGGGCCCAGGAATGCGCCTAGATAGCGCAAGAGATGAAATTAATTTCGATTGATGGATTCAGACCGTCGATATCAGCATCCGTCTCCCTTCAGCATAAGGAGCCCCTGTGTCTCCAAATTCACGAGCAGCTATCTACGCCGATATCTTCGGGCTCGACCTCATACGCATTAGTCTGGTCTTTAGCCCGACGCTATCCAGCTTCCGCCAGACGTCCTGCCTGTCGCCGTGATACATTAGCGGCTGTTCGAGTAATAAGCACGCACAGCGAAGCGATGCCTAGGAAGGATCATCACGAATTAAAAATACGCAAATGAAGAAAGATTGAAGGCGAAGTCTCGCACGCGTTTTCGGCTCTGTGCATGCATACTTATGTAGAATTTAACTCGAATCCGGGGTGCAAAGAACAAGACATATCGACCGCTGTGACCGGTAATGTCAAGTGGCCGTATGGCGGATTGAATGCAAGTCAAAAAAGATGTTCTCAAAATATCGAGAATCGCTGACAGGACCGCGTGCCACGCCGTGCATTCCGACCAAGAAGATGCGAAGCGCGGTGGCGCTTAAATACATTTTGAAGGCGACGAGGCCTTCTCTCGAGTTCTCACTGCGCAGTGCGAGAACGTGCTGAATGTAATTTGAACTTGTTTAGGACGTTTCGCTGTCCTCCGCGCTTGCAATCTGAGGCAGAATCAAGATACGCCTCCGAGTTGGTGGGTTGTTAGATAGATGTATAAAAAAAAACACAAGACCGCTCGAGAAGTAAGTAATTTTAAAAAATATAGACAACGTAAAATACGAAACAAGGTAAAGGGCAGAAAGGCCAAAGAACGACCAAAGGAACTATGGGTAAATTTTAATAAGCTTCGAATCCAAGAGACAACAAGAACTAAGCAGACAGAGGAGGGTACACCGATAAATAGACAGACAAAGTAAGATGAACATAAGGTAGGATAAGATCAGAAGGTATGTACAATATCAACGACAGGAGCAAAAAAAAAGACGAAACAAAAAGGAAAGAAAGAAAGCAAGGCGTGTGTGCGTGTGGCGAAAAGAAGGAAAACAACAAAGAGCGGTTCAAGTTTACTGGAAAACTACATTTTGGTATGGGAACGCGAACGAATACGGAGACGGCGAGACAATTGCGGAGTAGGTTAGGTAGAGAGATAGGTAGAATTGACGATAGTTAGGGTGGTTAATACGCGAGAAGGAAATTAGTAGAGGTATCAATGGAATGGTTCGAGGACAGATAATAGATAGACACGAAATACGAAACGCGAGATCAAGCAAAAAAAAAAACGGACAGGCGGGAATAAACAAGAATAAAAAAAGGAGTGTGGGTGGGCACAGGCTCGGATATAGGGTAAGGGTAAAAAAAGCCGAAGACGAGGGACACGAATTATTACTTGTGGATAGGAAGACGAATCCGCAACGAGAATGTTCATGAACAACTAGGACCCAAAAAAGATAAGATGAAATGAGAGAGAGAGAGACAGAGGAAGAACGAGACAGCGCACAAGAAAGGACCGGAGCGGAGGGGGGGGATATACAAGATAGATGATGCACAAGAAGTCCAGTCCACCTGCACCGTCCAAAAAGCCAAAACGCCCACACCTGGGAAGCGACGACGCCGACACCGACGACAACCTACACCCCGCCCTCAAACCCTCATTCCAAAAGTAGGGGTCGCGTGCGGCGAGACGGAGATTCGAACTTGAGCATCATGCCCGGCGTGGTGTTGGTGCTGCTCATGTCCATGTCCATGCCCAACGACATACCGCCCCCCATTCCCATTCCCCCCACCATTCCCATGTCCGCCATTCCCATGTCCGCCATTCCCATTTGCCCCATTCCCATTCCCATGCCCGCCATGCTCATGCCCATGTCCATACCGTCCTGCACCAACATGGGCTCCATACCCATGATCATGTCCGCCCCCATACTGCTGCTGCTGCTGGAAGTGGGCCCGGGCGCGAGGTACGCCTGCGGCATCATACTCATACCCTCCTCCTGCACCTGCACCTGCTGCTGCTGCTGCTGCTGCTGATGCGGATGCGGATGCGGATGAGGATGAGGACACGCTGAAGGGAGCATCGTACTGGCTGAGCGCGGGCGATGAGGCCCCAGAGGCGGAGGAGGCAGCATCATACTGATGTACGGGGGATACTCGCTGCTGCTGGCCGGGGTACGCAGGAGGCTGCTGTTGGGCGGCGTGATACTGCTGCTGCTGCTGCTGCTGGCGCTGCTGCTGTTCATACCGGGCGGCGTGTGCCCGTTGCTCGTACTCGTACTGGGCGGCGTATGACTGCTGCTGGCGTTGGTGCTGCTGGTGGTGTTGCTGTTGCTGCTGCTGATGTTGATGTAAGGATTCGGGCTGCGCATAGGCGGAGAAGGGACTCCCGTCGCTGCCCGATCCATCAGAGAGCGGCGAGCGGGGGCTGGCATACGACGCGACGGAGGAGGCCCCGCTAAACGTAGGCGACCCTCCGGCGGAGACGGCGAATTGGTATTGCTGCTGCTGCTGTTGTTGTTGCTGCTGCTGAGCGAAGCTTGGGCCTGCTGATGCGGGTGCGGATGAGGGTTGGGTGCCATAGACACTGACGGCGGGCGACGCAGCAAGGGCGTACGGTGTGGCTGATAGTAGGTGGTGCCCGTGCCCGTGTCCATGCCCGTGGTGATTTCCGGGGTGCGGAGAGGGCGTGGGGGTGGGATGCTGGGCGAAGTGCCCATGGGTGTGCGCGCTGGATACGCTGAGTGCGGGTGACGCGAGCCCCCCGCCTCCGGGTGCGCCTGATACGCCGCGGAAAGCTGGAGACGCGCCATATACTCCTCCTGCTGCGCCTCCTGCCGATACGCCTGGGCCTCCTGCTGACGCTGCATATACTCCTCCTGCTGGTGGCGAATGGCCGCCCCCCGCTGGGCCGCCGCGAGCTGCGCCTCCTGCTGCATGCGCAGCTCCACCGTATACATCTGCGCCCGCGCCGCCTCCATGTCCATGTCCATTCCGTCCCGCATATCCATCCCCGCCGCCCGCATATCCATCCCCATGCCCATTTCCCCCAGCGCCCCCATATCGTACCCCACCATTCCCATTCCCATTCCCACTTCCATACCCGTTCCCACCTCCATCTCCGCGTAGTCCATACCCGCCTCCAGTGCCATTCCCATTCCCACCCCCACCTCCACCCCCACCTGGCGCTGCTGCGCCTCGCCCATCATCCTCTCCATCAGCGCTGTCGAAGATATGGAGCGCCGAGGCTGACGAGACGAGCCCTGACGAGGTCGTGGGGCGCGAGGACCCCCCACCACCGCCTGGGCTTGAGCCTGAGCCTGATAGTACATATCCAGCCCCATTGGCATAAGCCCCATTTGCTGCATATCGATCTCGCTCGCTGGCGTAGTGGGGACTGAGATTGACATTGGAATTTGCATTGGCGCCATTTGCTGTTGATGATGCATGGGCATTTGCTGATGATGATGATGAATGCCCATTGGCGGCTGCGAGTGCGGCGGCAAGGGTGACCTGGTGCGCGTGCTGCTGCTGGCGCTGTGCATCGTCGTTGCAGAGCTCCATGACGGAGAGGCGCCGGGATTGCGGCCGGGACTCGGTTCCATACTCGTACCCTCCTCCTGCGCCCCCACCGCTGACGCTGCTGGCTCCAGGAACACCAGCTGCTGCGAGCCCGCCGAACCCGCTGGGCTCGCGCCCGGCGGGCGCATCATGCTCGAACGGCCCGTCCGGCGCTCCGAAGGCGCGCTTGCGAGGGTTAGCGGCGGAGGACGGCGACGTCTGCTGCGATTGGGATTGGGATTGGGATTGGGATTGGGATTGTTCGAGCGCGGGGGGTTGGAAGTAAAACGGGGAGGGCTCGGCCCCCGTTGGCGACCCGCCTCCTGGCTGGCCGGGTCCAGAGGTGGCGCCGCCCCCATCGTATCCTCCCAAGCTAAAGGCGAAGGAAGGCGCGGAGGCGAAAGACCCTGCGGCGAGGCCCCCGAGCCCAGAGGAGGACGGGGTACGCCCCCCTCCAAAGCCGCTGTGTAAGAGACTGGTGCCCCCTGCGCTGCTGCCCAATCCAGCTCCAAGACTTGCATAGGCTGCGTACTTCCCGGACGAGGAGCCTGGGGGTACGCCATCGTTGAAGAAGGACGCGGAGGCGCCGCCTGCGGGTGCGGTGCCGGGGCGCGAGGAGGCCGTGCCTGGGCGCCGGAGGGCAAGTGAGCCGGGAAAGGGAAATGACTGCCCCGCGGACTGGGGTGGGTAGGACGACCCAGGGAGGGGGGGAGAGGGGAGGGAAGCGGAGACGACGGCTGCGAGGGGTGGGAGAGAGCGTGAGGGATCGGATAGGCCGGATGAGGTGGGGGGCCGGGAGGAGGAGGAGCCAGGGCGGGCGCTGAGAGACTGCTGTGGGTAGGGCCGAAAGGAGTGGCTGGAGGCGGATGAGGCGGAGTGGGGCCCAAGAAAGGACTGGCTCGGGTCACCACGAAAGGAATGCTGACCCGACGGGCGTCGGGCGTCTTGCTGCTGCTGCTGCACTTCCATCTCATTCTGCTGCACGTTCCAAGAGGGCGAGTGTCCATAGCTCATATCCCCCTCATACCCCGTGCTCGTCCCCGGCCTCTGCTGCGAATGATGCATCGAGAGCGACGGCAACGCCCCCCCGTCCTCCTGCTTGATCAAATGGAGGGTGCCGTTCGGGGACGCTTCACCAGAACCGCCGTTCATGCCCCCGATGCTGGCATCCGCGGGGCCCAGCGACAGCGAGGGCAAGCTAGGTGGCGGGGCGCGCCGTGCAGCCCCACGGGCACCCCCAATCTTGTTCGCAGCGGCCATCGTCGCGTGGAGCGAGGTGAGGTCGCGCATCATGCGCTCGTTCTGCTCCTGCTTGTCGCTGTGCACGGTCTGGGCGTGCTGGCGGAGGTTGTCGAGCCGCGAAAACTGCTTGCCGCAGTGGCACGAGAACGGCCTTTCCCCCGTGTGTTTTCTTCAACGCCAAAAAGTGCGGGGTGTGAGCCAAAAACGGTGCGAAAAACGGGGAGGGGAGGGAATAGGGCCATACCGGATGTGCCTCGCGAGATGCTCGCTGCGCGAAAAAACCATGCGACACTCGCCGTAGCCACGACATTGGAAGGTCTTCGCGGGGGCGGGCCTGTAGCGTTTGGGGCCCTGGAGGGACTGCGCGGAGGAGATGGAGGAGGGCGGCGGATTGGCGACCATCGCAGCCATGGGATGGGACGTGTCGTGATCAGGGGGAGGAGGATGATCAGGGGGCGCCATGAGAGCCCTCTCCTCCCACTCCATCATATATGGGTGCCTGGAATCCCACACCACACAATCCCTGATCCGATCTGGGATTCCACACCAGCGGAGTTGGAATTCCCGCTTCCCACACCCGCTCGCCTGTCTCTCCCTCCTCAGCAGCCCCCGCCGTCCTGTCGGGCTCTGCCCTTGTACTACATAGCGCGGTACCGGCCGCCACCCTCTCCACCTCCCAATCCCGAAATACACGCCCCCGACGCCCGTTCATGCGTGCATGGGCGACGACAGCCCAAATGTTCGACGCCCCGGCTCCATCCAGCCCCCTCGAATCCCGGTCCGCGCGCCTTGCGTTATTTTGCAAATTTCATGCGATGTAAAAATGCACGGCTGGCTTCCGCATTTTTTTTTTCCCTGGCCTTGCCTACACTACGAACGATCGCGCAACGATGGAGAACGATGGGCGATGGTGGATGGTGGATGGTGTCCATGCTTCCATCCCACCGTAGACACTATTAGCCATCCCTATACATAGCGCCTTTTCTGATTCTGTTGTGCGCAAGTCATTGACGTCCAACGCACAACAGTTCTGGAGTCTTGAGCGTTCGCATGAACATTTCGCATCGCATCACACAATCACCACATCGCGTACAAATCCATCATATCATGGACCTTTCGGATCGCCGCCTCCATATCCCATATCACATTTTTTTAATTTGATTCACCGTAATCAATCTCTTCAATCCTCCATGCATGTTTGAATATCTCATATGTAGATCAGAGTCTGCAGATCTCTGATTCTTAGAAGTTCTTAGACGGCGCGCGTTCACGCTTACAAGTACAAGTATGTACGTTCCTTTGTAGGACTCAACCGTAACGCGTTCCCCAACGCAACGTCTTACCGCTCCCCCCAACGACGAACCTTGGACCAGAAGTCAGCTGCCCCGCAACCTTATCTACTAGTAGTACTTAGTAGTATTACTCCTCGCTCTCCACGCAACGCGTACGCAATACTTACCACTTGTAGGCTAACATAACATCCCATAAGCAGATACTCTTTTCCCTGAGCACCCCACCTTGACACCAACACATAAACCCTCCACAATCCATCAAATATAGCCATAATCCCCATCACCGGTATCGGTATGTATGTATGTAAGTACGCTTAAAGTGCTGACCAAAAACCCATAACGCGCTTCGCCAATTCGTATCGTGTTCATCCGAGGCCTCGAGGCGCACCCACCCCAGTGTGCTCAAAACATAGCGCGACCTCAATAAATTCAATATCAATACCCACTCACTCCCCAGTGCGTAACGCGCAACGATGAGCTGGACGAGAGGATTGGATAAACCCAACTCCACCTGCCATCCATACCTCCATACGCGCAGATATTAACGCGCCTGCCATAAGCAAGTACGCGCCAGACATGCCTCAAGATCAAACCGCAAACCTCCAAGATCAAACCGTAAACCTCCAAGATCCATCCATCCCTAAGTATCCATCCATTAGCGATGTCTTCACAGAAATCCTCCCACCGAGCCAGGGGCCCGTGCGCTTGGCGTTTTGGGCCCCTGGGTGGCGGTGCTGCAGCTCTATGAGTACCTAGCGTTTGAATCCTTTAGTTTAGTTTTGAGTGCCTTGTTCTTGAATTCGAAGGACGTCAGGACGTCGGAAGGAGTTGGGGATTCGGGAAGGACTGGGGAGAGAAAAGGAAAAGCTGCTTTGAAAGGATATGCCTAATGAGGTTTAGAGCAGCTTGAGGATAGGCGAGTCTAAAGGTGGTGAGCGGGAAGCAGGTGGGAAGTGCATTCAGGTATGTACGCAGTGTATGTAGGCAGGCGATCCGACGCACACCATACAGCGCTAGCGCGTTCCCCACAACGTTAACACACGCCCATCTCTCCCAGTCGCAAAGTTAGCGTTGCCAGAGCACTCAGCACATAAAGTTGTCCTTCTCCACCTCAAAAACAATGCGAAAGTATGTATGTACTTCCAAATTTGAAGCATGCAGCTCGAAGCTACTCGCCTCCGACGCTCGGACGATTCAGACGGAACCCCAATTTCACTGGAGCCAAAGATAACTTCACATTCCTTGAGCGTCCATTCATCTGAATCCGAGCCCGTCAAGATCCAAGCGACATCGACTGCATTATACCACTTTCAGTGCGTTTTCTACATTCCGCGGCTTCACATGGTCTGAAGGTTTATTTCCATCTCCTTATAACATTCTTAATTGTCTTTATTTAATTGTCTCTGCGGCTTGTCTACGGCTGGCTGTGATATGTATGTATGTGCTCTGTGAAGGCAATGTGAAGCCGTCCGAACATGCGTGCGTTCCTGAAAGGGTAGCGCATCCTTCACGCCCTTTTGACTCTGCACGCTTCGCGGGAGAGCCAACCATCCTCGGACCTCTGATCTACACCGCCAGCCGCCACATCTACCACTCCACACACGTCCATAAGAAAACACCCGTCTCAAATCTAAGCGCCTGCCTGCCAAGCGTGATCAGGAATCAACGGATGAGATGAAGCCTCGGGACCTGGGCACAGGCACTGACTGTTGCCAGTCGCGCGGCGCCTAAAATCGCACTAAAAAGTTGTGTGCGATGGATAGGTGTGATCGGTGCCGTTAGCGCGTTGGTTAGTGGGTGGGCGCTGAGCCTGGTATAGTCAACGCAGGATACAGGCGGTATTCTGAAAGAAAGAAAGAAAGAAAGCAAGCCTGGATGCATCCCTTCGACTCGAGCTCTGCGTGTAAGCTCGCTCTCCATGTCTCTTCAAATAACAGTGTATTACTTCTCATAGATATGTATCCTCCCCGTCGATGGAAGGTTAATTCCGTTCCGGCATGATCATTAGAACGCAACGTATGAGTACATAAATCTCAACGTGAATGTGCGTTGAAAATTCTTGAATGAAGGGTTCACAGGCTCGCACTGCGCTTAATATTTTTGCTTTCTATTCAGTCTCGAATTTGTACCATTGCATACGGATCTATAGTAATAAATACATAATCACAACTCTAAACAAGTACCCCGCTCTCATGCGCAC
Organism: Pholiota adiposa; assembly: GCA_009935795.1. NCBI lineage: Eukaryota > Fungi > Basidiomycota > Agaricomycetes > Agaricales > Strophariaceae > Pholiota > Pholiota adiposa. Next base: position 40,550 of record QEYC01000047.1, read on the forward strand.
CCGGAGTGTATGAATCTTACAAATCTAAGCGCCCATAATTTCGGGACCTGAAGCCCTGGGCCTGAGCCCTGAGCACAGGCACCAGCGCTTGCGCAAAGCGCCTAAAATGTACTAAGCCTTTGGAGTCCCCTTAGCACGCAGGGTGAAATTAGCCTGAAGATCAATGAAGGTAGGTCCCAGACGCACCGCGACCGACGTTTGAAGAAGTGTTGGAACGGTGTTACTGAGATTCACTATGTAGCCCGACTCTGACGGTACCTACAACTGAGCCAGAGACAAGCCTACATGAATACTTGGGATCAAAGTCATCAAAGTCCTCAACGAACAAGTCAACTGAGCGACACTAAACACAGCAGCAGAGCCGCTCACTCACCGCAATCTTGATTCTTGACAACGCAAAGTTATGAACATATGCGCACGCTTTCCTGACCCGGGGTGCAATGACAAAAAAAATACAAACGCCTTTAGATTCAGTTATTCCGACACATCGTGGTTTGTTTTTAATTTCCCCTCCACGTCGCCGCGCACCCTTCTCGCACGTAGTCGAGCGTTGCCCACAAGTTTTCTGGAGTTCTTTCGACGCCCTTCGCGAGAAGGCGCGTACCGCAACCGAGCGCGTCTCGACCGCGTGCTCGTATAGGGATGTTATGCTTCCTTCCACACGAAAAGTCAACCGTTGTCCGCAAAGCTTCTTCTTCCACTCGACCGATGTTTTTTGGAGCCCTCGAACCTTCTCACTTCATTTTATGCGAGCCAATCCTAGATCTTTTGCTAACGTGTGTCAGCCGCGGTCGGGTGCGCAAGTCGTATAGGCAATACCATACTTCCATACCATGTAATGTCCGAGACCCATCTTCTAGAAGATAAGTAAGAAAGCGCTCATAAATTCATTCAGCAACAGCGCTCCCCAACCTTCGCGCTTCTGGTAGATTCTGTCAACCCAACCTTCAGGTTGCCAACTGCGAGCGTAGGTCGGACCGGAATTCGTGCCAGACATACCCGCTCTGCACGCTCGCAAGAATCCCAAAAGCCGGTCGGGAAACCTGGTTGTGATAATGTGCTTTATCGCCTATCTACCTTCTCTTAATTAATCACGTCCAGAAGGCGGCCGTTCAATCAATTATTATCTTTATCAATTTATACCGTACCATTCATCACGGTTGATTCCATCCATCCAGCCATCTATCTATCTGACCAACTTCACATAAATTCTCCATCCGATGTACATAAGCGCTGGAGCCCTGCCAGGCCGTTGTAGACCGTCCCGACTTGGAATGTCGAATTCTAGGTATCTTCTTGGTGGCATCCTGAGATTTGCGCATCATGTGGCTGCGGATAGTCAGCAAGTTTTATTGTGTACGTGAAATAACTCAGCATCAAGTCTTATCAGAGCCGTTATGGTCCTGTGCTCCGAGAAATTTACCATTGATCATGGGCCATGGCAGATACCCATCACGAATTTGGTAAGGACAAAGTACCGCCCATGTATATACGTATGGGCACACGCAGGTGGGACACCTATTCACACTGAACTATGTAGCAATGAAAAAGAGAACAAGGACTCGCGAAAGAACGAAGTCCCAAGGCAAGACACAACCTGCCGGCCACAGCTTCTCCGGGACATGCCTACATCAGAACATCTCCAATCTTTTTCATTAATCTTTGTATACAATCTACCTTAAAATACCGCAATCAAACATGTCCATGTCAATTGTCAGCACACCTCCACCCATGCTTACGTATGTCCTTCCGTGAATAGCCACAGCCGCTTTACGCCCGCTGCCATCCCGAGCCGCGGTTCTCCGGGAATCCCTCCGTCAATCCATCATATGTTCGCCACGCTCATAAAGGTCCACTGGCCACAGACGATGCACAATTGAATTGACCTTTGTCTGAAACCAACAAAAAATTAGGGTACACTGCTCTGTAAAAGAGAAAACTAGCTAATTCGCGTCAGGCAAATGTTTCGTCCAGCTGTGCTCGGAGCATCACAGCCAAAATAAAAAAGTGACTTCTTGGCGCGACTCTGAGCAGTGGTGCAGACGCGGTCCAGCCTTCAATTTTCCTCGCCCGGGTGCAATATCGAGGCTTCGCGGATGCATCCATCATTCGAGAGCTGGAATCATCAGCGCCTCTCGAAAATCCGGGGGCGAGGGAAGCTTTATAACAAAGGATCACGGATTGAGATGATAGAAACTCAGCATAAGATGGCGAAGCCGTCCAAACTGTGATCTTGTCAAGCAAGTCCATCACTCAAAATGTGGATTATGGCATCGGAAACGCACAGTGCCCGACAGCTGACATGGGTTGTGGGATGCTTGAGCGGACGCTGGGCATGTCATTGTTATTGATTCCACAAATATGTAACCTCTGACTGTCCTATCAGGGAAGTGAACATAAGCCACCAGCTGACCGACCGCGATGTAATCCCCTTCAAGCTCGCGTTAAAAATCTTAACGTGACCTCGCACCGTAGCTATTGTTAAACTCTGTAGAGTAAATTTAATGGTCGTGGAAGGTAAGATCCCATCCCGGGTTCTCAGAGGGCGAGAGCGCGGAATTTCTGGGAATTCAACTGACACGACACTGTTGGACAGCTGAGTATGATTGTGATTCGTCGAACACATGGCCATGCATGGGGTAAATGCTATAGCAAGATACAAAGGACTATAATCTCCCCGTTGATGTCTATACGCCCTGATAAGCCCCATCTAAAATTATTTTGAAATTCCTTCGTCTCGCATGTCCCAAGAAATCAAACAATATCGAAGGGCATTGAGTTTCTCTCCTCTTCCGCGATCAATTCCCAATGCCACCAAGTCCACCACATCCATCAATTTCGACGGTGCAGTGTTCGTTTTCTCGTTCATACTATGTATACGCGGAATATCTAGCTCCTAAATCAGTCGACATAGCATGGCAGCTTCTCATGGCTGTCCTAGACTTTTTTATAAGTTTGACAACTTGTTATAGAAGCAGCTTGTTCTTTCGACTCGGATCAGAATAAACCTCCACGGTAGAGCTTGACAAGCAAACGTGGCGATTGCAGGATTTAGAATTATCCTTTGGATTCCTCAATCCTGTTGAAAATAGATTATGCTATTGACTTCGGTGAGAGTGCCGATAAAATAGTAGCACATCGAACCCGAGTTGAAGACGTTGATTCTGCCAAAATCTCTGCGTGAGATGTGGTTTCTCGAAAGGACGCAAGACATCCAACTTCAATTGTCTATCGTGGGGCATATTGATAACAAGTTCAGAGCTAGTATTTCTCAAGCATGCAATGATATATATCTTGTAATTATCGACTTACGGAGGTCAAGGGCTCAATTAGCTTTTTGACAGTCACGGTAGATGCCACTCAAAAAAAATTAGAGACTCAATTGCAAGGACACATGGGTTGGGAGCTTGGTTGCTCCAGGTCTTCAAATTCAGATCCATATGCCATCTTTTTTCGTACTGAATGTGTCCAGGATTTTCCAGGCAGTGTCAAAGTTAAATGCGGTGTTGCGCCACAGTCCTTATTTAAGAGCGAGAATCAGATGGTCAGTATGAAGCTCTACGATGCGAATAACGGCTATGTTCAAACACCACAGTAGTTCACCTTTGACAGTCCGTCTATCTCGTAGTTCAAATTTCATGACATGGACTGCTGTGCTCTGAGCAGTCTAGGTTCGGCTTACCTGCCACTATCAGTTAAACTTGAGCTTGAGGGTGTACATTGATTTTATGCTCCCCACTCCGCCACCACCGTAGGTGCTGATTTGATATATTTTCTTCTAATTTGGTCAGATGCAATTTACGTTGGTGCGCATGGGATAACCTAGGAATCCCAAGTGGAAGGTTCGTCGAAAACACAACATCCGGGCGACCGTCACCCCTGTGGACTGTCTTATTACATAACTTATGACCTTAATGGTAGTCGCTCTAGTGCTAAAGCCTCAGTATCAATAAGTGGATTGTCAGTTGCTGTGGCTTCCTCAACACTGACTCTAAGCGCGCAACATCACGCGCCGGGCGTCTATTTGCTTTGAGAATTTATTTGATTTATTTTGATAAATTACTTATCCGGTATGGTGTAACGGCTAACATTACCGCCTTTCATGGTCAAGTGCGCCAGTGCATACGCGGTAGCTCGGGGTTCGATTCCCCGTACCGGAATTTAGTTTTGCGACTTTCTTTTTTGCTTAATTCGATTTTTTTCTTCGAATTCAGCTCCAGAGCGCCAGTCTCCCGAGTCCCGAGTCCCTGAGTGCCAGCAAAACTTTGACTCATAATTTTAATAAAATTCGAACACTTTATTCCGCACTTTCGAGATGGCTCAGAAACCAATCGTGCAAATGGTGGAGCACAAGATGATATCTCAAGATCTCAACTATAATTCATTATTCCCTTAGACTCACACCTACCCCAACTCCCCCCTCCCAAACTCGAGAACCATCCTTCCTCAAAAATCAAAGAAATATCATTTTAGCTTGCACTACCAAGGAACCGACAGAGGTAATATGTACTCTAGAGTATGTACACGAATAAATAACGAAGTAGGTAGGTGGGACACTACGTACCGCGGACGCACATATACACACATTATTTTGGGTTGGTCGGAGGGCGCAGCTCGCTCGCATGCATGCAACGAGAACAGCATCATCGAGTGAGAGTGCTGCAGCAGAACGCCATGCGCGGCCAGCGAGCAGGCCACAGGTCGCAACCTCCCCTCCCACGGCGCGCCACCTCCATCGTCCTGCTCTTCATACTCGAGGGTCGGGCAAGGCAAGGGTGCAAAAATCGCACGAATCGAATGCACATAAAGAAACAAAGAAACAGAAGGACAGAAGAAAAGAGGAACTATCAAACACATCGCCAAATAAAATAAAATAAAACACCTCAAAGGGGGAGAGAGAAGGAAGATGGGAGCATCACTTCGAGGGGGGGTGATATCGAGAATTGTGTACCGAACGTAACAGGAGGGGGCGGCAGGTGGGCGGATGATATAGCACAAGGCGAATGATATAGCAACAAGCCAAAACCGAAGGTCTCTGAAAGCCTAGTGCACGTCGCGGCGACGCTGACGGCCAGGCCAACAGAAAAAAAACCAACGGCATCGGAGGCACAGGTAGGGGGGCAGAGTTCAAAAAAAAAAAAAAAAAAAGAACGTGGGCACGCAACGGGCGCAAAAGGGGGCAACGGAACATTAAGAAGGGAAAAAGTGGTGTACAGTATACTACATGACAAAAGGTGGCGCGGGGTACGGATGTGTACGGGCGAAGAGGGAGGGAGTCCGTAAGGAGTCCAATAGTGAACAGCGAAAAGCGGGGAGGAATCCGGGGGTCGTAGGCATTGGGTCGTTAAGGTGAGAGGAAGAGGTATAATGATAACGGGGCGAATTGGAGGTGTAAATGGAGGACCGATGAGGGTCATGAAGAGAGGACGAGGGTGAAAGAGATCGACCAAAAGCCCAAAAAGACACCGAAGGAAAGGAAAGAGGGATACATAGAGCAGAGGGAGAAGCCGAAACTTCTTCGAAGGAGGAAGGAAGGGCACGAAAAGGTAGGGAAGGAAGTCAATTCGAATAACCAAGAACTGACAAGCTACCTCAAATCCAAAGGACGGCGGATAATCGATCATTGATTCGCCACCTACACAAATAAAGCAGAATCGTCAGCATCAGCGTCCACCAAATCCCCCCAAAAAAAAACCCAAATCCACGAGGAAAAAATATAGAAGAAATCGAAAAATGGGAACGGAAAAGAAAAAAGGAGGGAAAAAATAGAACAGAAAATCGTCGACACGTCAACGCACCTTCAAAACCCTCCGCGGCTCATCCTCCTCACTACTATCCCTCTCCCTCTCCCTCTCGATCTCGCCCCCAAATGGATTCGGCAGCTTCTCCCCACTGCTGCCTTGCCCGTTTCCTCCATTACCCCCATGACCCACGCTACTGACTCCATGCCCAGTCCCACTCCCTCCATGCCCCGCACTACTAACAGCGTGCGCCCCAGCCACAGCAGCGCCCGAAGCGGCAGGCGCCTCCTCCGCAATATACCCGCCATACGCATCATCGTCGTCCTCAAGCTCCGCCACCGAGTACCGGTTGTTCTGCTGCTGTTGGTTTGCGTACTGCTGGTTTTGAGGCGGGTACGCCTGCTGCTGCTGTCCATACCCACCCCCGTACTGAGGCTGCTGAGGCTGCTGATACCCTCCTCCTCCTCCACTACCCTGCTGGAAATACCCATCCGCCTGCGAATAATATTGTCCTCCCTGCGCCTGGCCCTGCCCGCCGTGGGTCTCGCGGCTGACCATCGACCGGCTGCGATCCAAATTGGCGTAGTCCGCAGAAGGCGAGCGCTGGTGCAGTTGTTGTTGGCCCGCCGAGCCGGGGTAGGGCTGGTACTGCGAGGTATACTGCCCTTGTCCTTGCGGGGTGTGGGTTTGCGAAACAGACGACTGACCGCGCACAAGGCCCGCGCCAGCGCCAGCGACGTGCGAGCCCATGCCCGCCGCCTCCAATATATCGAGGTTACTCTGCGGTGGGCGTCCCGCAAGGCCTGAGCTAGAAGTAGGCGGCCCACTGCCCGGAGCAGCGAACGCCGCATACGGCGCGCCCCCATCCTGCAACGCCGCTGCGTACCCTCCATCGCCTCCCACCCTCCCACTCCTCGCCCGCGCCACGCCAATCCCCGCCGCGCCCGCCCCAACCACGCCCGCGCCGACCGCATAGGGATCAAACACCTCCCCAGGGTTAACCCCGTGCATGTGCGCCAGCCCCCCGCCCATCTCACGCATGCCGTAGCTCTCGCCGTGGCTGCCCACGCTCATCGCCGGCTGGGCGTAGGTCCCGTGGCTCGAGACGTCCGAGAACTGGCCTCCGTACCCGCTCATGTCGCCGCCCGAGCCCCCACCACCGCCCGACGCGCCATAGCCCCGCGCGCCGGGCCCGTACTCGTCGTCCTCGTCGTCGAGGAAGACGGGTTGGGGCGCGGAGGCGGCTTCGAGGGTGGCGGCTGCGAGCTCGCGGTCGAATTTGCGCGCGCGCCGGCGGCGGAGGCCGTTTGTTACGAGGGCGATGACTAGCGCGAGGACGATGAGGCCTGCGACTGTGAAGACGCCGGCGACGGCGCCTGTGTTGTTGAAGAACCTAGGTGGGAAGAGGGATATTGTCAGTGACATGGAGGATTACAGATGGGAAGGGGAGAGGGATAAAAATAGGATGGAGGTGCTGGCAGATGTGATGGAGCGAAGGTGGAGAGGCTGGTAAAAATGATGGGACGAGGAAGACAATGAGGAGAGCAGCTCGTAACCCGGACCAAAGACGGTCTCCAATGAAAGATGAAAAGGATTGCGGGAAAATAGCTTCATGCGATGGGAAGGAAGGACGGGGAGATGAACAGAGATGAACAGACGGCGCACGAATGATGGGCACAATTCCCGCCTCCGCCCATCGGAATCCAGTCCAATCCACAATTCGCATGAACACAACACAGAAGGATCGCGAGCGCAACAACGGACAAGGCGGGATCAATGCATCCATCAAGAAAGAAGATGACGAGAAAAGGACCCGAAATTCCATTCCACGAAGCAGAAAGCACCTTCTCCAAGACAACCGAAACGAGGAGAACACGAAGTACATATGCTCACCCTTTGTTCCCTGAAGACGACGACGCAAGAGTACTGCCAGTATTGGTCGGGGCGCTGCTCGTCTGCGAAAGGAACGAGGTGGAGGTCTGGGTGACGACTGCAGGCGGAGTAGTAGTAGTCGGCCTGGCGGTAGTCGAGGTAGTGGTCGGGGTCGTGGTCGAGGTGGTGACCGGAGTAGTAGTCGAGGTTGTGGTCGGAGTAGTGACAGTAGGGGTAACGGTAAGGGTGGTGTTCGTATCGGTATTGGTGTCAGTATTGGTATTTGTGTTGGTGTTGGTATTGGTGTTGGTGTTGGTGTCGGTCGGGGGCGGGGTGGTAGTGGTAGTGGTCGGAGGAGTAGGAGAGGTCGTAGAAGTTGTTGTAGTCGTGTCGGTGGGACCCGTCGTCGGACCCGTACTATCCTGGAGGTTAACGATGATGGAATCTGGTTGCGAGGATGACTCACGGAGTGCCGCCGGTGGTCGAGCCTAAGATATCTGTTAGCTACAGACTGCGATAGAGACAACGAAAGTAAAATACCTGACGGGGTGGCCATGGTTAAGGAACGTGAGTGTAAGGAAAGGCAGGAGGCGGCGGTCGGGAACAACAACGAGCGCCTGAGAATTTTGCCAACAACGATATCATGAGGTCCATTATGTCAGCCTTTCCCATAAATAGATTTTTACCCCAGCTCCCTTGCAGCTCCCCTCCTCTTGCCTTCGTCCCTCAACTAATTTCCCTTTCGCATATTCCACGACACTGGAGCAATTTTACTCGTTAAACTGCGGTAGGAGAGGGAAGTATGACCCCTATGTCTAAGAAAGCTCGACTTCAAATTACAGCAGAGCAAAGCCTAAGCCTCGTGGCGCACATCGAACTTCGAGGTATAAATGGAACAGCAGCCACTCATTCAGATGGTACGTACGGCCACATGCTCTTAAATACGGACCCAACGGTCCTCGAGAAATTACATGCGCAGTAAGCTAAAAATGACTCCTCCATCTTGGTCCAAGTACTACGTCTAACTTTCTTCGAGAGCGTCACGCGCCGCCTCTAGGTTATCTGAATCTCTTCGAAAACGCGACCCAAACGGTCGTCCATAAATATTTAAATAAGGTATGTGCAAATCAACTTCGTATCTGTGCGTTCCTTTGTGATCACTAGAACTCATGGTCAGTTTTCCAAGCAGTTAAGTGCTCACTGACGTCCGATCCGCTACCAACATACAATCGTATAGAGACTAGTGATAGCAGCGAAAGATTATATGTACTTAGTCTGATACTTTTGCGCTCAGGTATTCGAACATTTCTTTCTGTATTCTATCAGAGCGTAATTCTAGAGGGCTGATCAACACCTCAAATTGACGTCAACACTCATTTAACAGAGGGAGAAAGGTATAGGAAGTCAAATTTTGAGTTCAATTCTGACTTGATCCTCTCTGACGCCGGGCTAGTCTCGGTTCATTTCTTTTCTGGTCGGTCCTCTGGGGGAATTATGAAGAGCAGTCAGCCAGACATAGATTGACCATGCACCATTGACGCGGAACTACGTGATCGTCATTCTTCAATTACTCGGCGCAGCGGATAATTCTATGCATTCAACATAAACGCCAACGCCATCGACAGCGCCCCAACAGGTAAGAAGTCACATAACGAAGCTAGTCCTGATCCTTTTGTTTAGCACTTCTTTCTACCGTTGATCCTGTGATGTTTTTGATTCAACGCGATATAAAAATGTTCATATATCTCTTGGATCTCCCCTTGATTGAGGGTAGCAAACCGTATAAAGGGATTTTAAACTCGCCCTCAGTCCTTCAGATCCACTACAAGTCTTCGACGTTCATACTTCAATGGTTCAAATTCGCAAGATCTTCGCCGCTCTCACAATGTGCGCAACGCTCGCATTTGCGACTCTAGACGCCAGCGACGTTCAGAACGGAATTTCCGCCGCTACGTCTGCGCTAGCTATCGTTAATGGAGCCGTCATCAAGTTCGGCAAGTCTGACGGGTTGGATCTCGCATCCGCTTTTGTATGTTATAAAATCCACGCATTTTAGTAGCCCAATTTAAATCCATATTAATGCCCGACATTCTTAGCAAATTAATGGCAACATCGCATTTTTCCTTGGAAATCTGACTGGTGTCACTACCGAATTAAAGGTAAGCTTCGTTCTATATTTCGTAGAACAAACGACAACCAAGGTCCTAACAAATTCGTCAGGCCAATTACGAGGGAACAGTTATTTTCAATGACGACGACACCACCGAAATCCTCGGGGAATTCATTGACTTTATTGCTGGTGTGACGGACGTAGCGACCAACCTAGTATCGTATAGCAAATTTTTCGAAGGTGCGCGGTGTTTTCTTTGCAGCTCCATAGGCTCTAAACCACATATACGCATGTATAAACGTTTTTGTCATAGATGCTTCGAATGTTATATATCAGAAGTTGCTCGATTGCAACGGAAACTCGACGGCCTTGCTTGTTGCCCTCGAGCCCTGTGTATCCGTACGTTTGGATGCTTCCATCGAGTGTTCCATTGATGATTCATTCCCATCTAGCCTTCGTATGCTGCCCAAATTACTGCCTACGAGGACCAAATAAATACCCAATTGGCGAAGGCGGAGGGACCCTTTGTTCCTGCAGGAAACTAATCAGCCACAGCTGGAACGTCGCTACATATTCCAATTAGTCGTCCAATGTCCCCGTGTTCTGAGTTGTCCTTAGCTTTCTACAATTCATGTTCTTGTTGTCGGAAGCCTGCATGCTGCTTTAAGAAAAACCACAGTATTGTGCCCGCATATTCATCCCGAAATGGGCGCTTTATGGGCGCTTAATTTGTTACCATCCGCCGGGGCCACAAGATTTCTCCGGGAACCGGAGAGGGGCGTGATCGGATGGCGTCCATGCTCCTCACGCTCCGGCACGCTACTTTCTGATTTTGCCAATCCCCAAACTTGTCCCTCAAGCAGGAATCGGGTGACGCCCCTCTCACGCCCCTCTCACACTTCCGGAAAAAATCTTGTGGCCCAATCGGGTGGCGCTGAGCAAGTTACATACATGGGCTCGAAAGGGATGGCCGTTAATCGGAAACCTACTGGAGATCCCGACTAAGAACGAATGGATCACTTATCATCAATGGTCTTCAGAGCTGAGTACGATTTACGCAACCAATTTTTGATTCACTACGAAGTAACTTCGAGTGTGCTACGATCGACAGATACCGATATTCTATACTTGAACGTCGCTGGAACGCATATTCTGATTCTCGATACGTTGGAGGCTGCTACTGATCTTCTTGACAAGAGGTCGTCTATATACTCCGGGCGGTATGTTCATGTATTATTGTTGCTTCAGATATCACCGTCGAACAGACTCGATTTTCCTTAGAATGAGATTCCCCATGGCCAATGAGTTGATGGGGTGGGACTTTTTCTTTGTCGGGATGGACTATGGTATGTCTAGTCCGGGCGCTTCTCTGAATCGCTTCCATATCGATGTACTCATACAACTTGCTGCTTACTGTAGGCAAAGATTGGTAAAGCACTGCGCTTTTGCATCATATTCCTTTAATCAGGATCCGTAGACTGACGGCGTACTCCTACCAGGCGGCAACATCGGCGCTTGATGGATCAACAGCTTCATCCCACGGCGCTGCGTCAATTTCAACCTAACGTCCGTAAAATAGTGCGGAGAATGCTGAACAAATTCCTTCATGACCCAGAATCTGACGCATTGGAAATTATCAGACAGTCAGTCCAAGTCTCATTTTTTTCATACCAGCACGAATATTTCTAAACCGTACGCTAGCATGATCGGCGAAATTGTTATGTCAATTGGATATGGTCTAGAAGTGCAGCCTCACAATGACCCGTACATCTCTACAGCCAAGAAGGCGATGCGTATACTTTCCGACTCTGCTGTGCCTGGCGCTTTTCTCGTAGATTTCTTTCCACTGTTGAAGCACGTTCCGGAGTGGGTCCCCGGTGCGGGCTTCAAAAGGAAGGCGAAAGAATGGAAGAAATTGACGCTAACGATGGTGGAGGCCCCGTATACCGCTGCGAAGAAGAATATTGTAGGTTTAAATGTTCACAGGTCATTTCTGTTACGGGTGTAGACTGATATAATGCAAAATTTCTACTTCAAGGATTCCGGCGTTTTTCACCCATCGTTCACATCTCTCAACCTCGAAAAAATAAATGAGGTCTCAAATACGGAGATACACAACGAGAAGATGATAAAAGAAATTGCTGCAGCAATATATGCCGGTAAGTGCCCTACTCGTCTATTATTATTACTCCGACTTATTCAAGTTGACCGTCCCTCATAGCGGGTTCGGATACGGTTTGTCTTCCTTATCTTATAATTTTCGACGGGTGCACTTATAGATATTATTACACAGAGTGTCGGTGTAATCGGAAACTGCATCCTGGGTCTTATTCGCAACCCAGAGGTTGTAGCGAAGGCGCAGCAGGAGTTAGACCGTGTTCTACCCACGGGGCATCTTCCCGATTTCAACGACCAAAATTCATTACCATATATCACGGCCATAGTAAAAGAGACGCTGAGATGGCGAGACGTTGCGCCTATCGGTATTATGTTACCTGTGTATCTAATGACATTAATCTTTCTTACATTATCCCTTGTTTTCCCTTAGGCGTTCCACACAAGCTCGCGTCGGAGGACGTATATCGAGGGTATAGGATACCAGCAGGATGTATGGTCATTGTGAACCAATGGTGAGCTTCCGAAACGTTTAAACACATTTTTCATTAATTAATCGTCTCACAAAATAGGGCAATTCTGCATGACGAAAAGGTGTATAAGGATCCATTTACGTTCAACCCAGATCGGTTCATGAAAAATGGTCAATTGGATCCTTCAGTTCCGGACCCAGATATCGCCTGCTGGGGATTTGGCAGGAGGTATTTACCCCGTCTCACTGCTTGAAATTTATCTATTCTTATTTTCGATTGGTTGCCTAGAATTTGCCCTGGACGTCACCTTGCCTGGAACACAATTTGGCTAGCAATAGCATCGCTATTGACTGTGTTCGATATTAAAAAATCGGTCGATGCAGAGGGAAATATCATTGAGCCTTTGGACGAGACGACGCATGGGATTGTGAAGTGAGCGCACATCTCTTTGTGACTAGCATTTATTTGACTCGAGTACTCTCGTTTGCATCAGCATACCCAAGTCCTTCAAATGTTCTATTACACCGCGCTCAGACAGCGCTCGAGAGTTGATACAATCACACTATGGATAACTACCTCGATGGCTGGTTTGCTATCCACAACGATGTCAAATATAAAGGTTACACATCAATTTTCAACTATTTCAAGGTCCTTATGATGTCTTGTCATGATATCCGCCTGCATGGACAGGCGCTTGAAGTGTTTAAAGTTGAACTGACATGTTAACTGCTGATTGAACATCGCTCATGCAACTTTAAAAGCATTCGATAACATGATTGAAACGAACCGATGCACCAGACTACCTACTAGAGGTTTGAAGGTGTGAAAATTATAACACAATGTCGCTGAACTCTGGTATAGCGGCCACCAGCGATTTTATGCTGGCGAACCAGGGCGTATCAGAACCAAATGATTTACATGTACACCGCGCGATAGTACAAGGCACCTTATTGCTCGGAGCACTGGGCGTCGCTGAGATCATCAAAGGATACCTATTGAGGTCGTTGAGGTATGAAGCGTATAAATGAGGCCAGACGTGACAAGGGCTGTCAGGCTTCAAGTTCTTTTCGAAAACTTTACCGGCGGCTATCGCGGCTTTTCTCCACTCGCTATAGAACAGCACCTACAGATATTGAAAAAAAAATACGTGAATAATTTTGGGAACGAAATCAAGACGACCAAGTACCCATTTCGGTAAGACGTCTACCGCCGTAAGTTTCGAGACGGCCATACTGAGTGAATCAGATTTTTCCAATGTCTTTTTAGCAGCGTTATTGGCGACCTTATCATATCCGTGTTTCGCGCAATGGTTTAACACATCGAATGGGCGACTAAACATAAGGTCTCTTTAATATGTAGCACTGCAAAGTTAGAGTTCATATATAGACGACAGGGCAGAGAAAGACGTACGACATGCGCGTCAAGCAGACATTCATGGCCCCATAGACGACATACTTCTCAGCTGCTTCTGCCAGGCGAAATACCAGGTCCGCCTCCATATCAAGAACTGAAGGTTGTTGGTTGTTTCGCGACGTGGGAGGAGGTTCGATGAACTGGAAGAGTATCTCGAGTACTTCGGCCGGTTCTGGTAGATGCGCTATGTCTGAACCGATCACAGCACCCTCGGAGACCGCAAGGATCTTGCTAGTTGTGTTGAGGTGCGTTTTATGAAGTTTGAACAACACGTTGTCAGACGACGCAAATGTGATATCGGCGCTGGGTTCGCAGACTACGCAGACAGAAGCGTCGATCAGCGTGCGAGTCCTTTGATTGATACGTATTGAAACCCGAATACTTACATAGCTTGGATACTGTGTATCCCTGGGGAGAATCACCGTTCAAAGGTGCTGGGTCATCCATGACTGTAGGGGTACAAGTGATATCGATAGCGAACAATCGCTTGCATCGACAAAGGGTCTAGCATAATCCGATGTCGCACGATCCACAAGCTTCCCACTGCTTGTCTCAAGCTTGTCTTGACGCAATCTCCCAATTTCCGCGTACGTGAGGTCGGGAGCGTAACTTTTGGGTAGAACAGGGAGCAGAACGGGGAGCAGTAACACAGTCAAATCGGTAGGAGAGTAAATACCTACATGGAAAAAGCTGGAAAGGGAGTTGGAAAGTTGATTGCACGTTAGTGCATCACCAACGCATCACAGACCCGGAGCCATCGGGCCGCCAAGTCAGTGGCGCGCACTCATGCGCTTTGAAGCGCCCATGCCCGCGAGCGACAATGGGTGATCAGGAAACGCACGGACATGTCTTTATCGAGAAAATTGGAATATTATTCTGGTCTTTGATCGTAGCGTTGTTATTCCTATGTCTATTAGTATAAGTCACGACAACTGACACCGCCTTCAGAAACCGGGACGACAGCAGCTCGGATACACAGAGCGTCACCTCGCCGGAGGGACGTGTAGTTATAATTAAACAGCGCACTCATAATTCTCGACAGATTGCAAGCGACAAGTACTTTGAAGCAGTATAATCGGAATATTTGAACGGTACCTGGGTTCTTTTGACCCACACCATGTACGAATTGTGACCGGGGCGAAATGCAATGCCTTCAGTGAAGCAAGTACCCGGTTATGCGTCTGACTCATCCTAATTCATACCCAAGTACAACGGTGTTATCGACCTGAGCCACGTACTGCAAAAGTCATTTTGATATCAGAATTCGTTGACTTGATCTTTAGCAGGCGAAAATTAGTTAAACAACCGTACCAACAGCCTTGGAGTCAATTCGCGGTGTCATAAAAAGAGATGGGAGTGAGAGAGTCTGATGCACATCTGTCTGGAGTGTTTATCAGCGCTTGACATGGCATGGCCATCTCCTATATATACTCAGAAAGATTGAATTCTGCTCGAAACCCGTTTCCCTCGCTTATACTACCCTGTCCTCCACCACCGACACCCGTTATCCCCATCTCGCATTTGCTAGGCGCTCACCGCTATTGCATTTTCCTTGAACTATGTCAGCGTCTAGAGTGCGCCCTCTCTCTGAGAGTACATCATTCCGGATAGCTAACGTTTCTCCAGGCCCAATTCGTGAGAGAATATAAACTCGTTGTTGTTGGGGGAGGAGGTAAGTACTTCATGACTCCTCATTTCTAACGACTTTAACTTAGTGTTTCCTTCCTATATGTCTCATAACCTCAAGGGGTCGGGAAATCCGCCCTTACAATTCAATTCTTCCAAAACCACTTCGTCGCTGGCTATGACCCCACCATTGAGGGTGAGCGCTTTTCGGATCCTTCGATGCGTTCCTCTGGCGCTGACCAGTTTGCAGATTCGTACCGCAAACAATGCGTAATTGATCAAGAACTTGCTACACTGGACGTTCTCGATACCGCTGGACAAGAGGAATACCGGTGCGCTTTCTAGAAGTAATAATCACTGATGTTCACTTGAACAAAATCTTAATTACAGTGCTATGCGAACACATTACATGCAACATGCGGAGGGTTTCTTGCTTGTTTACTCTGTGATTGACCGGGAATCGTTCGAAGAGATCAGCGTCTTCCACGAGGAAATCCTGCGCGTCAAGGACCAGGACTCCTTTCCCATGATCATTGTCGCTAACAAGAGTGATTTGGAGCACGAGCGTCAAGTCGGAATGAACGGTAAGCGTCTATATTTTTTGTGTTATCTTCCGGGCCTTTACCGACCACAAAACGCAGAAGGGCGTGACCTCGCAAGGCATTATGGGTGCGGTTTCATTGAATCGTCAGCGAGGCAACGGATCAACGTCGACGAGTCGTTTATCAATCTTGTCCGACAGATCAGAAAATTCAATCGGGTTTGTTTATCGTTGGCTGGTGCTTTGACGTTTCGCTAATGGGCCAATGTTCTATAGGAGAAACAGACAGGTCGCTTCACCTTTACGCAGAACGGAGAAATCCCTTCCCCTGTAAATATTAGCGAAAAGCATCGGGATTATGTTCCTGACTGTTGCGCTGGCTGCGTTATACTTTGATTCTTTGGTCCGGTGACTGCATTTATTTCTTATCCTATCCATGGAATGCACACTGCGTAGGGACACTCGATCTGTATTTTTAAAATCAATAGAAATCAACAATCCAATGTAAATCATCGTACTCTATGCACATTCAGGCGATCATCGTAACTTGGCGTTCAGCGAGGACATTCTTAGATGATCACCACGCCTAACAGGATAGCGCTTTTTGACGGTACCACACTGTACACAATCTGAGCACAAAAAACTGGTTGACAGCTACATAGCTAGCGCGCCTCGAGGAGAACAAAGCTGATGCCAAAACTGATATTATCAGCTTCGCACGCAAAGAAATGAATGTTGTTCAAGGGTCTGCACACCGGATGACTTTCTTTTTGCGCGGCTCCAATAGATCCAGTTCCCACTCGCTCTGACGCCATTGTCATCAGGCATCGATTTTGAGTCGAGTCAGGGAGATTGATTCAGGGACGCCTGTCGTTTAAATTGTTTGATATGAGCGTGTCAACTCTATTGAAAAAAAGCGTTGTCCGCACCCATTATCGCGAACCTATAAATTCGGGCAAGCGCGCTGATTTCTTCTCATTTTGTCGTCGAATGTACCTCCAAATCGACGTCAGTCTTCGAGCATGACCTTCTCCCTCGCGCACGCACTCGGTGCTCCGTACTACCAGCAACTTCATGCGCCAACACTTCCTCAAACCTCTTATGTTATCGATTATGCCTCGCCATTGAACTTCATCAACCCACCAATGCTTGGACATAGTACTCACGCTACGAGCGTAGCGCATGCACAGGACCTACAAGAGCAGACGTATGAACATCATCCGCAACCGTCGGTCCTGTCGCACCCAAGTGAATGCAACATCAGGCAGCGATTCCGCCGATCGCTGTACCGACTCCGACTACGCACCCGCTGTACCCTAGCGCAATCCTTGATCCATCTGCGCACCATCCGCACCAGTACATGATGGGGGCAAAGCGATCCTGCGGGCGACACATTCAGATGGCCCTTACCTGACCAGGCGACATGTCATCAACCCAACGTTACGCTACCCCGCCTTTTCGCAGCCTATCTCCTGGATTTAAAGTCGAGGTTTGGAAGGCGTGAAGGCGCCAGGCTTGGGAGTCCCCCCAGGAATGTGCTCAGCCCGCCGCACAGATCGGATCCGGCATTGTTCAACGACGCATGTAGTGTTGATATACAGCCTCACCAGCTCTGAGATGTCGGTCATCAAGACTGTTCCGAGGCTCGCTTTACATCATAGTGAGTCCTGCAAATAACTTAATGCGTTCGCATGCTGATGAATTCATAGACCGCACCTGTGCATCAGCGAATACTCAGCGCGTTAACCCATATCTCGCAGCATATAATCGCGAGAAAGGTAAGTTGTGTCACTTATACAAAATGTGAGACTAAGACGTATACTCAGAGCAAAGGGACACGCACGCGCAACGCGCAACAATAGTCCTTCATCGCTCGCATCAGCAATCAAGCAACGCTCGACGACGATAAATTTGGCCCAGGCGGTGACGCCAGCCAGGTTTCTAGCTCTAGCTTCACTGCTATCGAGCTACCATCTGACACACGCAATACGTGCATCGGTTTGGACCAAAGGTACGCTTCAGGACAACGCTCTCATGGTTTGCAGGCTCACGCAGGCGGATATGGATTCGTAGCCCGATTTGGCCCAACGGACAGATCATGGCGAAAGCACCATCGACGGCGATGGCTAGCCCCATCAATACCCCGTCCTCATCGTCGCATGGGCCAATTTTCTTCACGTCGAGTCCACCTAAATGGTCGGACTCAGCTCCCCCTCGTCATCACTGGGGACAGAAACAGAAAACTCACCTTCTCCCTGGAATAATACCATATCCATCCTATCCTTGTAATTGCAAGATTCACCACTTCCACCCAAACATTCAACGAAGAAGTCACAAACATCGACCGCAAAGCCAAAGCAGCTCAAGAAGCCCCGGGTATGGGGCGAGGGCCGAGAATTCATGCGAGGTTATCGAGCACCTCCATCGGAACCCGCAGAAGAGGCCAGTAGGAAGGCGATGGAATACAGGGAAGTTAAAAAGACAAAGACTGCAGTGAAAAAAGTCATCATGAAAGCTGCAGCGCATGCACGGAAGATACGGGCAAAGAGGGCAAAGATACCTCGCACCCGCGTCAAGTCGGCGAAAATTCCTGTGCGCGACGGATACACTGGGGTGATATGAAATAGGATTTGCTTGAGTTGAGGAGGACGAAGAAGGGAGGGGAAGAAGGAAGTGTGTTATCGATTGCGCGTAAATTGCGCGTAAAGTACGCGTGGACTCGGAGTGAGGACGCTTGGACGGAAGTTGTGTCCGTTCCGGGTAGCGTGAGAACGTCTATATTTATCCGACATCCTTCAGATCTGCCTCGTTTTTATATCGCCAAATTTTTGTATGCTTGTATTCTATGTATTTCAGAGTGCAAGACTTTGTATCTACTGAGATACAGCTCTATTTTATTTTTTTCTTATGTTAGTTGGAAATGTGAACCGAATTGACTTGCTGGGGAACCGAAATCGTGAACTGAGCGCTCGTGTGAAGAGTTTCGAACTCCTCTAACTTGCTCCTGCTCATGACCTTGCTCGTCGAGGCCCGCGTCCTCCAGCACAACGATCCGCCTACAAACGAAACATGGTTACCTTCAACGTCCAATCCGCAACAGACCGGTACTAGACGATCCTCGCTTCTTCTTTAGCATCCCTCTTGTTCCCTTGGGATACGTTCGATGACTATCCTCTTGTTGCGCATTTATCCTCGCCGTTCAGTATAGTTTTCCTCATAAATGGGATCGGGGGATACGAAATCAAAGCCGCAGTGAAGATAGCGAACGACACCATGGCCCTAAACGCTACCATCGTATCAATCCCCCTCCGCCATGAACCTGTGAATTGTGCTCGTCATGTAATCCCTTGCCTTGAAGCTGACGACATATCCCCACCTCCCTCGATTTTTCTCTCCTTACTCGGACACTCCACTTTGAGCCCTTCCCCCTGGAAGTATTAGGCCTAGTCGTCTCTCCTGTCCATGGATTCCCTACAATCCTGTGCTTCCGCATTTTTCTGTGGATCACTGGGAATAGGCGCTCGAACTTGGCAGAGCGGTAGCGGCGTTCCCGAGGCGGTAGTCGCAATGCACTCTGTTTGAAGAGAATGTCGAAAGGTGTATGCACCTATTTTTGGTACGTCCCGTCTCGCTGTGTTGATGTGCGAAAGCCTTTTCGTTTCTCATATTCTTCTCAGATAGCTCTTCTGCCATATAGGCCGTACATAGCATATATGAATTCCGTCTTTTTTCGATGTCGAGCACCTACTTTCTGTCCTTGAGTCTTTCTTCCTGACGTTTTCCCGAATCCCAACGGATTCGCGGACGCCAGCTTCAGTGGGATGTGCTTGGTGTGTTCGTGGTGGAGATAATGGTCTGCGTATGAATCATCTTCTCTTGGTGGGCATTTTTTGGCCCCCTTACACGATCGGACAACTTTTTTCCCGGACCTGCTCTTACGGTAATTTCATCGATTTTCATCTTCTAATACGCAATCAGCAACAGACCTCCAAGAACAAGGGAATTAGGAAAGTTCTTCGTCGTTGATCATATTCGTTAATCATTCCATTATCCATAGATTGTTTGTACGATTTATCCGTAATTTGGATGTATGAATTAGTAATTACTAATGCAGAATACTTTTGAAAGAGGACGTCTTTGATCCATTATCGGCACGTGATAGACTCAACGAAATTCGAATTCATTTATTCGCTGCTCTTCAAATCTACAACCACGACTCTTCCCATCTGCAACGACGTCGTATGTTTCATTCAGCCCAATCTCTTAGCCTGTAGAATCTACAGATAACGCGGTTACAAACACCCTCCCATACATCAATCATCTTGGGTCACCTCCTTCGCATCTTTCAACTGGCTCCCGCTTCGTAAATAGGCAGGCGCCCAAAACGACGGTGTGCTCTTATCAAGTGGACATATGCGCTGTAATAAACGTTTCATTTCAGTCAAAGGACTGGCAAATGAATCATAGTCAGAATCAGAGCTACATGCTCCGAGCACGTGTACGTCGTATCTGCCACGCCTGCTCCAGCCCTCCGACTTAGCGCCCTGCGCATCTGAATCTAGACGGACAAGCGGAGTACAGGGATATATGTATGTCGTGACTGCCTGTCGATGAACGCATTATAATTCTCACCCCAAACCTTGCCCACTACATCTACAAGTAGTCCACCGACGTTGCACCGACCACTGCTCCTGGCGCTTTTCGCCGGCCCATTTCGCACCAACAATAATCGAAGGACATTTGCATGTAAGTTTCCAACCCCAGAATTTCTTCTGCATTGAACTCAATCAATACTTCTACATCCTTCGAGCAGACCTTCTCCGAACTTCTTCCTACCCGTCGATCAATCTTATCAAATAGACCTGTCGTCACATCCTAACCTTCACCGCCGAAATGAGTACATCACCCGAGAAGCCGCAGCCCAGGTATGTCTGCACACCTTCACCTCCAAGCAGCTTCCGCATTCAAACACACCCTCAGACCCGTCTACTCGACGCCTGCGAAATCCATAGTCGAGGTTCTCGAAGAGATGGTCTCCAAGCCGCCCTCAGAATCGTCTTCATGTTCATCATCCCAAACGACCCTCTCACCATCCAACTCCATCCGTACGCCAAGTACAAGCCAAACCTCTCACTCTAAACCCCTTCCGCCGATCTCGCCACAAGCCTCCATACATGACATGAATACACCGCGTGCGACGAGCAAGCCGCTTCCGATCCCAGTCGACGAACCTAAACCGCCTCTCAAACCTTCGATAACGCTACAGAGCCAAAGCACATTCAGCCTCGTTTCCCGTCCCGATTCATCGTCGCCCTCCAGCCCATCCAGACGCTCATCTCATAGTCTTCCCCGAAATAACAGCAAACCCGACCCTGTGCAGAAGGAGAGCCGGCATAGACGACACCATAGCGACCCTGCAGCGGCCTCGTCTTCCGCGCCCCACGTCCATGCGCAGACGAACAAACATCACAGTCGGCGTCGCTCCGCAGGCTCCTCACACTTGGCCTCCTCTTCCATTTCCGCGGTCATGGCGCTTACGGCGGAAAGACTCGCAAGGGAGACGGCTCGTGCGGACGCTGCGGAAAGGCAGGCCGCGGAGGTGCTAGCCATGTTCAAGAGCGCACATGAGGCGAAGATGCGATTGGAGAGGGATTTGCAGAGGGTGAAGGATGAGCTGGGGTTGTATAAGATACAGTTGGATAAGGCGCAGAAAGGTGTGCTATTTTTATGTCTTTCGTTTCGATCATATCTGAATTGTTTGATCAGAGATATTTCGCGCTCAAGATATTGTCGATCAAGTCGACCGTAAACGAGTAGAGGCAGAAGAAGAGCTGTCGCGCATGAAGGAGAGATATAGGCGGCTTTCGAAAGAGACGGCGGTTGAGCATGCGATGGAGGAGGGGCGGAGACTTGGGTTTGAGGAGGGTTTGAGGCAGGGCCGTATGTTCGACGCTTCTCTCGACATGGAGTTGGAACCTTGGGACGATTTTGACGAACGAGAACCTGCACCACCTAGGAAACCGATGAAGAGGAGAGATACAAGAGAAGAGGATGATTTGGATTCCCGTGTGACGAGACAGGTGTATCCCAAGACAAGCTCTGAAGGCTCGGCGCAAGCGAAGTCGACTAAGTACGTCTATTTTGCTCTTTTATGACATTGTGTATCTGATGAAGTGCACTCCAGACTCGAACCTAAACGCAATCAGCATGCCACCGCTGCACCTTCTGCCCCACGTACTGAATCAGAACTCACTCAATCCGTTTATCCCCAAGTTTCAACTTACGCGGCTAATCCCAAGCCAAAACCTCCACAGCATACCGAGCCCAAACCAGAGCACCATCACCATCACCACCACGAACACCACACCGGCCTTTCCGCCTACGCCTCGCACTATGGTCCCGAAAGCACCCCGGATGTCGCCAAGTACCCTCAACCCTTACCAATCCCCACTGTTACCACACCAGCGCCTATGCGTGTCCCATCGACGCAACCCCCCGTGCCCGCCGCCATGCCCCCACATTCACACCGACACCCGTCTGTATCAGTGATGGCATCGAACACGTCCGACCCGGAAGCTCCAGAGAGTATCAAGGTCAGGCCGAGCAACGACGGCACGATCCACCCCGTGCCGGTGCATAATGGAAGTGCGTACGGGCATGAGAGGATCACGGTCCCGCCGGATGGGTATATCCCTACGGTGGGGAAGAACGACATGATTTCGCTGCCACCGCCGCATGAGCTGAGTTATCCTGTGGCGGCAGAGGGGCCGCCTCCACCTCGGCCTCCACCTGCTGTGAATGAGGTCGGTCAACCGCCGAGACCAAAGTCTGGCGGTAGTAGACCGGATTCGCGTATGCGCGGCGGTAGTTCGTATGCCCCGTCCACCGCTCCGAGCACACGTCCTGCGCGTACGGCTGAGAACGAAAGCGTCGCTTACGGCGGTCGGCCTCCAATGCGCGAGACCGAAAATTTGCACCGAGCCGCGAGTAACCTGCCTCCACTGCCGTTATACGACAGACCTCTCTCCGCCGTTTCCATGCGTACCGCAAATAACACTAACGCCAACGCGAATGGAAACGGCGGTGCAGCACGTCGGGCAACACGCGAAGTCACACTTCCAATGCCACTCGGAGACCCATTCGATGATCCAACAACCGCAAATGCGGGCTCTACAAATTATGGAACGGGTTCGCGCAGTGCGACGCCAGCTGAGGGTCTTTATGGACGACCGCGTAGCGCTACGCCTGCCGAAGGAATGTATGGCCGTCCGCGCACCCCGACCCCTGTTGAAAGGATGTTTGCCCGCCCACGCAGCGCCACCCCTGGTGAAGGGGTGTATAGCCGACCACGTAGCACTACGCCTGCTGAGGGCGCGTATGGACGACCGCGTAGCGCGACACCTGACGAGAACCAGTATGGTCGTCCTCTGTATATGAATTCGAATTCAAGCTTTGAGCCAACGCCTGAAAAGAGGTCGTCGACAGCTACACTGCCTGCTATCCAGGTCGAGACTCCGGTTCGTCTTTGCGTTTTCTCTCTCTTCCTCCAATTTACTAATCATTGCGTTCCTTTAGAGCACAAACACTCACTCTGCCCCAAACTCTAACCGTAACACGCTCGTCGACCCAGTCCTACTCACGCCCGAGAGTGCCAACCGATCAATTTCCCTCCCCGAACAGCAGCAGCAACAGTATACCATTCCGATGAACTCTGCCCTTGGGATCTCTACTGGGCCCGACGGGGAGGAAAGGATAGAGATGACGCTACCAGACAACAACTTCCCGCCAGGTTTTGTGCCCCTTAGCCCGATCCCCGGAATGGAGAATCTGAACCCATATCCTATCGGGTACGCGCCGCCATTACCAAAAGCGCCCCCGAGTCCCGCGGGTAGCTCAGGGAGCCATGTGCATAAGTCGCCTGATGTCAGACCTGTCAGGCCTAGGGTATGATTGAAGTTCCAAGTTTTCTCGTTTTGTTAGCTTTTGAATTGCTCTTGAGCATTCTCTTTTGTAGCCTCATAGGATTTGCATGTAACTAGTACTGTTTGGAGACTCGTGTCTTTTACATTAATTTATACTCAAATCCTCTATTGATTTCAGTGCACTCTCAACCTACCCTCCCGCCTTCGGATTCCCTCTCTTATCTCAAAAAAGTTGAAGCGAGCAGGAAATGTGATTACGGTTTCCAAGAATACGCAGCTTCCACCACATCCAACCCAGTAACATTCCAGAATTCCAGAACGTGCTCGAATATTATTAATATGTCGGGAGGGAACTTTCCTATGGAATCATTTGGTAATGATGCTTTTCAATCCTGCAATGCATCCCCCAATTTGTTCTATTAACTGCCTAGCTCTCAGCACTGAGCCACAGCCTGCCATCTGCCTGAAATTCAAGCGCCTGCATTTATGAGATTAAAATTAACTATCAATCGCGTCCTCTAGGACCAACTGGGAAGAGGCTAGCAAATGAGAATAAGATTTGAACAGGATGGCTTTTAAGGTTACCTATTGACTCACGGTGCAGGGTCGCTTATTTCCACGTACTGACTGTCTGGTATACCTAGACCTCATTGGTATCCAACGCTTTCCTACCCCCCGAATTTATACCCGTATCCTCGAGACACCTCCTGCCCCGACGAGGTCGCCATATTTGCCCCTCAACACGCTGCCGGATCCAATTTTCCTCGATGGCACGCCCCGCTCAGGACGACAATTCCAAATTTCCAACAGAGGCGCTATGCAAAATACTGCAACACGTCTGCGAAGACCGGCCAGTCCGCCTGCCTTTCCATCAATCGGACCCAAGACGCCAGCTTTCTCTCGTCTGTAGAGACTGGAGGAAAGCCGTGCAGTCCACCCCGGCACTGTGGACCAACATCTACTTTACTGGGCCTCCTGCGCCTTTTCATGCGCTGGCACCGCAACCGCTCCTACGCCAATTCCATAGGTGCATCAGGCGGTCTCAACACAACCTATTATCGATCCAGTTCGACATGGTACTAGACGGGTGGAATTTTAGCCTAGTCGACGCCGTCATCCTCCCCAACATCTACCGTATACAGGTATTAATTTGTCCTGTGTATGGATACGCTGAGATTTTCAGGTTCCTTACAATCGAGGAAGGTCGCTTCCAAGTGCTCGAGTATCTCGACGTATGTTTTATAAACACCTTCGCCCATCCCATATCCGTCTTTCCGCTCGACGTCTACCAGCGATTCTCTGCGCTGCGAAATGCTCCTCGCTTGCGGAGTGTCACGGCGCGACTTCTTAATAATTTACACCCTTTCCATCTCCACCTCCCTTTCGAACAGCTCACCACCCTCGACTTGGGAACGGCCGCCATAGCACCGAGGCTTTGTGTCCAGATATTGAAGAGCACCCCGTACCTTGTAGATGGGTTCTTCTACATTCGGTTCACAAGATTTATCGACCGTCGGCGGGTCCTTTCCAGGTCAAAAATCACCATGCAGTGCCTCCAAACCCTTCGCCTCCGGGTGGCTTATCCCAGCGAAGACAAGCGCCTTTTTTCGGTGCTTCACTTCCCAGTTCTCCAGCATGCATGGGTTGAATTATACGACCGGTATCAAATTTGGGATTTACCGTTATATGCAAAGCTCTTACGCGCCTCGTCCGAATCACTCAAAGTCCTCCACTTCTCGGATTTCGTCCCCGTACAAACCAACAACAATTATCCAGTGCGATATCGGCACCGCGAGACCAGTCATCAGGCGTTGGATAATTTCTTCAGCCTTTTCAAGAAGGTTGAGAAGCTCAGACTTCCCTTGGGTATTAGCGTTCACGCTGTGACCATTGATAAAATTGGGACATGCGAGCTTTTGCCACGGCTTTATACATTAGAACTCGCAACGCTGAATGGAATGCATGTTTTGGGCATGATCCGACAGAGGCACGCACACGCATCAAATACGCCGCTTGGGGCGCCAGGTTCATCTACCTCCGTCAACACAGTCTCTTCTCTACCAGGCGAGAGTTTTTGTGTCCATACGCATTTGTCTACCGTCAAGTTCTTGTACATGATTGTCCCGCAATACGGCAACAGCGAGGGTGAAATCACGGCACTTGTTCAGGAAGCGAGGGCGCTTAAACCATTTGGGATTCATTGTTGTATTGATAGCAATACTTTTCTTCCATTGCCTTTGAGGAGGAGTAACTAGGTGTATTCGTATCGTCGCATTATATCTAGCACTTTCTGTTGAGTGATTGTTTCTACTCTTGTGCGATACTTACTTTCGTTGTGCCTTCGATTTGATGCAATGTCTTCTTTGTGTTCGAATTATTACCGCTGCTCCTTCGGTCGCGCATACAATTCAAATACTAACTATATTTTGAAAATGAATACTTTGAAATGGTAGTAGTATTTAGTAGAGATGCTCGACACGCAACGGATACCATCGTGTATTGTGTGTGGGAACTAATTATGCCGATGACGGCATGTTGAACGCGTCGACGCCTCGGATGGCGGTACGTCTTTCTTTCAACTTTCTTTCTCATCCTACTATCTCAATGGACCATCCTCCACTATGTCGAACTCCTGGTAGAACGAACGTAATGGACACATCCTCTTGAAGGTGCTACCCGTCCGCTGCTCAGTGTCATTTCCGCCGTGATACTGTTTGAAAATCCCTACTTCGCACACAATAATTATTCGGCGCCGCGAGAGAACGACGATATTCCGTTGTCTGTTAGAACAACAAAGCCTTTAACTAGTACGTATCATCGCGTGCTCTCACGTCTAAAATAATATGACTTATCAGCCTCCAGCGCCAGCGGATATGTCAGTCCTTTGACACGTTGAGTAGTACTCTACAACGAGATACTCCGGGTTCAGGACGCAATGAGAGCTTACTTCCAATACATGCTCTTCTACAGAAAACTGACAGTCAGACATAGATGAACCCACGGCTCCCCGTTCTCCCCAAGACATCGATGTATGGACCAGCAGTCTAAATTTAAAGTCACCTGTCCGTCGAATGTTGAGCTGACATTCACTTCATGCTTAATAGCTGATACATGTCCTATTGAACGATAATCTCGGCGTTGATGAGTCGATGTTAAAAGGAAGAAATCCACAGAGCTTGGCCACTTCTCGTTCGAAGACAGGTGCGTACGTTCCATCATGATTTGGTTGGGTGCGCGGCTACATTAAACCTTAGGAAAAGGTGGTGACCGCGATCATGGCCTTTCCGCTGACGCAAAGATAAATTTATAAAAAACACGCCAACGACTCGAATTACGATTCCGAAATCTGTGAAGGAGTGCAGAATGCAAAAGCATTGGTGATAGGAAGTTGGAACCCTGCAGCCATGCTCCTGATGACTTCCAACATCTTCATATGCAATCAACAAGAAATACGCTCAATTGGGCCTCTTTCTTAATCTGTAAGTTAATTTCCATAGCGTAAGGATGAGCTAAAGGAAATGGAACAGATATTCTAGGTCAAATCTGCATTCCAGTAGATCCCTTTACACGACGAGGACCGCACCATCGATAACGATCTCAATCAGCCTGTGTTCCAGTTGTTATGAGAAATTGCAATGACGCAGTGAGTGTGATGGGATCTCAAAGCAAAGCGACGGTGAATCTCGAGCTTCCATGACCGACTTGAGCAGGATATGAAATAGGATGTATGGGTTACAAGAGAATCACCCAGTGTCGTTAATTATTCGCTTATTAGGACCCAGGCTTGCTCAAGCCCCAAGTCCAGCGACGACATCGAATATTTGCGACTGTCGGTGAGGCTCGTATTCGAGCCGCCAACATTCTTTCGGTTCACTGAATGGGTACGTCCTAGCGATCCATTCTTGCCATTACGGAGTCTTCATGCCTATTTGGCTGCGTCTTCGCTGTCTGGAATCCTCCACATCGTGGATGCGATTTCTTCTTAATGTATACGACCTTCATAGTAACATTAGTCTGTGGTTTGATTATTCTGTAACCAAAACGTATTCTTTGACCACATTGCGCATTTGAGTATCGGCGGTGTTTGGTTATCTGTTGCCACATGAACGTCAAGTATTCAGTGCAGAGCGTATGTATGTTCTTCCCCACCTCGTGGCTACCTATGGATGAACTTGAAGGATCATTTGGCGGTTTCTTTCATTGACCATTGAACGGAATATGGCACTGTCGACGCCAATAACTTGACTAAATTATCTGCTGTGGAGGCGTGGATCAAGCGAATAAAATGCAGAGTTTCTCCTGTAGAAATTCCAGGAAATCTGAACTCATGAGATTCCTGAATGATGGAAAGTCCAGAGTTGGAGAGAACCGAACGTGCCCGTATATCCTTTAGTGAAATAATTAGGAGTTTAACGAGAACAGAAAGCATTGTATTAGTGGCACTTAACCCGGGCGTTCTCGAACGTGTCAAAAATCCATGCGAGGCGAATTATGAGCAGTTCTCTTGGCCTCAGATGACCATTTCTCCAGGTGTACGACTGTACGAGTATGCCGTCGTTACTTTGTTAACACGCGCAATGTGAAATACAGGAAGTATGAATCAACGAATGCTTAGCGCGTGACGAACATGGTCCTGGTCTATACCGCCACTACTGAGCTCGTTGTACCACGCTTCTCCTATCCTCAATAATTTTGAGCTCGACGGTCATCCGACGGTCGTGAACGAGTCGACGACCATTCCAATTTATAAGTCCGCAAAGAATTGTCGCTTGAATATAATTTGCATATTGGATACACATTATTGAGGGCTTGCACGATATTCGCGCCAATGTCATCGACAGAGGAATATTGGCAGTCGAAACGATGAGATTATAGGTATAAGTAGGAGACGCTGGTGTTCAGATTCTACAGCACTTCAACAACTGAAGTACTATTTCATCGGTAAGAGGTTCGAAAACTTCAGAAATCCGGCGTACTCACTAATTCAATTTCTTCTAGATCGAGAGAGGTGATTCAATACCTTTCTTCAGGCGGGTGGAACCCACTAATAAGCTCCGTTCAGATTGACCAATGCATATTGCGAAATTAATCGGCGCATTCGTCGTCCTTGCGGCGACGAATGTGCTCGCGCTACCGATGTTCCGCGCAGAGGACATCGTCGCGTTGCAGGAAGCAGACGCTGCGGGTGACTACGACCTCGGAGCGTTTGGAGGCGCAGACGCCTTTGGAAATTATGGCCTCGCTGATACTTACGATGATGTTGCGGATGTCGCGGACGTTGGAGACGTTGCGGACGTTATGGACGTTACGGATGTTACGGATGGCGCGGAGCCATTGGATGGAGACCTCGTCAAGGTTGACAGCGAGGTTCAAGCCGCTCAAGATGTGCAGCTGTGGGGATGCCGCCGTTGCTGCGCTCGCCCCTGCTTCCGCCCATGCGCTCGTCCATGCTTCCGTCCATGCGCTCGCCCATGCTTCCGTCCTTGTGCGCGCCCCTGCTGGCGTCCGTGTCCTCGTCCATGCTGGCATCCATGCCCCCGTCCATGCTGGAGGCCTTGCCCGCGCCCATGCCCAAGACCATGCTGGCCGCGTCCTTGCCCTCGTCCTTGCTGGCCGCGTCCCCGCCCGTGCTGGCCACGACCACGTCCTTGCTGGCCTCGTCCATGTCCGCGCCCGTGCTGGCCTCGCCCCTGCCCTCGCCCATGCCCATGCCCACGTCCATGCCCGAGACCATGCCCTCGTCCTTGTCCCCGTCCCTGCCCAAGACCGTGCCCCCGTCCATGCCCACGTCCCTGCCCCAGGCCGTGCCCATGCCCAAGACCAAGACCGTGCCCTTGCCCGCGCCCTTGCCCCAGGCCATGCCGCCCTTGCCGCCCGTGGAGTCGCTGCCGTCCCTGTCGCCCTCGCTGCGGATGGCGCCGCCGCAGGTGCGGATGCCTCCCTCGCCGTCGTCGCTGCGGATGCTGCGGCCCCCGTCGCAGGTGTGGTTGCTATCGCCCCCGTCGCCGCTGCGGACGCTGCGCTCGTCGTTGCCGCCGCCGCTGCAACGAGGCCGAGCTCGACGCCGAGTTTGGTGACAAGGTGATGGTGTTCCAGGACAACGCTGCGCAGGAGAAGCGAGAGGACTTTGGCATTGAGGATTCCGCGTTCGCTGATGCTGATATGGATGACGAGTTCGCGGACGACGTCATGTTCGATGACGCGAACATGGATGGCGATGAGTTCGCAGACGATGCCATGCTCGTTGCCATGCCCGCAGATGATGAGGTTGCCGAGCATGACATGCTCGCCGACGCCCAACCTGACGATGAAGCTGCAGAGGACAACATGTTCTACGACGCCCCTCCCAACGACGACGCGCAGCCAGACGAAGATGAGGCGATCGTGGAGGATGTCGCAGAGCAGGACGACACCGCGCCCCAAGTAGAATTTGACGCGGCCAACCTCGACAATAACAACGACGCTGAGCCTGAAATCGATGAGCTCGATTGAACCGCTTCGCTGCATGTTCGGAATTTCTCTAGGCTTTGAAAGTTGAATATTCGCTCTTTGATTTTTTCCTGTTCGGAATACAGGCTGTTGTGGAACATTGAGTAGGCAGTAGTAGTTTTGGTAGTTGACGTACTTTGCTGTCTTTACGATTTGAATCCTATTCGCTGATGCCTGTTACTATCCGTGCTAAATTCAACGCAACCAAATTCAAAGGAAAATACACAATTAACGCGTCGAACTGAGGATAAATAAGGTTGATTATGCGGCGCAACTTAGGATTGAACTCACCAAGATGAGGGATATGCCGAGGTTGTGAGATCGAAAAGTTGCAACTGCAAGTATGAGATGTTTTGTATCGAAAGGCTCCGACAACAGCTATGTTATACGTCAAACGTCAGCAAGGAAGACTTTTAGATATGCAGTGTATAAACGTGAACAAGAAAGGAACGAGTCAAGTGCGGGGGGACAATAAGTCACGTCGTGCTCGAGATAGAACGACGAAGTTACATAGTCTGTAAATTCGTGAGCAAAGCATGGAAAGAAAGGGATAACACGAACTCACGACATGGAAAGGGCCAGAACGAAAGGATCAGGGCTAAACGAAGGCATTTACTCGGATTCGCGAAGGATTCAATTAACGAAAGACGCGCTCGGAAGAGGCGCACGATTGAAGGCAGTGAAGCTTAGAGCTCAGTGAATTGAATGGTTGTTGACTCTATGCGGCATGTGATAGAATTCTGAACGCGCTGACATAATTGGGATATTCACAAGTCTCTGAGGCGGAAGGGTCACTAATCTACTCAGCGAGGAACTTGAATATCAGACACACCTCGTTACTACTGAAATATCCACATCCGCTGAGAACCTCATGCTAAAAAGTGCTCCTTTCCACCTTATCGCCTGTCCGACGGGACGATACAAAGACGAGGCGCGTCGTGGATTGGAAATGTGAACTAGTCGATCTGAAGGACGCTTGTACAGTGTGTGTTGCACCGAGAAGCAACATCGTTCAAGGCTCGTTCACGATCCGTATGATATTTGATAGCGGCGTATGTGTTTGCGTAGCAACGGAAGATTTTGAATTGCGTAGAGCCTAACGGAGCCCGCCGAATTCTTAGAGACTCGTAGGATGTGGCCATCGTCTTGCGTGATATAATCTATCGAACTAGGTTAGTGAAAATAAATATCGAGTCGCACCGTGCGGGAAGACTACGTACTCCCAGTAGGCTTGTGGAAGTGGAGGTATAATGAGAAGGCGTCGGGTGTTCGTTAGAGGGACTGGAGGGACGAAATTAACTTCGACTTTAATCGTCCGGGAGGTTCGCTGCTACATGGGCGATGCAGACCATATGCCAGCGACATCTAATAATCCATATAAGTATGGTTTTCCGACGCATATGTCGACGAAATAGAGTACTTACTTCGTCTGCGGACCGAATACGATTGCGTAAACCTCATTTTATGCCTCAGCTAATGTTATAGCATTTGGGGTCTAAAAAGCTCTTCAGGAATACGGAGAACGTATGTTTTTCACCGAACGAGTATCAAGGTATTGATACCGAAGCTGAATTACTCACCTCAACGTCCTACGCCCAGTCCTCGCGTCTTCACATGCAACACCCTTCGTATATGCGACCAATACGCGTCTGGCCATCCGATTGGCGTGAACCCTACTCGTTGACACGCCCAAATATCCATGACAGTGTAGACAAAGGTCTGGATGCAGATATGTGTAACATGTTTGGTGAACGGGGCTAGAGGCGTCGAGCCAGAAAAGTTCGAGAACGGTGGGAAGAATATGCGAGCTTCGGACATGTCGGCGCTGCATTACGGGGCATGGCAGAGTTTCAGGAGGCCCATACGAGCAGTTAAAAAATTCCCCGCTGAGCCGTAAGCTACCACCGCTGCTCTCCGAGCGAACGAGGAATGTCGAGCTAGCGCTCAAGGCAAGTCCATGGTGAACTCCGTAGGCGTGATGGTAATTTGATGCTTGCGTATATCCAAGGTGGACAGAGACCTGGAGGTGGCGATAGTTATAATAGCTCATATACCCTGTCAAATGTAGAGAAAGACGGACCCATGGTGGAACTTTGGGCGCTTGAGCATTGCTTGAGTAGTTCCGAGCTTCCATTATGAGCGAGAGCGCCTCGTCTGCATGGTCCCAGCGTCGATAGACGGTTAATAAATATGATAAGTTCGAGGATTCCGGGTTTGGAGGAGGTGGAAGGAGTGGGAGAAGCAGTTGGGAGTTGGGAATTGAGGTGAAAGTTCGAGAGATAAATATTCGAACGCGTTGAATATGCTATCACGTGGGCGTAAATTAAAGGTCTAGACCATCGGGCCGGGTCCCGGAGAGCGCGTCAGAGCGCGCGACAGGCTTGCGCGCGGTCAATGCGTTTGGACTTGTCTTCTGGAACGTCATTTAGATGAGGTGCTTCTCATCTTCTAATTTTCTTGGGGTAATTTACCCCGTGTGTAAACGGTTTGTCGGAAGACTTATTGCAGATGGGTCAAGTTACGGAGGTATAGAGGTATTGTACGAAGTGATTCCGTACAAACTGCGTAACGAGGTCGCATTGCGAGACTTTCTCCCACTCCTGAGCTTAGGTTCTCAGGTTTCTTTCATTTTGGACGGTTGGGAACTGCGCATTGTGTGCTGGTTACCTCGGTACGGGTCTGCTTTTCATCTTATTCAACCAATCATCGTCGCAGATTTTGCAAATGGTGATCTACACTCACTACTGAAGTCTGAGCGCGAACTTCAACGCGTTGAACGCGTACCAGATGCTCAGACGACATATTGCGCTTCAGCTAGGTTCAGCGACATATCAACATGTGAATTATTAAAGACATAAATATCCATGGGACCTGGACGATTGAAAACCTTGGCGGTTCGCACATGCGTGTCTTCTAACTTCCATCTGCGGGGAATGTGGGGTCGTCGGAGACAGTCGTCGTATGCATATGCTGCGCCGTCGTCTGACACTCACTACCGGGTTAATAAAGCGAGGGCGGAAGTATCATGGACGACGACGCCATGGGTACATGGGACTGCGTACGAGGAATTTTTAGAGACGATCGAGGAAACCCTTTCAGACAAATTTGGTGGGATCCGAGATATCGTGGACATCTCCCCAGTAGGCCAGGTGTTAGATATCTAATCCTGAGGCGATATGCGATGCGGTCGACGATGGAGATGTGATTCAGTTTATGGCAGTGGAGAGTCGTTTCTGGGCGCGATGGAGCTGATAGAGCTGATCATGACGATCGCCTGTAAAATTTGGAGGAGTTGGGAGAGCAGGGAGATGTTCTTGAGGACACAGATTTATTAAATATCGCAGCGGATCTGCCAGATAATAATGGGAAGAAATTGAGGAAAGGCAAAACTTAAAAGGCGTTGTGGCGATCCGCGGAGATTAGGAGGGTAACGTGACGCGTCTGAGCCAATGAGAGAGGCGTGATTTTGAACCGAATTGGGGCAAGAAAAAGGCCAATGAGCACGCCGCCTCCTCCTCCCAACCACCATCCCCCTCACCGTCACCGCCAGCGAGCTCGTCGTCAGCAGCGTCGCGCACGCACATCGCACCGCAGCTCTCGGGACGGGACGGCAGGCTACAGCCGCCAACGCGCACGGATCCGAAGCAGGCCCCAGAGGCCCGGCAGTTTCTTATCTCTGAGCCAAGTTTGCTCCTTATCTCTCAAAGTTCGCAACGCCTCTCCCCGCATACGCACGCCGGGATACATAATCAGCACCGCTATCAGCGATGTCTCACGGTTCCTATTCCTCGCATTCCGCGTCCATCATGACCGAAGACGAAGAGGACTGGGAGGACTACGTCAAGGGCGGTTATCACCCTGTCAAAATCGGCGATGCCTTTTCGGACGGGCGGTATATCGTCGTTCGAAAGCTGGGATGGGGACATTTTTCGACCGTTTGGCTGGCCAGGGATCAAAAGTACGTCGTCAGATCGTTCATAAGTCACCCGACACTCATCGCGCACCAGGATGAACCGCCACGTCGCACTCAAGGTCGTCAAATCAGCACCGCGCTACACCGAGACCGCCCTCGACGAGATCAAGCTCCTTCAGCGCCTCATCACTTCCTCCACGCCCCCCTCCAACGCCCCCAATGCCCCGCCCTCTCCCGCACATACCCATCCCGGCCGCTCGCATGTCATTTCCTTCCTCGACCATTTCCGGCACAAAGGGCCCAACGGCATCCATGTATGCATGGTCTTTGAGGTCCTCGGCGAAAACCTCCTCGGCCTCATCAAACGCCACCAGAACAAGGGCGTCCCCATGCACCTCGTCAAGCAGATCGCGAAGCAAATCCTCCTCGGACTGGATTACATGCATCGCTGCTGCGGTGTCATCCATACTGGTACGTACAAACTTTCCCGATTTCGATAATCACGCCATCCGCTGATTGCCTTGACCTTTTTTTTTGTCCAGACCTCAAACCTGAAAACGTCCTCATTGCCATCGACGATGTTGAGGCAATTATCTCCGCCGAACTCGCTTCCTCACTCGCCGCGCCGTATGGCACGAGCAGCCCGACTTCCACCAATCCCAACGTATACCCAGCCCCACCAACAACGCGCAAGATCGTCGGCGTACCGCCATCGAAAGGGCGCGGTGGTAACCAGACGCCGCGTAGCGAGAGTGTTTTCATCACAGGCTCCCAGCCGCTCCCCAGTCCCTCCAGCAGCTTCGGCAGCTCGCCAATGCTCGATCGATGGGCGTTCGGGATGAGCAAGATCGACGGCGACGAGAAGGGCAGCAAGGACAAGGACAAAGATGAGGGGATCACGATGAAGCGCCCGAAGGAGAGCGATCTCGCTGCGGAGGTGTCGGCGGTGTCATTGGATTCCCGGGCGGGGTATGTAGGACGATCAGCGCCGGCGCTTGCAGGTCCTTCGCTACTCTCGCAGCTTGCCCCGACCAGTGGGGGTTCGAAACCTGTTCCGGTCCCGTCTGGGAGCGGTCAGAAACCGGGTGAGGAGGTGCAGCAGGTGGCGAGCAGTGTGATGAGTATCGATAGGGAGTCGAGCGGGTCTAGTGAGGATCTGGATCGGGGGCCTCCGCCAGAGACACAGGAGAAGATTACGGTGAAGATTGCGGATCTGGGAAATGGTGAGTTTCTCTTTCTTCCAGTGTCAACACATATTCCGACATGATTCTGCTCCTTTTTCGTTGTTTCGTTTCATTCTTCCATTAGACGCTTTTTTGAGTGGATTTCCATCCTTTTTTCAAGGCTCGGATCTTGATCGTTCTTGATTTTTGCGTCTGCAGTCCGTGTGCTGTTGGATACGGTGTCGCACACAACCATCCTTTATATGTGCTGCGAACGTCGTGGAGACGCTCGCGTGATGTGTCGCGATTTGAGAGCAAACTGTTGTCTCGATGATAGATCGTGCTTCGCTTTCATTTCCTTGCTTTCCGCCATGTTTCATTCAACTTTCGTCATTTTCATAGCTTAAAATTCCTTACATACCAGTCTTATTTTTCTACTTCGATTTTCGTCTGCGGAATATTGACGATGATGATTTTTGTCTCTTTTTTTTAGCGACGTGGATTGAGCACCACTTCACTGATGATATCCAAACACGGCAATATCGGTGTCCGGAAGTTATCTTGGGCGCTAAGTGGGGACCAAGTTCGGATCTGTGGAGTGTTGCCTGCATCGTACGGACGAACTTTTCCTCTGCACAAACGGATAACTTACGTCGTTTCTAGCTGTTTGAGTTGATCACTGGCGGTGATTATCTCTTTGATCCAGCCTCGGGCTCGCGTTACAGCAAGGACGACGACCATATCGCGCAGATCATCGAGCTGCTTGGAGAGATTCCGAAGAGCATCGCATTCTCTGGGAAGTACTCGCATGAGTTCTTCAATCGGAAAGGTACGATGGCCTCCCTCGTTCCTCGCTCGTGGTATTCTGATGTATTTTTGTAGGTGAGTTGCGCCACATCAACAAGCTCCGATACTGGCCGCTCGAGTCAGTCCTACACGACAAATACCTCTTCCCTCGCGCGGAGGCTGATGCGCTGGCCGCCTTCCTCACACCCATGCTCCGCCTGCATCCCGACAAACGTGCCAAGGCCAGCGACCTGACACACCACAATTGGCTAGAGGGCATCGTCGTCCAGGGCGAGATCGACGTTATCCGGCGAGCGGAGGCGGAGGAGCACCTTGCGAGGCAGCGCGTGGCGGAGTCGAGACGGAGTCAGGAGAGAGAGGCGTCGAAGGAGGCCAGTACCAGTGCCAGACGAGAGAGCGAGGAACGGGAGAGGGAACGAGAGAAGACCCTTATCGCCGCGCTTGATCAGAGCGAGAAAGACGCGATGAAACCAGTGGACGAGAGCGTGCTGCTGGATGCGAGTGGGGCGGTCCTGGTGGATAATGACGAAGAAGAGGCCGACGCGGACCCGGAGGAGGATCTACCTCACCATCATCCGCAGCAGCAGCAGAAGGGACACCAGGCGCCACTGTTGGGTGCGCCGCCACTGAAGGATAGCGCGAGTATGGGAGGCGGAGGCTCTGGGCTGGCCCGGGCGCTAAAGCAGAACATCACGGGTGGAAGTAATAGCACGCCTGGAAAGACACAACGGCAGCAACAACAAGAGACGCGGAGTCCAGCGGCCAAGCAGGCTTCGACGTCTGGCGGAAGCGGCAAGCGTAGGTGACAGGTTGCGGCTGGCCGAGTATAAAAGGGCGTAGAGATGGACATAGACGAGGGTGTTTGTTTCGTTGGGTCTTTCTCTCTTTTCCGCTTACTGGACCGAGGAGATGAATTTTAACACATCGACTCCTCCTAGATGTCGCGCTGCGTGCTTCGTTTCTTTGTGTGTTTTCCTTTTTTCTGTGTATCGTTGCTTCGATTCTTTTTCTGCTACTTACCCTTTTCCTCCGCCTCACCCTCCATTCCCGCCCTTACTAATAGTTGTTGTTGTATCACTTTTTTTGTGTTATGTCCTTGCTATGTTGTCCACATCACCGTTTCGCAACAACCCTCCTACTTACCCCTATTATTTTGTTGTTGCTTTTCGTTCGATTCTCCTACCTACTACGTACTCATGCTCCTTTCGCATCTTTGATATATCTCGAACTAGTCACCTTTCGTCTTATTTTTGTTCAGCGAGTTCTCAGCAGTTCCCATTTTCGCATCGGCGTACTTACATATCTTACGATTCCATGCCGCCACGTATCTCACGAATCAATCTGAAAAATTGGAGCTTCTGACAGTTGCGCCCATCGTTGTGAGTTGAAGCAGTAACAAACGTTCCGTAGAGATGGCTTAAGGGAGTTAATACTCATACGAAGATATTTGGATATCAGAGATTGTACAACGGCGTTCATCACAGAACCTCGGTCATCGTTCGGTGTCGCGGCTACTTGGTACGAACTCATCAATACATCTGGGGAACTTTATATATACACGCCCTTTGGAACGTCCATTGACAGAAAAAATAGACAGAGATCATAACATCCCACCGTTCACTCATGCCGGGATGTCCGCCAACGTCGTAACCGAGATCGAAGTGCCTTTGCTCTGTAGCATGGGCAGCAGATTCTGGAACGCGAGGGTGAATTTGTGGCGTTCGGGCGATGGGGTCGTGCTTGTCGAGAGGCGCATGCGGATCTGTTTGAGGCCGTCGAACGCGGGCTTGGACAATATCTTATCGAGCGGGCGCCATTCGGTGGTAATCTTCTCGCCTACGCGTACGCAGTGGCAGTCAATGATGATTGATTCGATAGCGTTGGGCTCGTGTGAGAGCTGGCCGAGCAGACGGAGGACTTCTGGGAATGGCCCGTTGGCGTGCGATTTGCGAAAGCTGACGGCGAATCGGAGGCGACGGAGGTGGGGGAGGGAAGCGAGATAGATTGGTCCTGCGGAAGACGCTGAGGCGGTGGTTGTCAGTTGGTGTGAATAATGAGATTGAAGAGATTATTTTAGAAGAGGATAGGGGTACATAAAAATACAAAGAGACAAAAGGCGAAAGGGAAGTTGTAATAATAGGCATAGTAGGGACGAGCGAGCAGAGATAGGAGGGGAAGATAGAAAGCAAAGGAGGCGATGCTTACCAAAGTGAATAGACGGCAGCCATTCAAACGTCTTCAAGTTCTCGCCGCTCTGCTTGATGAGCTCGCTTATCGAGTCTGAAAATCCGCTCTCAAACGTGGGCGTCACCGCGAGGCGGCGCAACGTGGGCGAGGTAGCAGAACCGAGTGCACTGGCGATGACGGCGATCGTGGCGGGTGAAGTTCCGCGCAGGAATAAGTTCTCCAGCGCCACCCCCCAGCGGGACTGCATGTACTCTGTGTCAGTGGGTAACGGCGCCGCGGGGTCGACTTCGACACATGACAGGCTAAGCGTGCGCATTTGTCGAAGCGACATGAGGAGCTGCGGCGGGAACATAGTGATGAACTCGAGTGTGACGGTGTGCAGGGTAGGTAGGCGGAAGAGACGGCCTATTGAACTTCGTAGATCGGCTGGGAGTGACTTCCAGGACGTGAGCTCTGAATTGAAGCTGAGCGAGAAGGATTCAAGCCGGGGAAGAAGCTGGAGGGTGTGAGGAAGGGTCTTGGTGCTCATTATCCAAGAAACATCTGCGCCAGTGCCGTCGAAATGCTCATCGCCATTGTCACCGAGCCTGAGCTCTCGGACGTATTGACCGATGTGGGGTCTGGTGCCGATAAGGCGGTGGAAACGAATGTAGTATTTCTTGCGTGGCAGGTGACGATCGAGGTCGACGACTCTGAAGAGGTACCTCTGGGATTGGAAGACGAAAGCGCGGGATACCAGCGAGCACTGCTTCAGAGCGGCTGTATCGTTATCGTTCCCCAGTTCGTCAATGATGCTCTCAATGAGCTCCTGTGGTAGCGAAGATTGGGTCATGGAGAGCTGAGGTGTCGTTTCGTGTCCTCGACGATCGACTAGAAGGGCAGAAGACGAGGATAAGGAATTGAAGGATGGCAGGGAAAATTTTAGATTCCTCATTGTTGGCGGGAGCGATGATTCGTCTTGTGGGCTTTATGACGTTTATCTTAAGATACGAGGTGCCTGATAAATGTTTGGGAACATACCTAGTCGAGCCTAGTCAACCTCTAAGCGAATACTAATGTCGTTCGAATGCCCCAGAGTACCAATGTCGCCCTCCCGCTTCCCCAGAATAGTGACCTGAGATTGACGACCGTGGAAGGTTGGTGGAACTTGAGTGGAACATAAGAAGCACCGGATAGCTCCAGATACCTCGGTAAGAGATGTTCTGGCCTATCAACGTCGGTGAATCAGGCCTGCTGTATGGATACCAAGCGATAGGATAATCTCCATTATATTCATTATGCCGACGAAGGAGAAACGAGTGGTGTTAAGATTCGCAAGAACTGGGGCTTTTAGAAAACAAGTCATGGGTGTGTCGAAATGATGTCTTCGGAAAACACCGAGGATTTTTGCCGACTCTGAAGTGCGCAATATTTATCTTTCTTTGCTTTCTGCAGTGAAGCTCATTTCTGACACAGAAACAATCTACTGAGTGCGTCTACTAATTAGATTTACATAACATTCAAATTTGTAACTTCGTTCTCCGAATTGACAAGCCAGACCGAAAATCAGGAAAATACCGTTTCGTGACTGTTCACCACCTTCCACCGCTCGCAATGTATCATCGGCGCTCACAACGCCCCCGTGGGTCAT
This sequence comes from Pholiota adiposa, assembly GCA_009935795.1. Lineage (NCBI taxonomy): Eukaryota > Fungi > Basidiomycota > Agaricomycetes > Agaricales > Strophariaceae > Pholiota > Pholiota adiposa. The sequence continues at coordinate 80,552 of QEYC01000047.1, forward strand.
TGCGTGAGTTCAGGTTTTTGTTCAAGCCGATCTCGCATGTGGGCGATTGACGTACTCTGCATATCTGTCTCTCAGATTCGTCAACGAAATTCGCCTTCTTGGTTCCATCCCAATGGCATCTAAAGTCAACACCCCAATCGATAAAGTCCCTTACGACGTCCTCTCTCCAGTGCCTTCCTGAAGATCGTCACTCTGAAAGCCAACCGTCCGTCAAGGTCGCCCCAATGCTCCTGTGCCAGGTGTGCTCTTCCTGGCGGCGCGTGGCGCTTACATCTCTTGTCGTATCACCGTAATTTTGGCCGATGTCGATGACGAGCAGCGGGCGTGTAGGTTGAGGTTGCGGATCAAGGCGAGCCACGTTCTACGATCCTCCGACATTGTGATTAGTGGAATACTGCTGCACATCGGCGAGCCGCTGATGTGGATAATCGAAGGTCAGTTTGGTTTGCACCTGTGATGACGAAATAGGACTAACTGGTTTATGCTGCCACAGCTTTCATGAGCCCTTAAACGCTTGGACGACGGCCTCGACGACTTGAAATGGGGTGGGGATACCTTGAACGATGTGCGTAGCCGGGCGGATGGGATTATATGAGAGGTGGGATCGTGGAGCGATGACGGCAGGAGCGGGTTTGGGTGTTGAGGTCACGGACCAAGGTGAGCCGCACACTTGATATTGCTGGTACGCGAGCTGCTAACGTGGAGGCTGAAGTGCAGTTTCGGCGGTTGCGGGGCACGCAGGCGAGTTATATCCAGTCCCAGCCATCCTCTACCCGCTCCTAAACGTGCTCAGCTACCCCCACGCGTCCCACCATCTGTGCGAGGCCTAGCACATAGTGTATGATGAGCGGGAGAAGGACCACCAGGACGTACACCGACACCTCAGAACAAGAACGGTGTACTCAAAAGCCTTCTGTGCGTCGTTTGCATTTTCGGGTTGGATATTGTGCTCAGAGGCGGCAGAGAGAAAGACAAGGGCGTACGGAAGGAAAGCGAGAAAACCGCGGAAAGCTCTGGAGCGCTTGGAGTTCCAGAAGAGACAGAGGGAGAGGACGAGGCTGTAAGCTGCGGCGGCAAATACTGTTGTAAAGATGATGTGGTTAGAATGGCTGAAGCGCCGAAGTAGTTGAGATTAGAGCTGGCAGAGACTTACGGATAGAGCCAATTTCTTGCAGCGTCTCAGTGTAGTGCGTCACGAAGAGAGAGGGAAGTGTGTTGTCCGCGCTATCTTCGTTCAAACCAAGTATATATTTACAGCCTAGCGATTTCCGCACCGTTCAGCGCAAAATTCAACGATTACGAGGAACACTTACTATGCGCTAACCACCACCGCAAATACCCAATTCACCGCATTTACAGCGTTGCTTAGGTAGAGATATCCACACGCCTTTGCTAAGCCCTTGCGTAAAACTTGAGAGGTGGTGGTTGAGACGTACGAGTGTCCTCCGTAGCGGTAGGTCACGAGCTCGAGCAGGAGGGGACCCTTCTCGTCTCGACGGCCCACTTGCGCACGTACACGACGGCGCGCTTAAGTAGCGATGATGTTTATTCGGTTGACCTAAATGCACAGTGGTTAATAAATTGGCGAAACAATACGGTTATGCACGGGGCAGAGAAACGATCCAACAAAATGCAAAGATAACGTCGGCTGATGTTGCAGCGGGTAAGTATGCAGCGAACGGCGTAAGTGGCGTCACTCGCCACAGACAGAGAAGGGGATAGAAGAGAGAGGAAAAGAAACGAACCTGGGTCCTGGAGGCCGAAGATCTTGTCGCCAAGAGTGAAGTACTGAGAGTGAAGTACTCGGTGTTGGAGAGTAAATGCGCGGAGGAAGGATCCGTTCCCTACTCGTCGCAAACGAAGATGGCGGGAGGTTCCACAGCTTGGCCGAATAACTCGCAAGTCAGTATTACAACGAAGAAAAAATGTAAACGGACGCACCATGTTGAAGCCTTCAAACACCTCTTCCTGGTTACTCGCACCATCGCCGCACATCGCAAACGTACACGTTTTCTCGCCCATGTAGTTCTGCGCAAAGCTCACCCGTACCGATGGGGACCTGGGCGCCGACGATCCCATTTCCACCGAAGAACGAAGGGGTGAGGATGCGTCCGAGGAGTTCGCCGATGACGCCCTTGGTGGAACCGCCGCGCATGACGGCAAAGAAGTTGCAGCGGTAGGCGGTGATGACGCGGTCGTCCTTGGTGATTCGGTGCTCGAGACCGAACGAAACCGTCTCCTACTAACCAAAAAGAAATGTCATTAGAGGCGAACAAAACGGCAGTACCCTCGGATAAGCTTGGCAGGGATTTCATGCTTGTCGTATCGCTATGTAGTGTTGGCGGACGTCTGGATGTTGCGGGTCGGGTGGTCACTGGTGGGATGCACGCAGGGCGAGGGGCGTACCTACATAGCAGCGAATAGCCCGTGGAGCGGATACGGAACTCTGGAGGATTAGAACCAGACTCACGATGCGGGCAGAGAGCCTCGAGCAGGCCAGCGAGGTCATTTTTGTGGAAGAGGAGGAGGAGGAGGAACGTGTTACGACGAAATAGAAATCGTGGGAGGAATAGACCCGCTTTTGTCCCTCCCGTAACGATGCTCCTTGCGCGCTGCCTCCATCTCAAGAAACCTCCCCGCCTCTTTGCGCGTCACTATGCTGTGAAACAGAGAGACCCTGCAAAGGTCACTTTTAGGCCAGAGGCCCTGGTTACCCTCCGCCAACCCCCCATTGACTTCTCCAATGTGAAGAGACCCATAGTGCTCGGCGCCATTCTGCATTACATGGCTGTCGGCACTGGCACTGGCCACAGGCGCTTCCCTGCTGGCACCAGGGGCTTCCTTTACTACCAGGCGGGTAGCACTAAGATGGCTGGCCAGCTTCGTCTGCGTATCTGCGACGACGCGTCCTCCTTTGACGCCGGGCGCGATCTGCTGGTGAACGGCATCCAGCCATGGGGCATGCATCTCGTCAACCTCGTGCGCACCCCATCCTACACCCCACTCGTGGATCAACTCGTGCAGGACAGCCTCGTCTCTAAATGCACCGTCCAAATCATGCGCGAGTGCCTCGCAGGCACCAGCTCGCATGCATGGGCACACCTCATCTGCGCGCTCTCCGACCCTTTCTACATCCACCTCGACCACCGCGACTTTCGTTTCCATGTCATCACCGAGAAACACCATGGCAGGTTCACCTTTTGGCATATATTCAACGTCAGCGCTAGAGACAAGCGGCCGGGAAATCCTTTATGTATGTCTTTCTGTTTCTTCTATCCTCACCAACTCATCAGATCGCTTACCTTACCCATAGCGTGTACCTCTCCCTTCACGGGCATCCTCAAAGTCCGTTTCGAGCTCTCCAAGCTCCCCGAACACGCCTCCCTCGGTCCCACGCTCGTCCTCAAGATCCTCGAAGCCCACAATGTGCAGCACGTCAGGAAGGATATCACCATTGTGAAGGAGCCCGTCGCGGGTGAATACCACTACCGACTACCGTACGGGAAGCCAACAATGTGGCGATTTTGTATCGACATAATGAAGGGTGCGCGAGAGGCGTTCGGACCTCTGCTCGACCTTCCAGGGATTGTTTACGCCGAATGAGGCATTTTTTGGGAGTCTAGTTTATTTGTTATTTCCTCGTATATTGATCGCATACCGAAAAGTATGTACTCGCAGTATTATATTCATTCTCAATGGTGGCCTTACACTGTCATTTTCCCGCGTATAAATTCTTGGGTTTTGGGCACTCGCTTGATGCTCATCCAAAGGCAAACTGCGTGCGAAAGCCCTCGGCTGCATGACGGCACAGCACATCAGGCATCGTTCAGTCGACTATGTACCACCATCATCCTCTTCCGCCCATCCCCTTTCGACAGGGAATTCGGCTCTATGCCTTTGGATCGAACACGTTATGATGGACACGGAGATGGAGGAAATAAAGGGAAGGCGCAGGAGCAGGGGATCGTCAGGTGCGTCGTTGATTTCACCCCACTCTACCCCGCTGATGTTTTTCTTTCTTCTTCCCTAGCTTGGCCTGCTCGCCCACAAAATCTGCACTTTTTCTCGCCACACGCTGCGACACGCAGCCGCGTCGTCTTCGAGATCCTTCAGCCTATCATGCACATGTGCACTCACTCTCTGCCCCTGGCGCACCTGCGCCGCCGCCGACACTCGCCTCTATCCTCGTACGCATTCTTCAAGGTTCAAATCTTCATCTCCACCCATCAGCTCTCTCATCCCCGGCTAAGCCACCGGCTCATGATTCATCTCCCTCGGCTCTAAGGAAGAGCAAAATCCGTGTAACTGCGAGCCACTGTAAACGACCGGGGACGATACAGCGAGCAGCTCGTATCTCTCCTCCGTATCACGCCGATCAAACGGATACGGGGTAGGTGCATGGGTTGGGTGCGCACGTATTCGTCTGAGATTCCGAGCTAGGGATCTCATGTCTGCATCACCGTCTGCGCGCACAACGAGGACCGCATTAGCGATGCTCTGCGGCGCGGAGACGTAACACAGGAGGCTTCCTCTCCCACCCTGACCAAAATGCGAACTTCCTACAACAAGCAAACTAGAACCTGCGTACAAACACGAACGGTGTATGCGCACGCGGGGTGGGAAGAAGAAGGGAATGAGGGAGGAGGATACCGAGGACGACAGGGAGGGCGCTTCGCACTCGAGTTCGGATTTGCATACGCCTTTCCCCGTGTGTCGTCTCTCTCTCTTTCTTTTTCTCTTCTTCGTTGGTACTAATTTTCATTGTTGTTTTGGACGAATAGGCTCCTGATGCTGCGCCACGGCTTGCTCTCGCCCAACGCGAAGCCGTTGCAAGCCGCTAAATCGCATCGAACACGCGCTGAATTGCAGGCCGGGGGAGTATATTGTCTGTAATTTCGAATGGTATTTATTCTTTCCCTTCATCTTTTTCCCCCTTCAACTGTCCTGCATTCTTTCCGCCCGCTTAGATCTCTCTTCTTCTCGACTTCAACCTCTCTTCTTTGCCCCTTCCTCTCATTTCTCTCGTCTCTCTCGCCACGTCCAAACGCTGACCATTTTTTCCTCTCTCAGCTTCTGTCAAGCATCATCAAAGACGTGCGCAACACCCCCATGCAGCGCGTCAGACACCGTGACGGCAAGTTTCTTAGAGAAATCGGACTAATGACGGGCATGGGATGGAGTTATAGGTGTGTTTTTTTTTTCATGTTTAGTTTCGTGGTTTTTTTGTGGGTTAGATATACGTTATCTACTCATATCTCACTTGCCCGACTCAAATTTGACCTTCTCTGGTGTAATTTCTCAATTTTGCTCATCCTTTCACGTATGCTTGATTAGCTGCAGCACACATCACGCAGGAGTTAGAAAGGGATAGAGTACAAGCCAAGACATGCCTCCTACTGGCTGCCTCCTCGTTCAGTTGAAGGTCGAGCAGTCGAAAGTTCACTATTCCTTTTATTGGTGTCCTTTGTGCCTTTCCTCGTCCAACACCCATTTTCTAGTCAGTGTTTTATGATCGATCTCGACGCTGAGAGGAAACTCTCAATGGCGAGATCACTGACCATCGTCGAATTTGGCGACGTCAAAGATCTGCGAGATCGGGGGGAGGGGGTGTGTGAGAGGGGAGATCGAGGCGCTGGAGTGAACCAAGACGTGGCGGCGGCGGCGAGCGGCGAGCGAAGGGAGCCGGATTGTGTTCGATATGAGGAGTGTATGTGCGAGCACGGCGCAGGGGGACGAGCAATGGGCGCATATATGATGGATATGGATTGGAATCCGCTGCGAGCCGCGACGAGCTAGACGACAGAGGGGAGATCACGAGGCTTGCGCAGGCTCCGAGTGCACGGACATGATGAGCGGAGAAAAAAGGGACGCGCAGGCCAAAAAGACGAAAAGTGGTGTTCCACGACAGGAGATTGTGTGCAAGCGCGCCCTCTCCGTACGCACGCCCAACAGTTTACTGGTGTCCAAGCAACAAGTGAATGTATTGTGGGCTTCAATACAAGTAGGACGAGGGCAGGAAGCGCGAAGGCACGGAGCGGGCGGGCGGGGATAGTTTAACGGGGAGGGAGCGCTCGCTCACTGACACTGTGGAGCCTCCTCGCTGCCTGCGATGCTACGTGGCACCTCTTCGTCTTCCTCCACTACCACGTTCCAGACGAAAATGTATCCTGCGCGGGTTGATGCAAAGAGTCGACGTCGACGCCTATCATGAGCTGATTATCCTCCCAACATGACGACGCGAAGTTTGAGGCAGACAGACGGGCCTCTACTGAATAGGGAGGGGCGAAATTACAAATATGAGCATCATGTCGTGTACTAATGAGAGGCGCAGACGTACCTGGGCACTGAACCAGTTGGAGCGTGATGCGGTTTGCTCTGACCGCGAAGGCAGGAGATGTAAAGGAGAGCGAGGGCAAGTGCTGGTAAGCGGAAGTGGGCTTGGTGTTACTGTAGGTGCGACTCGACCGAGTTCAAGCAAGGATAGATGGACGAAAAGACTTTTTTGTTTTCGCGGTGCCACCGGCGCCAAAGATTTTGAACCCCTTTGAGAGTGTGGGGTACGCCAACTTGACGGTTTCTGGATCAAGTCATTCCTCCGTCGATCGGTATCATGTCGGAGGCGAAGGTGTGTCGAACGTGGCGGCGTTCGGCGAACGGCGCGTGGAAGGGGTCCTTGAATAGTACATGGACGGCCTGTTCTGGTCTTCCGCCCCTTGACAATCCTCTCATCGTCTCCGCCAACTATCCGTAGATGTAGGCGCCTTTCCTCAACCGAAAATAATGTGCGCAGGTGTTGCTCCTCCTTGTGTTGGAGTAGTATTAGTCGACGAAAACAGTGCAGATCAGGACGCGCAACTCACTTGAATCGTCAATGCGTCTACCTCGTCAAACTCCGTCTCCATACCTCCATACGGCGAGCAGCAAGTAACGTATGAGGGCTTCGGTGTAGGCGGGATGGTTGGCGCAGAGAATGGGGTAGGACGCGAAGCGGGGAGGATGCGGAGGACGTTACATGGCACCCTCCACCAGTCTTCAGATGCTAACGCTGTGACATACGCCCAACGGGTCGGGTGGGAATCTTCTGCTTGGGAAGGGACGATAACGCGGCGGCGGAGGGAGGAGGATTCTGTGTCAAGGGAATAGAGCATATATATGAGCAGGGAACAAAAAGAGGGAAGGCGCAACTCACCAGAATCCGCAACATGTTCTTCCTCAGCGCTTGCGATCTGAGGCATGGGCGGAACTGGTTTGGGAAACGGCGGACACTGGGAGCCGGACAAACAGGGAGTGGCGAGGAACAGAAACCGGGGAGGAACAGGAAGCGAGGAGGAACAGGAAGCGGCGAGGGAGTGCTAGCATGAAAGAAAGCCTCCTCAATGTCTGTCGTCTGGGATGATAAGGAAGTGGCGCAGTGATTCCGGATATCCAAGGGGTCGCCGTACATGCATAGCTGTCACCGAATGATCATCGATCAACGTTCAACGTTCAACGTTGACGCGTCGTATGGCCGGAATGGTGTGACGAAAGCGACCACTGTGACTGAGAGCGACAGCGGTGGGAGTTTCGGCACACGGGGGTAGCGAACACAAAAGACGGGATAACGACTTAAGATTCACTGGGGAGCTAATTCGACGTAGCTAGGTTTATATAGTACTTGGGTAGGTAATCATGTGATAGGAATAAAGAATAAACGAGGGGACGGAGAAGGGCAAAGGGGACGGAATAAGGATAAAGGACCGGACTGAAGATAAGATAAGATAAATAGATCAGAGTCCGTGTGAAGAAGAGAAAGAATGTAGCGCTCCGCTACATGCGCCCTCCAGGCGTTGTGTGAACAACGACTTCAAAATTTGATGACCTAGGCTTGAAGTGCCGTGGGGTCGAGAGTTCCGTGGTTGATGAAAGTGTCGAATAACTGCTCCGGGGTCAGAGGCGGCTCCTCATCAGCGGCGGCGTCGGCGTTGTCCTGGACATCCTCCATCGGCGCGGCCTCTCCGTGGTTGTCGTGGGTACTGTGAGACTGGGAGAGTGGGGTAGTGGTGTTAGGGGCTGGCAGCGGCTGGTTGAGTCCAGAGGATGGGCTAGCGGGGACGCTGGGCGCCGATACGTTCGTGCTAGCGGCGGCGTCATGCGTGGGAATGCCGCTCGGCATGTCGCGCGGTACAGACGCAAGGGCTTTGGCGCGCTTCGCGTGGGTGCTTCGTTTCTTGGTGCGGTTCTTCTCGCGGCGCTCGAAACCGGTGGAAGCATTCCTGCGGCGGTTTGTGTCGGCCCGGACGCACTCGGTGATCATGTTCGAGAGGAAGCGGCGGTTGGCAAAGTCCATACGCATGATCGCCTCGATCGGGTTCGCAGCGGCGCGCTTCCGGTAGGTCTTGGGGCGTTTGGTGATAGTCGACGAACCGGAGCGAGCCGAGGGACTGGTGGCAGCTGAGGGACTGGGGGTAGACGACGCAGGCGCAGGAGGATCGGGGTGCTGAGGGAGGATACCGAAGTCCTCGGGCTCTAGATGTTCGCCGTCGAGCCGGTAGCGTTGGTTGGCGTCGTCGAAGTAAGCAAATAGGCGAGTACCCATAGCCTACCCATATTATCCAGACCCCCCAAGAATGCTCGTCCCTCGGTTGGGGATAAATTCCCAAATCTTCAAATACCCGCGAAGACGTATCTAAAACCATTTGTCATGCAGTTGATTAGTCATGCCACCCTCTCTTTCCTACCCTACCCATATTATCCCTTTAATCCACTGTGGATTAAAGACCCCCCAAGAATGCTCGTCCCTCGGTTAGGGATAAATCCCCAAATCTTCAAATACCCGCGAAGACGCATCTAAAACCATTTGTCATGCAGTTGATTAGTCATGCCACCCTCTCTTTCCTTTTAGGGCTATTTATCACGGTACGCCATCAACGGCAAGAATGCTTGTGTTTGCATGGTCGGAATGGTCTGAAAATTGGAGGGAAACTCCTTCTAGGCTAGTCTGAACTACTTCTGCGAGCACAGCTACCGCTTTTGTCCGAAGGTCCGGGAATGGGCGCACGACCTGTTTGGGCAGTTACGCTGGGTCGAATTCTGCCGCCAATAATCCAATATCCAGAATGCATAAGAATGTTCGTGGCTGGAGGTAGATCTATAGTATGCCCACCTACCCATATTATCCGGTTAATCCACTGTGGATTAACCGCCCCCCAAGAATGCTCGTCCCTCGGTTGGGGATAAATTACCAAATCTTCAAATACCCGCGAAGACGCATCTAAAACCATTTGTCATGCAGTTGATTAGTCATGCCACCCTCTCTTTCCTTTTAGGGCTATTTATCACGGTACGCCATCAACGGCAAGAATGCTTGTGTTTGCATGGTCGGAATGGTCTGAAAATCGGAGGGGAACTCCTTCTAGGCTAGTCTGAACTACTTCTGCGAGCACAGCTACCGCTTTTGTCCGAAGGTCCGGGAATGGGCGCACGACCTGTTTGGGCAGTTACGCTGGGTCGAATTCTGCCGCCAATAATCCAATATCCAGAATGCATAAGAATGTTCGTGGCTGGAGGTAGATCTATAGTATGCCCACCTTCAGTAATTTTTTCACATCGACCGGGGCGTCCGTTCATGTTGGAGAGCGGATTTAGTCGTTCTGGGCAAGGCCTGTGCTGCCACTGGGGCTGTAAGGGGGGCTGTAGGTGAAGTCAACCAGTCAGTAAGTCAGAGTAAGGAAAGGTAGTCCTGACTTCACTGATCAAGAATCTGCCACTCATTTGCTTATCCAAAGTGTCGTTGGTCGGCTACCAGCCCATCAGTCGACACCTCACCTATGGGTGGCTTGGCATTGATGACCAAGCAAAAAAAGGTAAAAATGGAGCTTAGTCAACTAGCAGATCTTGTAGCTGGTGGAAATCAACCTCTGATGACACCAAGATTATGTCAGAATGCATTAATCTGATGCTCCATTCTTGTAATCAGTGTGGATAAGATTAGATAATGATGGCCGTGAGATAAGATACCGCGTCCATCGACCAACTACACTGTGGATATCCATCCCGACCAAATCAACTACCACGACCACAGTCAGTATCTGACCTCACTACCTCATGCGACCACAGTGCATACCCGACCACTATAGCTTTTGCGACCACATGGTACAATGCGACAATAACATAGACCACGACCACGACAGGTTGAGCTGATGTAATAATCACATGGTCTGCTACTATATTGGGTGATATTCTCACGATCTGAACAAATTGCTTAGTTGGCTAGACCCTTCCTTATTATGGACTGTATTTATCATCAGATGGCCTAGAATCTTAAAATTGAGGATGTGACAAACAAAACAAACAGCAACATATTGGTCGAGCTTGTCGCATGTTACGACCCAGTCTCACACCTACCCATATTATCCCTCGAATCCACTGTGGATTCGACGCCCCTTCTTAGTTCTCCCCCGCCCATTAGGGATAAAATTCTCAATTCTTCAAATACCCATTAAAAGGTATCTAAAACCATTTGTCCCATAGTTGATTAGTCATGCCACCCTCTCTTTCCTTTTAGGGCTATTTATCAAGGTACGCCATCAATGGCCTTAGTTCTTGTGATTGCATGGTCGGAATGGTCTGAAATTCGGTGGGGACCTGCATCCAGCATGCTCTGAACTACTTCTGCGAGCACAGCTACCGCTTTTGTCCGAAGGTCTGGGAATGGCCGCACGACCTGTTTGTGCAGTTACGCTGGGTCGGAAAGGGTGGTAGATAATCAGATTTCCATAGTTGTCTTTAGTTCTTCTGGCTGGAGGTAGATCAATAGTATGCCCACCTTCAGTAATTTTTTCACATCGACCGGGGCGTCCGTTCATGTTAGAGAGCTGATTTGGTCGTTCTGCTGGATGCATGTGCTGCCACGGGTGATGTAAGGGGGCCCATAGGTGAAGTCAACCAATCAGTAAGTCAGAGTAAGGAAAGGTAGTCCTGACTTCACAAATCAAGGATCTGGTACTCATTTGCTTATTGAAGGTGTCGTTGGTCGGCTACCAGCCCATCAGTTGACACCTCACCTATTGCGGGCTTGGCATGGACAATGAAAGTCATAGTTAAGCTTAGTTCTGTAGTAGGTCTGGTAGCTGCTGAAAATCGAAATCTAATGATACCATGCTCAACTCCATATCGACGCATCTACATAGTTTAATCAGCTTATCAGTGCGGATAAGATTAGATAACACTCGCCATCAGATCAAAGATAAGATAAGGTATCCTCCGACCATTTAGGCAGTACATCTATCTCGACCACAGCTTGTACATCGACCACAGTCAGTATCCGACCCCACTACCTCATGCGACCACAGTGCATACCCGACCACCATAGCTTATGCGACCACATCGTACAATACGACAACAATGTAGACCACGACCACGACAGCTTGAGCTGAGGTAATGATCACATGGTCTACCCATATTATCCGGTTAATCCACTGTGGATTAACCCCCCCATCTTAGTTCTCCCCCGCCCATTAGGGATAAAATTCTCAAATCTTCAAATACCCGTTAAAACGTATCTAAAACCATTTGTCCCATAGTTGATTAGTCATGCCACCCTCTCTTTCCTTTTAGGGCTATTTATCAAGGTACGCCATCAATGGCCTTAGTTCTTGTGATTGCATGGTCGGAATGGTCTGAAATTCGGTGGGGACCTGCATCCGGCATGCTCTGAACTACTTCTGCGAGCACAGCTACCGCTTTTGTCCGAAGGTCTGGGAATGGGCGCACGACCTGTTTGGGCACTTACGCTGGGTCGGAAATGGTGGTAGATAATCAGATTCCCATAGTTGTCTTTAGTTCTTCTGGCTGGAGGTAGATCTATAGTATGCCCACCTTCAGTAATTTTTTCAGATCGACCGGGGCGTCCGTTCATGTTAGAGAGCTGATTTGGTCGTTCTGCTGGATGCATAGGCTGCCACGGGTGATGTAAGGGGGCCCATAGGTGAAGTCAACCAATCAGTAAGTCAGAGTAAGGAAAGGTAGTCCTGACTTCACAAATCAAGGATCTGGTACTCATTTGCTTATCAAAGGTGTCGTTGGTCGGCTACCAGCCCATCAGTTGACACCTCACCTATTGCGGGCTTGGCATGGACAATGAAAGTCATAGTTAAGCTTAGTTCTGTAGTAGGTCTGGTAGCTGCTAAAAATCGAAATCTAATGATACCATGCTCAACTTCATATCGACGCATCTACATAGTTTAATCAGCTTATCAGTGCGGATAAGATTAGATAACACTGGCCATCAGATCAAAGATAAGATAAGGTATCCTCCGACCATTTAGGCTGTTCATCTATCTCGACCACAGCTTGTACATCGACCACAGACAGTATCCGACCCCACTACCTCATGCGACCACAGTGCATACTCGACCACCATAGCTTATGCGACCACATGGTACAATACAACAACAATGTGGACCACGACCACAACAGCTTCAGCTGATGTAGTAATCACATGGTCTGCTACCATATTGGGTGATATTCTCACGATCTGAACAAATTGCTTAGTTGGCTAGACCCTTCCTTATTATGGACTGTATTTATCATCAGATGGCCTAGAATCTACCCATATTATCCGGTTAATCCACTGTGGATTAACCGCCCCCCAAGAATGCTCGTCCCTCGGTTGGGGATAAATTACCAAATCTTCAAATACCCGCGAAGACGCATCTAAAACCATTTGTCATGCAGTTGATTAGTCATGCCACCCTCTCTTTCCTACCCTTATTATCCCTTTAATCCACTGTGGATTAAAGACCCCCCAAGAATGCTCGTCCCTCGGTTGGGGATAAATTACCAAATCTTCAAATACCCGCGAAGACGCATCTAAAACCATTTGTCATGCAGTTGATTAGTCATGCCACCCTCTCTTTCCTTTTAGGGCTATTTATCACGGTACGCCATCAATGGCAAGAATGCTTGTGTTTGCATGGTCGGAATGGTCTGAAAATCGGAGGGAAACTCCTTCTAGGCTAGTCTGAACTACTTCTGCGAGCACAGCTACCGCTTTTGTCCGAAGGTCCGGGAATGGGCGCACGACCTGTTTGGGCAGTTACGCTGGGTCGAATTCTGCCGCCAATAATCCAATATCCAGAATGCATAAGAATGTTCGTGGCTGGAGGTAGATCTATAGTATGCCCACCTTCAGTAATTTTTTCACATCGACCGGGGCGTCCGTTCATGTTGGAGAGCGGATTTAGTCGTTCTGGGCAAGGCCTGTGCTGCCACTGGGGCTGTAAGGGGGGCTGTAGGTGAAGTCAACCAGTCAGTAAGTCAGAGTAAGGAAAGGTAGTCCTGACTTCACTGATCAAGAATCTGCCACTCATTTGCTTATCCAAAGTGTCGTTGGTCGGCTACCAGCCCATCAGTCGACACCTCACCTATGGGTGGCTTGGCATTGATGACCAAGCAAAAAAAGGTAAAAATGGAGCTTAGTCAACTAGCAGATCTTGTAGCTGGTGGAAATCAACCTCTGATGACACCAAGATTATGTCAGAATGCATCAATCTGATGCTCCATTCTTGTAATCAGTGTGGATAAGATTAGATAATGATGGCCATCAGATCAGAGATAAGATAATAATTGATCAAATAAGGATTTCTCTGACCACTAAATTTGTGCAAGTAAGCCAACGACAGTATGGACACGACCATGACATGGATGCGACCATTATGACAGATACGACAATGACGACAGCTTGTGGGGACTTGGTAAAGGATGAGGGCAAGCAGCTGTGATATAAATAGATTAATGTTCCCACACTAAAATAAGAAAATATGCCATGTGGTAGATATACATCTAGAATGGACTATATTACAAATCAAAATGCCTAGAACATCAAAACTAGACTCACCACAGCAGAAACAAGGTGGCAGTCAGTATGGTCGTGTACCGACCAAAGCCTCCCTTCCATTAGGGATAAAAATAGATCAGTCACATGCCCTGTTAGGGCTAAGGGTTTTGGAGGTGATGGTTATCTTTATCTCTAACCACCACCATCTATCTGAATCAGAAATGTCTTCTACTGGGTAAGTCTTCTCCAAACTAGATATCTAGTTGCATTCTGATGGCTGGCTGTAGATCCAAGTTTTTTACTGTGCAGCAGTCTTTCCGACCAATGCAAAGGGCACTAAGAGGTACAACAACCATTTGGCGACCCACCACTGTGCATCTGTAGAATTTCGCAATAAGAGTGAGCCAAATAGAAGGTCTACTAGTCTGAAATACTTACCACCAACTTGTAATAGAGAACCAGCAGCTTCTGGCGAGCTGCATGCGGTCGGATCCCAACGCTGATATTCTATGCTCTGAACTGTCGTGCGGCCAGGCCATGGCTAATTCTCAGGCCCTTATTGTGCATGTTAACAAGGCCCATTTAGCTGGCCTCAGTATTACCACCAAGATCATACCATTTCCTTCTACTCGTTCCTCCTTGTCGCGCGTGTCGACTCCAGATGTCGATGCTGATGATGAAGCTGGCAGTACCACCTCTGTCGCAGATACACCTTCTGAAAATGAAGATTCTGCAGCTGGTAGTCGCATGCCCCGTTCTGTCTCTAGGTATAACCGGTTCAATCCTCTTGCATCACGGTCGTCTTCTCCGCACGACCATTCTAGACAATCCTCTCCCAACCGCCCTGCTTCTCCAAATGTTCCATCGCCACTGGCTCAAGTTGCTTTTTCCCGACCTGCTAGTCCTCCGACCACTCCAATGACTCCAATTCTGATGTTAATATGTCTCCCACTTCTGATACTGGTGTTTTGGACAAGACGACCTTGATTATTATTCCAGCCACTTTCCATAATGCTGTTCCACGTCATGCTTTGGTTTGCACTGCTGCGAATGTGGTTGTGCCATTAATCCAACATCCGACAAAGTCATTGCCCATCTTCGAACTCATGGTATTGTTCCGACTCCAAGTGAACAAAGCAGGCTTAAGGCTTATCTGGAACGCCACATCTCCCATTTAGCATTCTCGTCAATTATGACTGAAATTCCAGACAGAAACAGCGCACCACTTCAGGGTCTGGTCGAACATATCGGATTGGTCTGTCTTGTATGCGATCATGCTACAACAACACTATCATCTATGCAAAATCATCTAACGACTCAGCATCTCAATACTCCAGGCACATATCGCGATAAATGCAAGGAATCGACCATCCAGACCTTCTTTAACCACCTGCCGCGGTATTTTGGTGTCAATCGTGAAATGAAGGGGGTCGCGACTGCCTCTCCATATGCT
This sequence comes from Pholiota adiposa, assembly GCA_009935795.1. NCBI lineage: Eukaryota > Fungi > Basidiomycota > Agaricomycetes > Agaricales > Strophariaceae > Pholiota > Pholiota adiposa. The sequence continues at coordinate 95,821 of QEYC01000047.1, forward strand.
GCCTACTTGGAGGATGTAGTTCCATTGATTGAGTCCATTGAGACAACGGGTGCTCCACCGGATGCCAACGACCTTTCTCCATTGCTGCAACAGACCAACTGGCATATTTACTTGGCCGATATTCTTCCCAATAAACAAAAGGTCAAGGCTGTCACTGCATTGATGAAAACTCCGACCAGCGCACGTGGCATTCCATGGCTTGGAAAGATTCTCAAAGAAGTCATCTTTGATTACATGGTCGCTATCCGTCGCATTGCCAAAAATGCAGATATTAGGGTTCTTCGCTTGTTGAAAGAGTTTCCAAGGTGCGATACTCTGGCTTTACTTGATTTAATACTTACAAGTTATTAGGGTTGCTGCTGGGGGTGGCTTCTTCCGTGCTCACGACCGCGACGACACACTCAGCAACTATGGGACACTGCTGCACAAGTGGGCTCATGCTATGATTTTGTCGGTCGAAACACCAGTCGATGACTTTAAACTGCCCCTTCTCTCCCGACGATCTCGCACGCATAGAGACATTGAAGCTCGACCTCAAAGCAGGCCGCAAGAAAGAGGCTGTCGAGTCCCTTCATATTTTGTTCAAGCACATCTGGTATCCACGACCACGTCTTTCTGCAGAATTTGACGCTGCTGGGAAGTGGGGAAATATCTATGAGTGCCTCATTGCTTTGGATTGTCTTCGGGAGGATGCAACATTCGACCAGCCTGCCAATATCACTCAGCGCTTTGCCAAGATTGAATACCACATTCGCGGTTGTATCTTGTATGAGGCCTATCAGAAATGCGACCAGTTCGACCATGATTTGGAAAGGTGAGTCTTTTGCTCAACTCAAATCTGTTAGGGTTAAATCTGGATTCTGTTAGGGCTGTATTGGCAGAAGGAGGTCCCAATCTAGATCCCAATACACCGTCGCCCTACAACAACTGCTTGGAGTACCAGGCATTAATTTCATCGCTGGCGTATCGTGCAGGCAAAGCTCCGACCACTCGCGTTAGTGACGATGGGATGTTTATCAACTGGAAAGGCTATGACTTTAGTGTCGCTGCATTCCGACAAGGCTTGCAATTTCTGGCCGACCGCATTGACACCAACATTAGTACTTTGACGGCAAAGTACAACCTTGCCATCCGTATACCTGATGCTATTGTGGATGACTGGAATGACAACAGCCGTGGATACAGCTGGACAACTTGCGCCACCTTTGTCAATGACCCCCGTGCTCTTCTAAAGGCTGTTTTGAATGATCCCGACCAACAACTGGCATCAGTTGACCCTTCTGGCAGATTCAGGTGGAATGTGGACAAGTGTTGGGAGTTTATTCGCATTTGCGACCAAATCTCTACCGACCTTGCCCTCCTGGCTTTCTTTTCCATTGGACCATCCTCTCGAGGTACAGAATTCCTTGATGGTAGTTATTCTAATGGCCTTCGACCACGCACAATGTTCCACGACCGCGATGGACTTTGGATTATTACGCGTCGCATCAAGTCAGAGACATTGACTGGTCAAGAGGCTTTCATTCCCAAGAAGTGTCATCCCCTCCTCACTCGCCTGTTCCATCAATACCTACTCCTTATCCGACCTCTGGAAGCAGAAATTATGTTTTCACTGCGCGACGCGACCATCTATCAGCAGTACAAGGAGTTTTTGTGGATGCAGAGTGGGAATCGCCTTCAATCAGAGACCTTCTCTGCTCTCATCAGTCAATTCTTGGAGAAGCATGTCGATACTCCCATGGGACTTCAAGGTTATCGCCAGGTATCGGTCGAGATGGGTCGTGTTTTTATTGGGTCTGAGTTCATGGTCGATGTTGAGCAGGAAGATGCTTTAGCTGCCCAGTCTGGTCACTCTGCTCGGATTGCTCAAGGCCATTATGCTGTGGAATCATCGCATTTACCAGGTGTGTCGAGTGAAGAAATTCTTCGCTTTGGTTATATGTCGGAACTTTGGTGGTGGATGACTGGGTTCCGCCCAAATCACTCTCCTTTGTTGCCCCGTCGTGCACGTTTTAAACTGACAGACTTAGCGCCATCACTTGACAAGACCTTTGACGCTCTTCCTGATATCCAGAAACCGTCGAACATGTCGACCTCATCGTCGAATGCATCTGGAATCTCCTTGGCAGACATCCAAGGGCTGGTTGATGGTTTAAAGTCCACCATTACTCATGAAATCCAGAAGATTAATGTGAATCTCAATGAGCGAGTACGTACCGCATTGGCAGAGGCACTATCAGATGGTCTTATTCCACGACCAACTACTGCGACCACATTTTCTGCTCCACTGGCTACCGCTTATGCAACATCGTCTTCTCTACCACCTCTTCACATTCCATCCTCCCACTCTCTCCCTGCTCCAGCTGATCCTGCCTATACAGACAATGCTGCTGAAGGATTTGACGACATGTATGGTGAGGTCGCGACTTACACAGCTGAAGAAAGAGAAATACCTGCCCCGACCACTTTAAATGCACCATCAAAAGCCCCTCCATCTGCTCCCACTGCCCCTTCTATCATTTCAACATCTGCCTCAGCCGCTGCTTTGTTACCTGCATCACCATTTTCACCTCGACCACCCACGACAATACCTATCATCAAAGTGACTCTGCCATGGCCGACAGCTGTAGAGCATAAATATATGCTGGCCCTACTGAAACGGCATTTTCCAGAAATTCCAAATCCGCGCTTCCGCTCTGAACATCAACTATTGGCTGTTTATCATGCTTTGCGTCGGAAGCAGACATTTATTGCTGTAATGCCGACCAATGCTGGTAAAAGCTTGGTTATGACTTTACCCCCCTTCCATGAACGTGGTTTTCAGTCTTATGTTGTTATTCCTAACAAGGCATTACTCACCGACCAAATAAAGAATGCACGGAAGCACGACTTAGAGGTCGCTCACTGGACAGCACAGTCCAGAGGTGTCTATTCAGGAAGTGATATTGTCTACATGGCCATGGAATCTGTTGTTAGTATGACTTTCCGCACGTAAGTCTTGCTTTTTTTGGACATGTCGACCGTCTCTGACTTGTCGTAGATTTTGGCAAAGGCAGGAGCAGAAAGCACTTCGTATTATTGTTGATGAAGCCCATCAAGTCTTAACTGAGGTTGACTTCCGCGAGCAGTTTGAAAAACTCAATATGCTGGCTGAGTTGGGAGTGCCAAAGATTTTTCTGACTGCGTCTCTTCCTCCTCGTCTCTTTCCTGCTTTCTGTCGTAATCTTGGTCTTCCACTGTCCACTCCTGTCATCCGTGCTCCATCACATCAACCAAATATTTGCTTCAACCGGGTATTCTATAGCACAGACACCACGACCGAGCTGAAACTTGCGGTCGACATAGCAGAGGTTCTTAACAAGAAAATGGATGCCGACCAAATAGGTATCATATTCTGTACTGACAAGACTCAGGCTAGATTGCTCCAGGAGGGTTTTACTCACTGTGGTTCCTATTCGACACTACCGTTAGACGACAAAGCACGATATGAAAATATGTGGATGAATTGGACTCCAAGCAAAGTCGACTCAAATGGAGATCCATTACCTGGCCGGTGGATAGCAGCAACAACTACTCTCATTCATGGAATTAATGCCCAGAATGTTGGAGCCACCATATTCCTTGGAATGCCTTTTGGAATGCTCAACTTCTATCAAGGCTCTGGTCGGGGTGGTCGCGATGGTCGAACATCATACTCCATCTTACTGAATGCTGTAAATCATCACGAGCTCACCAATCCTACTGATGAAGACTGGCCATGTGCTCGAGAAGGACTTACGTGGTTGGACCGCAACGAATGTCGTCGTCTTGGATTTAGTCGCCTTCTTGACAATGTTGAAGTAGACTGCTTCGACCTCGACCACGCGGAATTTTGCGATTTTTGTTCATCCGACCACTCATTCATTGAATCTCTACAAGCACTGGTATTGAATAAGCCAGAACTTCTTCCAATGGAAGAGCTTCCTTACTTTGAAGATGACGACTTTGCCATGCAAGACATTGACTTCAGTGGAGTCCCTGAATTAGGACCAGTCGTGCGACCACAAATACAACGGTCGGAACTTATTATTTGTTTTCTATGCATTTATATACTAACAACTATTGTATAGATTGGCCAAAACACCCAAGCCACCCTCCACATTTGAGCGTGCCAATGCTGCATTGGCTGGTATCACAGAATTTGACTTGATACCTCCGTCGACTTTGCCAATGCCGACCACTACGGCCCCATCTCTGCAAGTCCAAACAGAGGTCGCTGAACGGCGTCGACTGCATGATATTAAGGCTGAAAAAGCTATAATTATTGCTCAAGTTGCTGAAATACTTCGCCATCATTGTGTCGTTTGTTTCTTGAAGACCGACCACCTCCAAGTCAAGCATAAACAGCAATTATTTAGCAAGGCGTGTGGATTTGGATACAATACCTTCATGTTTGGGTGGATCGACTTCAAGAAAAACCTTCACTTTGGAAAGTACCGCTACTGCTTCAGATGCTTTCTTCCCCAGGAAGATGATTTTCGCCCTCCATCGCACGACCGCCCTCCACAATGCTCCATGTCTGAATTTGTCATTCACACTCTTTGGTTTGCAATGCATACGGACTGGAAAACTATTCAACGGCGATTTCCAGCAGCTCCAAATGCTGATAATGCATCACGACCAGATCTTGTGCGTTGGCTGGAGCGGTCGTCTGGTGACGACGGCTTTTGGAATGGTTTGGAGGTGGTTATGTGGTATTTAAAGTATAAGAAGTTGTATTAAAATGAGTGCTTTATATATTCAACAATTGATGATCTTATCTAGACAATTTTTTTGTGCGCTTCTCTTTGCATAAATATTTTTGTATATTGGTCGTTAGACGACCACGACCATCTTCATCCAGTTAGGGTTGAAAATAAAGGCTAAACACAAGTTGACATTCTAGATACAAGTACATTTTTTGGTAGCTTTTACTCTAAAGATTATCAATTTTTTTTGTGTTTTAAAGAAGAGTTACACCCCATTTTGGGGTGGTCGAATGCGCAATGATCAGATAAAAAAAAAAAACGACGGTCGACAATAGCAGTCAGAAAAAAAAACAGCAGCGAGGCAAGAATAACAAGGCAATGGTGATACAGAAAAGAAAAAGAGACCAGAGGGCAGACAGACTCACTCCTCATCATTGTTGTCATCTTCTTCGTCACTGTCGTTGTGGCCACTGCCACTCTCATCCTGGTCGCCAGCATTGTACTCTTCCAACAACACTAACTGCCTCTCCAAAATCTGCGTCTGCCTCGCGACCAAGCTGCTGATATTAGCCAAAACAGTATTGGAGTGGTCGACTGAATTAGCAAGTCGAGTTAAGATGGCTAGGATGGCCGGGTCGGTGAAGATGGTCGGGGGGGATACAACAGTGGAAGAGGAGGGAGGAGCAATGGCAGAAGAAGCATTGCCTGGAATGCGTGAGGTCGAAGCCTTGGGAGGAGGGAGAGACACAGTGACCTTGGCCTTTTTGGTTGCAGGGCCTTCAGTCTTCTTCACTTTCTTGGTCGGACGACCGGATGTCGAAGGAGTAGCGTGGTCGGTGGTCGAAGATGTAGCTGCCTGGCCAGCAGAACGACCAACCCTGCAAACGTCCTCGATTGGATAGTAGCACCTTGGCTTCTTCCCAACTCTACAAAGCTCACAAGTGTACCCGAGTGGGTTGCTGCTCTTGGGAAAGTCGCCATGTTCAGCCAGTCGCAAGGCAGCGCTTATGAACTTTGTCCCTTCGACGCGACAAGGTGATTCATCAGCGTCTCGACAGTTTTTGCAGCGGTCGGCATGAGTAAAAACAAAGTGGGGGGTCGGTTGGTAGAAAGTGATGGGGTCGCTGGCCGATCTCTGCCTCTTCTGCCCAGGATGTACTTCGACCACAGTCTGACCCTGCAGGGCATGCACCTGACGCAGCACTGGCCACTTCTCCAAAGCCTGGAGGCGGTAGGTTTCGAGGGAGGCAGGCGTAGATCCTTGGGCCACATGAGTCACCAATGGAGCAGGAGTGTGGTCGCTGGTCGCGTCATCGACATCAATCACGACCGGAGATGACTTGGGTACTGGTAATAAAGTTTTAGTGTTGCAGATGGAAAAATAGACAAAAAAACCTACGTTGGCGACCTTTGCCCTTCTTTCGGACATTGAGGGGTTGGGCATCCACTTCCTCCACCTCTGACTCGCCATCATCGTTGTCGTCGGGGTGGTCTTTCCGCTTGTGGGTCGCTACGACCATAGTTAGTTACTAAGTTAAAAGTAAGACAATGTCAACATACTAGGATGAGCAGTGTGGCGACGCTGCTTGGCCTTAGGAGTGGACTCAGGATCCAACGCAGCTGTAGAAAATACCTTATTAGACTACCCAATAAACACAATAACAAGTTACTTACCCTGGTCGTTCGACAGAGAAGGCGGAGAGTATGATGCCTGAGCATTAGACTGCAGGGCATTATTGAGAGTGGTGACAAGATTGCCCTCTGGAGCAGCTGGCCGCGACGCTATTGAATTTTTTAATATGGTCGGTCGATAATAAATAAATAAAAAACTTACAATGATGTGAAACGCGAATCACATCCGACAAAGTGGACATGGCAGGTGGCGCTATTGCTTCAAATAAATATATTGATAAGAAGGTAGACAATCTTTGTAATGAGACTTACCACTAGCAGGCACCAAAGGAGGCGTTGCAACACGGGTCTGGTCGGCGTGGCCAGACTGGTCGACGATTTCGACAGCTAAGAGAAAATAGCAACTTGTTGAGTTGGAGGGTTATATATAGAGCTGTATGATTCTCACCTGGTATCTCAATCTCTTGCATCACAGTATCCTCTTGCTCAACAGTAGCCGGAGTAGTGTTTGGCTGGTCGGGTAAGGTCGAACGACCATCGGCATCTAACGTGAAAAAAACAAATGAATTAGACAAAAAATTACAAGTCAACAGACTGATTATGCACCAAGCTCCATCTGGTCGGTTTGCAGACCACCAGAGATTTCACTATCTTCTCCGCCATCCGTAGTAGCACCTGAGCTGGGAGTCGTTGTTGGTTCAACCGAAGAATGCGTCTACAAGGCATAGTAAGTACAGAAGAAGCCATTAAGTAGCGTAGACTTACATTGTCGGGGTTCGACACAGCCTCATCACCTTGAGAACCAGCCTCAGAGCCGGTCGTGTCACCAGATACACCAGATTTATCAGAATCTGAGGCATCGACCGGAGGAGGAATAGAAGCGTCGACCGGTGGAGGAATAAAGGCATCAGGAGTAGGAATAGAGGGTTCGACCAGAGTAGGAATAGGGGTGTCGACCGCAGCAAAATTGGAAACAGTGACCGACCCAGCAGCAGAAGTGGAAGACTCGACCGCCGACGCAGTACCAGTAGCTTTCTCTTCCTTGAGCTTGGACAAGTGGGCCAGCATGGCGCTCAGCTCATCAGGAGAGTAAGATGACAAAGCCTTTGTGGGGTCGAAAGGGGTGGACATGATAATTGGTGCAGGTGAGTGAATAGATGGTGGTGGTTAAGAATCAAGAGAGATAAGCACAGCCACATTGGTGGCTGGATCAGCTGTACAGTTGCTTATCTAATTTTCCCACACATTATTCCAAATGCGGAATTGGCTAGAGCCTGCCTTATTATGGACTGTATTTATAATCAGAAGGCCCAGATTCTTCAAATTCCACATGTGACATGTAAAATGAAAAACCAAGATGTTGGTCGATCTGTCGTGTGGTCGACGCAGATGCGACCACTATGTTGGACTTGTGTAAAATATAAAAACATGGTCACATGTATAAATGCCTAATTAGGAGAGTTTCTCACGCTGTATTTAAAGTGCGGATTGGCCTAGACCATTACTTATTATGGACTGTATTTGTCATTAAATGGTCTAGATTCTCTAAATTGAGCATGTGAGAGCTAAAAGCAATCACAAATGTAATGCAGGTTTGGTCGTTTTTAGCGACCATGTCTTACTTAACGACCAAGATACCAGACTTGTAATTTGAACTATTGACCAGCATCAGAAGCTGGTCGTAGTATATCATATTGGTCGACAGCATGGACATAAACGACCAAGTCCATACAAGTATTAATTTTAATCCTGACCAACTCGACCAACTAAGACAAAAGTGCAACACAATGCTTAATACCAGGCCGTATATTAGTGATAGTATTTCGACAAATTAAGTTGGTTAGTATATAGTGGCTTGTCATAACGAAGTAATAGAATTCTAATGATACCATGCTCAACTCCATATTGACGCATCTACATAGTTTAATCAGCTTATCAGTGCGGGTAAGATTAGATAACACTCGCCATCAGATCAAAGATAAGATAAGGTATCCTCCGACCATTTAGACTGTACATCTATCTCGACCACAGCTTGTACATCAACTACAGTCAGTATCTGACCCCACTACCTCATGCGACCACAGTGCATACCCGACCACCATAGCTTATGCGACCACATCGCACAATACGACAACAACATAGACCACGACCACGACAGGTTGAGCTGATGTAATAATCACATGGTCTGCTACTGTATTGGGTGATATTCTCACGATCTGAACAAATTGCTTAGTTGGCTAGACCCTTCCTTATTATGGACTGTATTTATCATCAGATGGCCTAGAATCTTAAAAACAAGCATGTGACAGGCAAAAGAAACAGCAAGATATTGGTCGAGCTAGTCGCATATTACGACCCAGTCTCACACCTCATCAATGACTACGTCTGACTCCACGACAGCGACCGCAGACTTGGGCTATTATAAGTTAGTAACGACCAAGTAGATCAGATGTGTCGACCACTTTATATGCAACGACCAAGTCATATTCAACTCAACAAATAAGTCAACAATAGTTTCCAATTAATACCAAGTCTGATACAAATAATATAGCAGGAATAACCAAGTCAGCATCAGTCACTGTATAGTCAAGAGTATCAGCAAATCAGTCAGAGTCAATAGTGATGTAGTCAAAGTTAATAATCAAAGCAAATACAGCAGTCGATATTGCAACGACCAAGTCATTCAAGTCAGCGACAGCCAAGTCATTAGTCAAGGGTCCAAAATAGTCACGACTACCAAGCAAGTCAGATGTGACACGAAAAAATGCAACGACCAAGTCAGCAACTCAGTCAGAGTCAATGGCGATACAAGACAAGTCAATAGTCTAAGCAGATAGTTCAACGACCAAGTGAAAGAAGTCAGCGTAAACAGCCAAGTCATTAGTCAAGGGTCCAAAATAGTCACGACTACCACCCAAGTCAGATGCGACACGAATAGATGCAAAACCAAGTCAGCAACTCCATCAGCCACTCAGTTGGTATCAGTCACGATATAGTTAATAGTTTCAACAAGTCAGTCAGAGTTAGTCACGATACAGTCAAGAGTTTCAACAAGTTAGTCAGAGTTAATAGCGATACAAGACAAGTTAATAGTCCAAGCAAATAGAGCAACGACGAAGTCAATCAAGTCAGGGTAAACAGCCAAGTAATTAGTAACAAGTTAACCATAGTCACACAGACCAACCAAGTCAGATACATCAGGAGTAGATATGACGACCAAGTAAGCAATCACGTCAACGACCAAGTTAGATGCAGCAACTGTATAGTCAACAGTATGAGCAAGTGAGACAGAGTCAATAGCAACAACAACCAAGTCAACAAAATATAAATGTGAATAGCGACCAAGTGAAAAGTCAAGTAAGCAAGTGAGTAGTCAGAAGCGATAGTAGTATTATTGAATTGAGTTAGAAGTGAAGTGAGTAGCAAGTCAATATAAGCAGAAGTAACACGGTAGTAGACAGTGAAGGATGGATCAAGGAAGGTGAGTAGTGACGACAAGTAAGTAATAGTAGCAGCGAGTTTATTGAGAGAAGTTGTAGATTAGATAGTGAATAGTGTGTGTAGAGAGATAGTTATTGTTAGAAGTTGTTGAAGGTGGAAGAGTAGGGAAGTGACGGAGTCAGATAGAGCAGAGATGATAGTCAAAGCCAGTCAAGGCAACCACAGGTGTCTGAAAAGGGAGTCCAACCCCCATAACCCGTAGTATATTGAAGTTGAGAGTGGGGAAATAGTCAGAGTAACCCGTAGAAGTGTGGAAAGTGATGTGAATAACCCGAATAGTTAATAAATAACCCGACGATGCAATGAAAAGTCGTGTATAGGCGTACACGGTTAGTGAGGGTTAGTGTTATTTAGGGTTAGGGTTAGGGTTAGGGTTAGGGTTAGGGTTAGGGTTATGGGGTTAGGGTTTTAGGGTTAGGGTTGAGGGT